>CATNEM010000311.1:625000-662500 GCA_950096795.1 Macrostomum cliftonense | reverse complement strand
GGGTGGGAGTTATTCGGAAAGTTGGTCAGAGAGACAGGAGGGGTAAAAATAATCTCGGATTTACTTTGTGGATAGGGTGCGAACATAAAAGAGAAGAGAATAAGAGAGCAGAAAAGGGGAGAGGAGGGGAGAAGAGAGGAGAGGAGAGGAGAGGAGAGGAGAGGAGAGCAGAGGAGAGGAGAGGAGAGGAGAGGAGAGGAGAGGAGAGGAGAGGAGAGGAGAGGAGAGGAGAGGAGAGGAGAGGAGAGGAGAGGAGAGGAGAGGAGAGGCGAGCAGAGGAGAGGAGAGGAGAGGAGAGCAGAGGAGAGGAGAGGAGAGCAGAGGAGAGGAGAGGAGAGGCGAGCAGAGGAGAGGAGAGGAGGGGAGAGGAGAGGAGAGGAGAGCAGAGGAGAGGAGAGGAGAGCAGAGGAGAGGAGAGGAGAGGCGAGCAGAGGAGAGGAGAGGAGGGGAGAGGAGAGGAGAGGAGAGCAGAGGAGAGGAGAGGCGAGCAGAGGAGAGGAGAGGAGGGGAGAGGAGAGGAGAGGAGGGGAGAGGAGAGGAGAGGAGAGGAGAGGAGCGGAGAGGAGAAACAAGTACACAAGATAGTACAGAATGGGCGAGTAGAGGAGAAAAAAAAGAGGCAATGGAAGCAGAGCGGAGGGGGGCCCTGTCAGGAATTGATCTATTGATACCTGCTGTGTTTTAGACTTCCAGAGCGATCGCCTCCACGCGTCCTTTGAGCCGGACCGACCGGAAAAATCACGCTGCACGCCCGATGTCTAGCTAACAAAGCAAGTCGAGGAAAAGTACAAAAAATCACGAAAAAATTTATGGAAAGCATGGCTGTATAAATTTCGTTTTCCCCACTTCCCATCGTAAACAAGCGTTACTAGTGACGGGAACCACAATGTTATTTTTATACGAAACGGCAGCTACCTTTGTGAGGAGCGAAGCGAACTTCCTGTCTGAGCTTTGCTACGTTTGTCTTGCCGACATTCTGCTCCTAATTTGGGATTTTTATTTTCACTATTTTATTTGGATTATGTTTTGCTTCAACCATAGGGATTTAAGAATGAAACATTGGGAATCTTTGGCGCCTGTCAAAGGTACCCAACATGTCATAACACAAATTAGAAATCGGCGGCGCCGAATTAGAAATCTAAGGCGCCAAATTAGAAATCGGAGGCGCCAAATTAGGAACCGGAGGCGCTAAATAAAGAATTGGAGGTACCAAATTAGAAATGGTTAGCGCCAAATTAGAAATTGGTAGCGCCAAATTAGAAATTGGTAGCGCCAAATTAGAAATTGGTAGCGCCAAATTAGGAATCGGAGGCGCCAAATTAGAAATGGGAGGCGCCAAATTAGAAATGGGAGGCGCTAAATTAGTAATGAGTAACCTTAAGTGGTCAAAAAACTCTCGGAGGCCATAGTGAAGTCATGGCAAGAAAAGCAATGCAGGGCCGAAACATCGAAGCATGGGCCTCGCGCGCTGTTTTGCCGCCAATGATTCTGCAAAATAATGATGCAGCTCAGCGTGAATTCTACACAAAACCGAAAACTCCCCACCCACAGGGCTAGGCCTGAAGGCGCCTCCCAAGAGAATTCGGGCAGTGTAATAAGGGATGAGTACCTTGTTAAATGAGAATCTCTTGTGCAGAAGCCTCGCAAAGAAGAATGCCCCAATCCGTCTTCTTTTCACTATCTTTTGTCTCGAAGAAATGTTCCACAGTCTATAATAGGTCCATCCGGAATCTTGTCGTGGCTGGCTTTCTGGCATTTTGTCATCTGCTTTCGCAACGGGTGTGCGATGAAGGCTGCTGTGTTGGTTGAGTCCGCACTTTTAGTTCCCATATTTCTTTTAGGCGCCCAGCTTCCTGAGCTGACCAGTTCATTCAGAATAATCATTTTGCATCCCTTTGATTTTTAATCCCTAAATATCTCATGCTTTCATCTCACCCAATCTACATATAATATCGTATTCTAGGTGAGTTGTAGCCTAGTGGCTAGGGCGCCTGCCTTATGACCGGAAGGTCGTGGGTTCGAGTCCCGGCCCGTAGGGGAAAATTTGTGCCCTTGAGCAAGGCACTTAATCCCGCATTGCTTCAGTCCACCCAGCTGTGATTGGGTACCAGCAAATGCTGGGTAATAACTGATCCTAAAGCGGCCCATCTTATCCTGTCACTGTGCGGCTTTGTGAGTGAAGATTCACTGTTCGTCAGTCAGGTTCAAAATAAAAAAGATGGAGCTGGCAGTGGGGTGCCTACCATGCCCGAGAGTGTTTCAGGTGCAATGGGTGTGCAGTCTTCACCTGCATCAGCACCCGCGCTACAGGTTTACCTGTCAGCGTCTGTTATTATTATTATGCTTTCATCTCACTTAATCTCAATATAATCTCCTGCTTTCATCTCACCTAATCTACATATAATATCATGCTTTCATCTCACTCTATCTAAATATAATATCATGCTTTCATCTCACCCAATCTCAATGTAATCTCATGCTTTCATCTCACCCAATCTCAATGTAATCTCCTGCTTTCATCTCACCGAATCTCAATGTAATCTCATGCTTTCATCTCACCCAATCTCAATGTAATCTCATGCTGCCATCTCACCCAATCTCAATCTAATCTCATGCTTTCATCTCACCCAATCTCAATATGATCTGTTTCAAATCTTATGTTAAAAAATATCATTCCTAAATTTCACTCAGATTTAAAAAATCCTAGGTCATTTTTCGCCGAAACTCAATATAATCTCTATTGCAAAATCTGGACTTGAAAAATCAACGCAAAATTTTACAGTTAAAATTTACCAGCTAGCTTTCTCTTTGAGTCAAAATAAATATTGATAATATTAAAAATACTGAAACTAGAAAGAGTCTGTTGAAATTTGATATTTCAGGTGCTTTGCTTAAAAAATCCCTATATAAAATCCCTATATAAAAATCCCTATATAAAAATCCCTATATAAAAATCCCTATATAAAAATCCCTATATAAAAATCCCTATATAAAAATCCAACTTCCCATTCACCAATACAGGCAGCTCTGCATTCACGCCTTCTTTGGCCCTGTGACTGATTACGCAATCACGCAGTTTATTCCGTTCACCTTTCACAATCGGATACCGGAAGTAACGCCCGGAGCAGTTCGCGACGTATTTCACGATCGCCAGGGCACCAGAATGATCCGTGTGACGCCGTTCCGCATGGAGGTGCTGCCGGACATCATCCGGGTGTTCATGCGAGACAACAACTGGCGGCGGGTGACCTTCGTGTTCAGAGAGGTTGCCTACCAACCATCCGATGATATTCCGAGTCTGAGAGGCTTGGGCCAAGCTCTGATGCACTGGTGCACCAGGATGTCTGGGGCCCTGTACGGCATTGATTGCGTGTTCGAGTTGGCGGGATCGTTGAGCTGGGAGAACGTGCTTAGAAGAAAGGTTGGCACGGGAAAAGCATGTGAGTTAATCTGCCGGACAGTATTTTGTTTTTCAACACAAAACTTTGCTTCGAAGGTTTATAAATTGCCAAACAGGTTTAAAAATTTGTCTGACACATAAGAAACACAAAATGCCTGAAGCATCTGAGACAAGATGTATCACATTAATTAGATTAGCGTGATCCCGGGGTGGACTCACTCAACCTAATCAGCTATTCCATTTGTCGAATCCTTTTATGCCTTGAGCTAAACGTTTCACTAATTAAGATTTTTGATCTTTTAAATTAATCAGATTAATCTATTAGCTAAGTAAAATTGTCGTGCATTTTGCAAATTTGGCTACTCATCAGTAGGCCTACGTAGATTTGCTAATCTTAATCTACAAAAGTGGTGAAAAAAAGCCGAAAGCAGCTGCAACTGAAAGTAAAATATGATCTTTTATTATTGTAATGGAACCTTGCGATCAAGTTACGCGGGTAAATACACATGCACAACAAACCTTCAGCAAACTGAACTGTTAAAGCAGACATTTAATACGGGGAGTTAGCTTCGTAAATGCATCAATTCACGCACTTGCTGTCTGTCGCCCCCCGTAGTGTGGGAGTGTTTGTTTCACTCCCTCACAAATTTTATCTGACCTAATGCACTAAAAGAAGCCAACAGTCCTACGCCAACTCTGTGAAAAAAAAAGTTTGTTGACCAATTATTTTACACCGCTAAGCTCCACAGGAGGCGAGTGTGTGCGAGCTTCTTTTTTCACAGGAAAGGCCTTCTAGCAGTTCTGGCTTTTTTCTTCTCCATTGTCCGAGCTAGCGCTGTTTGCAGCGCTGTTAAGAGCGCCAGCAATGATTATCATAATTCATATCTTAGTCTGTATGCTTTAGTTATGGCGAGAAAGACGGGGCTGTTTGCTAATGAATTATTGTATATAGGCTGACTATTCCCATTAGAAACCTGGGTGTACACAGTAGTGTTGCATAAATTAAAAAAATTCAATACTGTTTGGACACTGTCATCCATGCTAGCAGTGTACTGCTGCTGATGAGAGACAAAGAATTGTACTCGTAATGTAGCGCGTACACTTAATGACAAAGCCGCAGCTAGCTATACGCGACGCATCCGAGGGCTATGTACTCCCAAAAATTTCCCAGCACAAACTGGTACCCGAGTGGGTACCAGTACTGTTTTTTTCTCTAGACCTGGGGCTCGAACCCACAACCGTCCAGTCATAGGGCAAACGCCCTAGCCACTAGGCTACAAGGCAGCTAATAAAAGAGTGAATGATAAATAATTTCGGTACTTCGAGGGACTCATTTTTAAAAGGCTAATAAAAAAAATTGAGTTCGATGTTTATAGATAGATGCTTTTTGCTTCAAGAGAGGTCGATTGCTTTTAGAAACAGCATTTTTTGGAAAGGCTTAACGCTGGAGGTCGATTTAGATGTCGATAGATTTTGTTTCTCAAAAAGCGAACCGTCAAGAGCAACGGTTGTGGTATCAGATTTTAGATGAACTATTTGTCTTCAATTGTGGCAAAACTGTTTTAGTAAAAATACAACTTCCGCAAAAGGTTGAAAACTGCCCATGTCTACCAATCTCCTGGATCCCCTTCCGTACTATAACAATATGGATAGGCTGCTTAGGGCAGAAATGAGCGAAATGGTCGAGGCGCGTAGCAGCCTATCCATATTATTATTATGGCATAACAGAGCCAGCCCCAGCAGCGGGCACGAAATGAAATTATGCGCCCGCTGCAACTGTCTATGGCAAAAACGTCTTCATTCCAATGCATTGGCTTCATTTCGTGCCCGCTGTCGCGCCCCCTGTCAATGTCTATGGCAAAAAATAATACAAGCGACTTTAACTATTTATGCGTACAGTATAGTTTGGCTTAGCTCGCTCGTAAAATAAATTTAGTTAATTGCGGAATCTGTGTTTCTGGAAAATTCTCCTTGTTTTATCGCTTCTTTTTGTCAAAGCATACGTTTTGTCCATAGACATCGGTCGCGGGCAAAAATCGTTGGTTTCACCCTCGTTTCGGCCCGCTCTGGCGTGCCATAATAAATACAATTCCTCGTTCTATGGCAGCAAGTTGAAGCTGAGAACTAAAAAAAATGACGATACCCGCCCTCCCGCCAACCAGGGGGAAACGCGCAACTTTTCAAGCTGTAACCATTTGACAAAGGTAAAATTCCCCTCTTCTTCCTTCCAGGCAGCCCTCTCTCATTTGTGGCCTATTTCAAAGGGCGAGTAAACTGGTATGGCGTGGGCTCGGGATAAGGGATAGATATGTTGAGCTTTGGCCCAGTGGAGAATCAAGGCGCACTGCCGACGCACCCACCCCATCCTCCGTGGAGGTCTCTTTGCTAAGGAGAATCGTCCAACCAGTGTCTGGCTTTTAGCCTCGCACCTCCCTCCCCCGGGTTCGCTCTTTCTACCCAGAGCTTGAATACAAAGCTGTCTCTCACTGCCTTTTTCTTTTAACTATACAGTCGAGTGTACGCCACTTAACAACATCCAGAATACCGCAGAAACACAAATCCTCGATTTTTTTGCGCACTGAAAGTGACTAAACAAAAAAAGCGAAAATGCTGCTTCCCAGAAGCAGAAATAGTTGCGAAAGCCTTTCTATTCTGTGCTTCGCTCTCGCCTGCGTGCCTGCTGTGCTTTCCTCTTCGCCTTCGACCAAGAAAAACGTTACGGTGCTGCTGTTGGCGCCGAAGTACGGACCGGAGAAGTACGAGGTTGTCAGCCCGCTTGAGCTGGTCGAGGCCGCTTTCGATGTCGCGATAAAGCATCCGCTGCTAATCCGCGCTCTAGGAAACTCCATCCAGCTGGTGAAACAGCCGGAAGATTTCCCTTGCGACCACGTTAAGTCCATAGAAAAGTTGATCGCTCTCAATTGCAAGAATCGCGGCGTAGTCGAAGGCAATCAGCCGCGCCTGCTCACGGGCCTGGTCTGCTCATATCCTATCAACAACCTCCGGCAGTTTTACAAGCATACAACGGACTCTTACATCTCAGCCGGTGCCTTGTCCGGTGCACTAACCGTCACCCGAGTTGGGGCGTCCAGTCAAAGCATCTACAACACTCTGCTGAGCTTTCTGTCAAATCTGGGTGGATGGACCCGGCTGATCTTCATCAGCAGGCGCAAAGTTGTGCCATTTACGGACGGGCGTCCGAATTACTATGTGGACCGGTTCCAGTGCCAGTTCCTTGAGAAAGACTTGCAGTACCATTTCAAAAAGAACATGTCCTATCAGTACGAATCGGTTAGCTTGGACACGCAGATTGACGAGGATGTCAAGTGGAATATGACGGACGAGCTTTACCAGAAAATTCTGTTGGAACGTCTGGGGAACAAGCTGTCTGGTGAGTTTTTTTTCTCGGGATTTTTTGGAGCATAATGAAAGCTTCCAAGTCGCAACTACGATAAATTAGGCCTCGAACGGTGTGGTTACTCGGAGAGATTTTTTTACTCAAGCAACATTATCGAAATTTAAATTCCGAGCACCAATTATCGTCACGAACGGCCTGTACTCGTATTTAATCAAATCTGCAACTCTAGACTGGTAAATACGATGACCTCGCTTTCAAAATCAAGCTGCGTTTCCAATTATAAAATATTATGAATTGTGTTTATGTTGCTTATTGCATTGGGCGGGGCCAGGTTTTCCGCGCAAACACGATTTTTCCTGAGCACGATTTCGAATGCCTTTAAAACGGCAGGCAAGCAAGTAGAAAAGACGTTATAGATTGCTTTCAAAATATCTTCAAGCAAACTGTAAAACAGGACTGGGATTTGGAATTGAATATTAGCTGCGGCTGTCAAATTGAATGGATCAAATAGAGTATCCTCTGTAAAGCATACTTTATGCGTGGTTACTAAAACCGGATGAGATTGTGAAATGCACCAAAAAGTACCCTAATCATGGGCTTCATGATCAAAACCTTTAAGTATTTGAGGGTCTAATTCTTCGATTTCAAGCAAAGAAATCAGCGCCAAAACGCTAGCTCCTTAAAACTTTTGAATTTTTTAAAATGGCGCCAAAAATACCGCTGACCACATGGCACAAAAATATCCCCCATTGAGTTAATCTTGGAACGCAGATCCCAAGACCAATCGACAAAAATTTCTGCTCCTGCTCCGCTTTCACTTAGCCTGACCGGAAACAGAATCTCCCTATGTCCCCCACCCACCTCGTGAACCCAAATCCTAAAAGCGGGACTCACTCCTTCGTAGCTAGCGACCCGCCTCCGCCGCCTGAATCCTGCATGCGCGCTCTTTTTCCAGCAACCTGTGAGGCCCACCCACACGACCCTCTCTTAACTCCAGCTTTGTTGGGCAACGCTTGCGGACGGGGGATATTTTGGTCTGGCTTGAAATGAACTGAATTGAAAGCAGACAGCGGATTCTAGCAGAGACAAGAGCAAAGTTATAATTGAACTGAGCTGAAATAAGAGGTCTAAGAGCTCGGGGATGCTGTCAGGCAGATACTTTGACACGCATTGGGGCTGAACGTGTAATTACAGCACTCTGTGTGTCTATTAGCCCCAGTGTGTGCCTGCAGTCTCCTGGGGGAACTTGTCATTTCCTTGCCCTTTCATGCTTCAACTTGCACTAATGTATGGTGGGGCTCTAGCGTCAGAAACTGTTTTCTCTGCCGCCGCCTCAGCCGTCTAATTTGACCTGACTGCGCCGGCAATTAGCCTGGGTGTGTGACTTCCTTGCTTTTATCCATCTATTTAACTGTCTCCGTCAGTCTGTCTTCCGATCCGTCTGACTGTGTATCGATCTATCTATCTATCTATCTATCTATCTATCTATCTATCTATCTATCTATCTATCTATCTATCTATCTATCTATCTATCTATCTATCTATCTATCTATCTATCTATCTATCTATCTATCTATCTATCTATCTATCTATCTATCTATCTATCTATCTATCTATCTATCTATCTATCTATCTATCTATCTATCTATCTATCTATCTATCTATCTATCTATCTATCTATCTATCTATCTATCTATCTATCTATCTATCTATCTATCTATCTATCTATCTATCTATCTATCTATCTATCTATCTATCTATCTATCTATCTATCTATCTATCTATCTATCTATCTATCTATCTATCTATCTATCTATCTATCTATCTATCTATCTATCTATCTATCTATCTATCTATCTATCTATCTATCTATCTATCTATCTATCTATCTATCTATCTATCTATCTATCTATCTATCTATCTATCTATCTATCTATCTATCTATCTATCTATCTATCTATCTATCTATCTATCTATCTATCTATCTATCTATCTATCTATCTATCTATCTATCTATCTATCTATCTATCTATCTATCTATCTATCTATCTATCTATCTATCTATCTATCTATCTATCTATCTATCTATCTATCTATCTATCTATCTATCTATCTATCTATCTATCTATCTATCTATCTATCTATCTATCTATCTATCTATCTATCTATCTATCTATCTATCTATCTATCTATCTATCTATCTATCTATCTATCTATCTATCTATCTATCTATCTATCTATCTATCTATCTATCTATCTATCTATCTATCTATCTATCTATCTATCTATCTATCTATCTATCTATCTATCTATCTATCTATCTATCTATCTATCTATCTATCTATCTATCTATCTATCTATCTATCTATCTATCTATCTATCTATCTATCTATCTATCTATCTATCTATCTATCTATCTATCTATCTATCTATCTATCTATCTATCTATCTATCTATCTATCTATCTATCTATCTATCTATCTATCTATCTATCTATCTATCTATCTATCTATCTATCTATCTATCTATCTATCTATCTATCTATCTATCTATCTATCTATCTATCTATCTATCTATCTATCTATCTATCTATCTATCTATCTATCTATCTATCTATCTATCTATCTATCTATCTATCTATCTATCTATCTATCTATCTATCTATCTATCTATCTATCTATCTATCTATCTATCTATCTATCTATCTATCTATCTATCTATCTATCTATCTATCTATCTATCTATCTATCTATCTATCTATCTATCTATCTATCTATCTATCTATCTATCTATCTATCTATCTATCTATCTATCTATCTATCTATCTATCTATCTATCTATCTATCTATCTATCTATCTATCTATCTATCTATCTATCTATCTATCTATCTATCTATCTATCTATCTATCTATCTATCTATCTATCTATCTATCTATCTATCTATCTATCTATCTATCTATCTATCTATCTATCTATCTATCTATCTATCTATCTATCTATCTATCTATCTATCTATCTATCTATCTATCTATCTATCTATCTATCTATCTATCTATCTATCTATCTATCTATCTATCTATCTATCTATCTATCTATCTATCTATCTATCTATCTATCTATCTATCTATCTATCTATCTATCTATCTATCTATCTATCTATCTATCTATCTATCTATCTATCTATCTATCTATCTATCTATCTATCTATCTATCTATCTATCTATCTATCTATCTATCTATCTATCTATCTATCTATCTATCTATCTATCTATCTATCTATCTATCTATCTATCTATCTATCTATCTATCTATCTATCTATCTATCTATCTATCTATCTATCTATCTATCTATCTATCTATCTATCTATCTATCTATCTATCTATCTATCTATCTATCTATCTATCTATCTATCTATCTATCTATCTATCTATCTATCTATCTATCTATCTATCTATCTATCTATCTATCTATCTATCTATCTATCTATCTATCTATCTATCTATCTATCTATCTATCTATCTATCTATCTATCTATCTATCTATCTATCTATCTATCTATCTATCTATCTATCTATCTATCTATCTATCTATCTATCTATCTATCTATCTATCTATCTATCTATCTATCTATCTATCTATCTATCTATCTATCTATCTATCTATCTATCTATCTATCTATCTATCTATCTATCTATCTATCTATCTATCTATCTATCTATCTATCTATCTATCTATCTATCTATCTATCTATCTATCTATCTATCTATCTATCTATCTATCTATCTATCTATCTATCTATCTATCTATCTATCTATCTATCTATCTATCTATCTATCTATCTATCTATCTATCTATCTATCTATCTATCTATCTATCTATCTATCTATCTATCTATCTATCTATCTATCTATCTATCTATCTATCTATCTATCTATCTATCTATCTATCTATCTATCTATCTATCTATCTATCTATCTATCTATCTATCTATCTATCTATCTATCTATCTATCTATCTATCTATCTATCTATCTATCTATCTATCTATCTATCTATCTATCTATCTATCTATCTATCTATCTATCTATCTATCTATCTATCTATCTATCTATCTATCTATCTATCTATCTATCTATCTATCTATCTATCTATCTATCTATCTATCTATCTATCTATCTATCTATCTATCGATCTTCTAACTGATGAATACATCTCGGTGCATTTTCGCAGTGCTTATTGATTAAACAGCACAGGGAGGAAAGAAACTTCAGATTGGGTTTGGTTAAGTGAAAGTGTTTTTCTCGTCGCGTCAGTCAAGATGGCTATTTTCGTTGCGAGCTGAATACAGTTCAATGGAATCGGAGGCCCCACCTGAATGTGTTGCTACATGTTTCAACCAAAATTTCTTCCCCTTCTAGAGCCAGTATGTGCCGTTGCATATCCTCTGCTCATTATTGGATCACCAGTTTCCCCATTCTGTTGCTTTCTCAATGGGTCAAGTCGTGCGAGGCAAAGTCCCATTATAAATCCATTCTTTCTTTTAGAAAAACCATGGCAACATCACTCAAATTTAAATGATTGATATTTGGAAACCAAGAAAGAACTCAGAAAAAGTTCGTCTCTCAGAATAAATTCGCCCCCATAATCTTTCTCCCACAGTTTGCATTCAGCTTCAAATGGAATTTTTTATGGTAAAATGTAAAAAATATCCTCATGCATGCATTTTACTGTGAAAGACAATCCGTCGGTCAGACTCTCTGCCTCATCCGCTCTCTACTGCATCGCCCTCCTTAGCTGTTCTGTTACGGCAGCTGCATTCCGCTGTTAAAGTGCATCCTCAGTGACTGACCACTGCTTTCAAATACCAACTAACTGAAGAGCTTATCTCTGCCCTGGGTGAGAGGCGGCGTTTGGGACTGCCCTGATCAGAAGGTTTTGACTTTTAGGCTGACACTGCAGGGCAGCTCTGCGGTTAATCATCTTGTTGGTGCGTCGTTCATCCTCAGCTAGCTGGAAAGTGCACGGTAGTGGGGTTCCTGGGCCCCAGCCAGGCATCAAGACAGCACCTGTATTCCCGAAAATCGAACTTCTACTAGCTAGAGAGTCCACCTGCAGCAGCAGCAGTTAAGATGGATTGGATTGCAATATAAAGGGAACGGATGCCAGGAACAAACAAAGGTATGCGATATTACACTTGTGCAACCTGACTGACCGAGTGGGGGCGTTGGATTGAGTCCGATGGGAGATCAATAAGACCGAAAGGAAGAGGCAGACATGTAAGTACTGGTGGATAGAAATAACCCAGCGGTATGGATAGACAGATAAATAGATAGATAGATAGATAGATAGATAGATAGATAGATAGATAGATAGATAGATAGATAGATAGATAGATAGATAGATAGATAGATAGATAGATAGATAGATAGATAGATAGATAGATAGATAGATAGATAGATAGATAGATAGATAGATAGATAGATAGATAGATAGATAGATAGATAGATAGATAGATAGATAGATAGATAGATAGATAGATAGATAGATAGATAGATAGATAGATAGATAGATAGATAGATAGATAGATAGATAGATAGATAGATAGATAGATAGATAGATAGATAGATAGATAGATAGATAGATAGATAGATAGATAGATAGATAGATAGATAGATAGATAGATAGATAGATAGATAGATAGATAGATAGATAGATAGATAGATAGATAGATAGATAGATAGATAGATAGATAGATAGATAGATAGATAGATAGATAGATAGATAGATAGATAGATAGATAGATAGATAGATAGATAGATAGATAGATAGATAGATAGATAGATAGATAGATAGATAGATAGATAGATAGATAGATAGATAGATAGATAGATAGATAGATAGATAGATAGATAGATAGATAGATAGATAGATAGATAGATAGATAGATAGATAGATAGATAGATAGATAGATAGATAGATAGATAGATAGATAGATAGATAGATAGATAGATAGATAGATAGATAGATAGATAGATAGATAGATAGATAGATAGATAGATAGATAGATAGATAGATAGATAGATAGATAGATAGATAGATAGATAGATAGATAGATAGATAGATAGATAGATAGATAGATAGATAGATAGATAGATAGATAGATAGATAGATAGATAGATAGATAGATAGATAGATAGATAGATAGATAGATAGATAGATAGATAGATAGATAGATAGATAGATAGATAGATAGATAGATAGATAGATAGATAGATAGATAGATAGATAGATAGATAGATAGATAGATAGATAGATAGATAGATAGATAGATAGATAGATAGATAGATAGATAGATAGATAGATAGATAGATAGATAGATAGATAGATAGATAGATAGATAGATAGATAGATAGATAGATAGATAGATAGATAGATAGATAGATAGATAGATAGATAGATAGATAGATAGATAGATAGATAGATAGATAGATAGATAGATAGATAGATAGATAGATAGATAGATAGATAGATAGATAGATAGATAGATAGATAGATAGATAGATAGATAGATAGATAGATAGATAGATAGATAGATAGATAGATAGATAGATAGATAGATAGATAGATAGATAGATAGATAGATAGATAGATAGATAGATAGATAGATAGATAGATAGATAGATAGATAGATAGATAGATAGATAGATAGATAGATAGATAGATAGATAGATAGATAGATAGATAGATAGATAGATAGATAGATAGATAGATAGATAGATAGATAGATAGATAGATAGATAGATAGATAGATAGATAGATAGATAGATAGATAGATAGATAGATAGATAGATAGATAGATAGATAGATAGATAGATAGATAGATAGATAGATAGATAGATAGATAGATAGATAGATAGATAGATAGATAGATAGATAGATAGATAGATAGATAGATAGATAGATAGATAGATAGATAGATAGATAGATAGATAGATAGATAGACAGTTTGATAGATAGATCGATCGCCTGAAGCTGAATCTGAAATGAATGAAGAAAGCCAGCTGATTGAAGCCAGCAAAACTCGGAGGCAAAACTGCACAGCCGCTGCTGCTATTCTATCTTTCCAGTTGTGCCAGCAACTGATGAAATGAAGAAACATGCAAATTTTTTTTTTACTGCAGCGTACAGGCATGCAAGGGGACTGCTGTTTGGCCTTCAACGCATCCGCTACCCCCTTCCCTACGTCCCGTCATTGGCGCGTTCTGGAGAGAATTAGAAGCGGTTATCTCTAGCTGTGTCGTGTGCAGGCAATGAGTCTGAAAGAAAAATATTTTTCGTTTCTGGCTGCATATGTTTTTAATCTGGCCAAAAGTTTCCCAGGATTAGACTGGTCTTCCGGTGGGATTAACTTGAGCCGCCATTTCCTCATCCCTTATTGGTATGATCCGCATTCAAAACTCACATTGTCAGTAGGCTTGCGAGACGTAACTTTTGATCGGATGAATTTCATCAGCTTAATTTTGCCTTGCCTTAAGTTTTGAAGGAGTTGTAGAAAGTTTTCCTAACATGAAATTTTTAACCCAAAGACGATGTTCGATGGAGGATCAGCTACAGTAGATAAGGGGGCAGACAGACTGGCTGGAGGATCAGCTACAGTAGATAAGGGGGCAGACAGACTGGCTGGAGGATCAGCTACAGTAGATAAGGGGGCAGACAGACTGGCTGGAGGATCAGCTACAGTAGATAAGGGGGCAGACAGACTGGCTGGAGGATCAGCTACAGTAGATAAGGGGGCAGGCAGACTGGCTGGAGGATCAGCTACAGTAGATAAGGGGGCAGACAGACTGGCTGGAGGATCAGCTATAGTAGATAGGGGGGCAGACGGACTGGCTGGAGGATCAGCTACAGTAGATAAGGGGGCAGACGGACTGGCTGGAGGATCAGCTACAGTAGATAAGGGGGCAGACGGACTGGCTGGAGGATCAGCTACAGTAGATAAGGGGGCAGACAGACTGGCTGGAGGATCAGCTACAGTAGATAAGGGGGCAGACAGACTGGCTGAAGAATCAGCTACAAATGGTTAGAATGCGTTAATAGAAATGCATCCTGTCTTTAAGATCAGTTTTAAAGCCGAGCAAAAATCCTTATGCATTAAATTATGCATGCGCTAACATTGCAAGTCAGTCTGCACTAATCCATATTTCATAATGATCCTTCGGACACAGCTGGTTTGATATTCCTCACCAGATTAAATAAGCTTAGTGATATAACTGCCCAGCTTAAGTATCGAATAATCTGGGAAGCAGAGCGGAGAAGGGCTTAGAGCAGTGGGAGAAAGTGATGCGGAAGCCATGCGCGCACTTGGTTGGCGATTTTGGCTGGCTTGAGGAGACTGTTAAATGTGAGACTGGAACCATCTGTGCCGTCCTGACACTCCCGGAGCTCTCATCCATAGCTCCCTTCTCTGGCAGCTCCCCCTATTGGTTATTTTCGCCCCAGAGACACACACACGCACGAAGAAGTCCATTCAGAGTCTCAATTTCCATGAAACAGCCATTCGCCCTGTCGAAGGGGGGAGCTGTTCAAGCCGAAAGCTGATTTATTGCCATATCTGAAGCGATCAATAAAACTCTTGTGTCTCAACAACAGCAGGAGATTTAGAGAGAGCGCCAAGGCCGAGATAAAGACGAAGAGAAAGAGGATTACATGGTGAAAAAATTGACCTCGAATTTTCTGGTGATAAAATCAGATATGAATAGACTAAATTTAGCAAGGATGCAGCCTTACATTTACGCTCGAGGTATCATAGATCAAGGAGACGCGTATTTTTGAGCTTAGATCCATCCAAAGGATCAAAGTTAAGATGAAGAAGCTTTAGACCGCATGAGGATCAAAGAGCAGCGTGACTGGACGGACTGAAATGCATCGGGCTTTTCACGTCAAGGTCCCGGGGCTAGATTCCCGTCCAAAGTCATTGTTTGTAAATGTACATTTATTAATGTGCACGCTCACCCTCAGGGCATAAATTATGTACACTGCCAGACGATAAGAAGCCAAGGGCGGGTGTACATCTGTGTAGAGTCCTAGCCTGTGTACATTAACTTATGTGCCTTCACTAGCTATGTATCTAGTTTATAGATAGTTTATAGTTTATAGACCTGTGCACATGTACTCAGATAAGCCATAGATAATTTAATTTTGTACACTCCTGAGCAAGAATATGGTCGCACAATCCGATATTAAGGAATAACAGATAAGCTTCACTCTTGTGCGACAGATTTTCACAGACATTTTTACCTGTGCGATTTTACATTATTAATTGATAATTAAACCGAAGGAACATGCAAAATATAGCGCAAAAGTACATTGACGCATCAGACAAAAGGCAAAACCAGGCACCCGTATATTAAAAGCTTTTCCAGCCAGAATTACCTTGACAGACAATTTCTGCCTCAGCGCTCATTCATGAGGCACGAGCTGACAGACTGCCAGCCATGTAGGTACCCGCGGGTGATAGTAACTAAGCGGTTAGAAATTCATTTATCCCGACATTTTCAACCCCCAAAGATCGTCTAGCCTCCATCTCCGATTGCTAAATCGACATCCGCTAAGGAAATGTCAGCCTTCCTCACTGAAAATTCTGCATCCAATGCTCACCTAGCTACCGTTTTTTTCCTTTACGTACAATAATGAGTACGTTATTTTTTCCAATGATAACACGTGGGCAGGACAAAAAGAACTCTATAGCTAGGAAGACTGAGGCTTCGGCGTCGATGGGTTGATTTTTTTATCACCAGAATATTTTAACCGGGACAAAAACTAAATAAAACAAGGGGATTTTTATTGCCCTGTACTAGCTCGAGGAGAGACTCAATCCCCCAATTCACCAGAGCGTTAAATTTCAGCTTACAGTTAATTTTCAAAGTGAATTTTTTAAAGTAGGAGTTCCAGACTGAAAAAAACGAAACGCTTTATGTTTGCAGTCGGTTTTTGGCTAATTTATGAGCTGTGAAGACCAAAAAGTTACAGAATTCTGCTCTCTTCTGCGGGTTTTAAACTCGGGCTAAATCTGCCTATCTTGATATCTCACTCTATCCACAGAGATCTCACTCTATCCACAGAGATCTCACTCTATCCACAGAAATCTCACTCTATTCACAGAGATCTCACTCTATCCACAGAAATCTCACTCTATCCACAGAAATCTCACTCTATTCACAGAGATCTCACTCTATCCACAGAAATCTCACTCTATCCACAGCGATCTCGCTCTATCCATAGCGAACTCACTCTATCCACAGCGATCTCACCCTATCCACAGAAATCTCACTCTATCCACAGCGATCTCACTCTATCCACAGCGATCTCACCCTATCCACAGCGATCTCACTCTATCCACAGCGATCTCACTCTATCCACAGCGAACTCACTCTATCCACAGCGATCTCACCCTATCCACAGAAATCTCACTCTATCCACAGAGATGTCACTCTATCCACAGCGATCTCACCCTATCCACAGCGATCTCACTCTATCCACAGCGATCTCACTCTGTCCACAGCGACCTCATCCTATCTACAGATATGTCACTTTATCCACAGAGATGTCACTCTATCCACAGAGATGTCACTCTATCCACAGAGATGTCACTCTATCCACAGAGATGTCACTCTATCCACAGAGATGTCACTCTATCCACAAAGATCTTACTCTATCCACAGAGACCTCATCCTATCTACAGAGATGTCACTCTATCCACAGAGATGTCACTCTATCCACAGAGATGTCACTCTATCCACAGAGATGTCACTCTATCCACAGAGATGTCACTCTATCCACAGAGATCTCACTCTATCCACAGCGATCTCACTCTGTCCACAGCGACCTCATCCTATCTACAGATATGTCACTTTATCCACAGAGATGTCACTCTATCCACAGAGATGTCACTCTATCCACAGAGATGTCACTCTATCCACAGAGATGTCACTCTATCCACAAAGATCTTACTCTATCCACAGAGACCTCATCCTATCTACAGAGATGTCACTCTATCCACAGAGATGTCACTCTATCCACAGAGATGTCACTCTATCCACAGAGATGTCACTCTATCCACAGAGATGTCACTCTATCCACAGAGATGTCACTCTATCCACAGAGATGTTACTCTATCCACAGAGATGTCACTCTATCCACAGAGATGTCACTCTATCCACAGAGACCTCATTCTATCTATAGAGATCTTGCTTTATCCATATTTCGCAGACAAAACTCTTTCTTTATTACCCATTAACTCGCAAATAAGTCTTATCCCATTTTTCGAAATAAATTCTAAATCCATCAGAACTCTTTCCCCGAACCGAGCCTCAGACGGCGCATCCTTCTTACGCCATTCAAAGCTGACATTTAACAGGCTTAGCAATTTCCATCTGCTGTCAATCTCGCTTTTTATTTGCTCAAAAAGCCGGAATCCCTCGGTCTCTGCATTTCCATGGTGCCTTTGAAACGGGTGAAGCTCTCAGGGCATAGAGCACTTGTGAGACAAAATTTCCTAATCACCAGATAAAAATGTTCCTGCCTTTATATCCATAGGTTTTTCATCACGTGATTAGAAATGCGCCACCCAGAGATCGTCAGGATATCTATCTATCTATCTATTTTTCTTTCTATCATCGATTTTTACAGTTAAGTTTGCTTAATTCCGTCTGTTCTATTTCAAAATTTTATAAATAGTAGCGGAATGAGTCTAGTTTTAGATTGTACTAAAAATTCCTACCATGATAATTTCTTAATCCAAGAAGTGACCTCGCGCGTGGAGGCGACATTTTTTGCAGACGTCATTTCCTACTAACGCGATGTCCAATTATCCCTAAAGCACGGGATATTCCGAGAACTCGGCTAAATTTTTAATGGTGAGGAAAAAGCCCGCTCGGTCCTCCTATTCTTGACACGCGAAAGCACCCGTGTGCATGGGGATAATTATTGTGTATCCCCTTCGGAATTCAGAGATGTGGAATAAAAGTAGTGGATATAGAATAGTCCTAATACACGAATTTAAATGGTGGTCCACATTTTAGCGCCAAAATTATGTTTCGCTACATATCGGCCAAATGACAGCTAAAAAAGTTGAATCTGCAGGAGGGCTGTAGGTACCTTAACGCTTGAAGCGACATCGTCCCACAACCAGCGACTGGGCATGACTGTCCATTGCGCTGACTCCTGAAGCGCGTTCAGTCACACTAAATATGGTATGCAAGCATAGACACACACAGGCCGGCATCCAGTCACGCACTCACATTTAGGGTGGCACAAGTGGTAGTTCCAGGAATGTACACTCTCTATGCCTTGGGAGGTTGCCCTCATGGGCGTAAATTGGGCAACTGGCCCATAGCCCAACCAATTCGTGCACAAGGCCCCAAATTAATGTGACCCCCGGCACACAAAACCGCGCTAGGGAAAATAGGCAACCTACAACGCGGGGTCGAACCTGGACCAGTGGCACACAAGGCAGACGCGCTAGACCGCCGAGCCACTTGCCCGCTGGCCAAATGACAGCAATAGTTTCCTTAGGGCTCCGATTTGAAACAGTTGCCGAAACAGTTTAAGCTAAATTTTTATGCTAAAATTTGCTTAGTTGACGAAAAGCTCAGCTTCTTTGATAATTTCTGCTATCGTATTTAGCGGTAAGCAACAAAACTCGGTTAGGTTAGTTATAACAACGAGGCACTAAGCTCTAAACGATACTCGAGGTTTTCTGGCGATTTTGTACTTTTTTCGACTCACTTTGAGTCAGCCCGTCTCCTGCCGGCAGTAAACTGTAGCGAAGCTTTCCAAACACGATTTGACGATGCCTTTGTGTTAGTTGATATAACAGGCAGGATAAAATAAGGGGTGGTGGGTTGCGCTGCTTGGCTTCGCTAACTTCTGCTTTAGCGGGAGGGCGTGTTGCGTTAGGGAGTTTTCACTTTTTTCTTTTGCTCCTACTGTGGCCACCCAACATACTGACCCAGTCTTCTTCTTTGGCAAAGATTTTGACACATTTTTTCTTCTCTCAGCTTTGTGCAATCGCTTGCTCGACCTCGCAGCCTTTTGGTGCATTCGTTGTATCGGACAATGTGCTCTGCTTTGCTAGGTCTTCTTGAAGCTAAAACTAAAGAGAGAGAATTGTGCACCCGCTGTTGATGCAGAAATTATTCAGGCCCACAGCAAATGACTTCTCGACTTTTCCATTTCCTTTCACTTCCTTTCTCTACCCATCTATTCTCTTTCTTCCCTAAATGTCGTGTCTTTATTCTTACAAGATCGCACAGATAGTGAATGAATCAAACCAAGGTACAAAGAAAGCTCGTAAAATAATCTTCTTACGCTTGAATAAACTGAGTGTGTTATCGATTGCGAGAAATGAAAAAAAAAGCCTCTAGCCAACCGCTTTATAATGTCATTGGTTTATCTAGCTGATCATCTAATCGATCAAATGAAAAAAATTCTGTCGATAATCAGACAATTCCTACACTTAAAACGAATAGATGTGAAAATGCTTTCTTTTCTACTTAAAGTAGTGCATCATTCGTTGTTACCGAAATTTCAGTTATTTTTGTTAGAAAGACTGAATATTCAAGATTTAACTGAATGGCGGGACGGTTAAAGCGGTCTTTTTTAAGTGCCTTTGTCGGCAATTTTCAATTAAAGAATAGTTTGCTTCAGATAAACAACCTGGCATTTTTTGAAAATCGTTGTTTAACCAGTTTTTAAGATTGCGCAAATTTGCATTATAATCTTACCTGAATTCAATAGATCCAGAGTTACCATCTGCCCTTTTTAGGAGACTAAAGCAATTTATGTGTGCCGATATGTATCGAAAATGCCATTTTTTACAATGAATTTATAATTCAAATTTTATAATTAAAAGTCAATACGGCACCGCCAGCAGAATTAGCATTAGGCTCAAACTCAAATCTCCCAACTCTTATTGCCTTTTACACCACAACATGTTGGCTTTTGTCATTTTCTGAACTGATTTTTATTAGCACTTCCAACTTCAAAGCCAGAAAAATCCTCGCGTCATAACTGAATAAGGTTTAACACAAGTTTTGCCTCCAATCTAAAGACTTTGATAAAGATTGTTTAGAGAAGGTTGCTTTGGAGAGAGGGACGGCACGTGACTTGCGGCTGGCTTAGTTGGGCCTTGGCGTGCGCTTTCGCGTGTGTGTGTGTGTGTTTGCCAGGCCTCCTTTGACAGGCTCAAGAAATATCTGGGGAGATATTTGATCCTGCAACAGGGAGGGAGAACAGCAGGCTGAGAGGGGAGGCGGGTGAGGTTGTGAGGCAGTTCAACTATTGAGGCTTGAGTTGAGGTGAAACTGCTCATGTAGATTTTAGAGAGAATGAGAGAGAGAGGTTCCCGTTGAAAAAAAATTTCATCGTGCTTTAACGGTGTCGTTTGATACGAGGATGAACTTTGAAATATCCTACTGAGGAAAAAATTATTTTAAAATTATTGACGGCCTAAGGTTTTGTGAGCAAAATCGAGCGAAAATCTTCGGGAAGACTTTAGGTGATAGCGTACAAATGCTGTGTACACCAGTAGCACGCTCGCACTGGCTGTACATCTGTTATTGACTTTCTTACGCGTCAATGTACACTCCAATGTACACTCTGCGTAACCTAGGGATTTGCGCTTTAAGATGTACATTGAACACCAACCCCCCTGACCTGCCCTCCGCACGCTAGAAGCCCCAAGATTGAAGTTCTCACCGATGCGCTAATCGAGTCCAGACCAGGAAATTTGGTTTCAGAATAAGATTAGAATAACCAGGCCAAGAATTATCAAATTATGAGGGAAGTTCTATTACTATTGAGGAGTTAAAGCAGAGTTTTGCGTCAGCAAATATAGATAAAGAACAATATGACGATAATAATGAAAAAGTAATTATGAGAGAAAAAATGTGAGAAGAAAGTAATCTTCTTCTGCGCAAGAAGATACGAGAACACAGACCCTAGGGATATACAGAAGCAGCGCAGCAAAAGAGAAATAAGGAAGAGAAAAAAGTCCACTCGGAATTCAGAATCAGGCTCATGTATCTTCCATTCCTTCCCAACAAAAGATTGATGTGCCGTCTTACCTGGACCTGCACAGCACTCTGCCGACTGCTGAACTGAGTGCGCTTCGCAATCACAAAAAAATTACTCCTATTTCTTTCTGAAGCGACACGAAAGAGGTTTGCCGAGTCTAGCTTGCATGGAGAGGGGGATAAAGATAGGAAATAAGGGTTGTATCAGCTGCAGATCCCTCTACAGTTCAACTAATGTACAGTGTCAGAAATGAAGCGGAACTGCATTTTCAGACGATGATACCGGAGTGAAGTGGCATTTTCTCCCCATATCCGTGTCTCTCCTGCAGCTGACTTCCACAAAGCTCCTATTCTAGAGACCTCTTGACTAAAGTTGGGGCTTCACCGGCATACATAGAGCTTGCCAACTGAAAAAGGGAGGTTAAATTCGGGATTTTGTACCGATAAGAAGGAAACATCCGCAACATGAAGATGATCCTGCTGAGGTAGTTGGCATGGGACCTGTCATGTGTGCGTATCCTCCTGATATGGAAATCTAAACACGGCTGGTTATCATACTGAGCCATACAGTTTTATGGTATAACTATTAAGTAAAGCCGATATTTGTATAAAAAGGCTGATTGTCGAGTTCTGTCTCAAAAGTACAAATTCAAGATAATTTTGGTTTTAATTAGCCAAGTAGCCTCTCTAGTACTAATAATGGGCCTCTCTCATCTTGTTTGACGTTGAGAAAAGCATCGATGCGAGGGGAAACCCAGGCCTTCACCCGACTGGAAAAGTGCGTTTTCTAGAGATATCGCCTTTATTTATCTGACTGTGTCATGGATACTCCAGTGCGTCGGTAATTATATGCAGACAGTTCTGCTAGTGGGAAGGATGTGTCTGTAGGGGAAGTTGCATTGCGTTTTGTTAAATGATTGTGCGTTTTTATTTTATGCAGTGATCATCATTTTATAAGAGCATATATTATCGACATAGTTAGATTGATAGATAGATAGATGGATATCTACAGATATCTTAAATCACATCGAATCTCCAGCTGTAGGTTAAGTGCGGCACCCCACAATTAAATCAGCCACTCGTACGCACTTTCCTGCTAGTATTCAAAAGTCGTAAAAAAGCACCCCAGCCCAAGTCGCGCCACTCTCTCCTCTGCTTTACAAGCAGGCTATTGTATCAAGCACCGTGCTGCTGGATGCAGTCCTCTGTGCAAGCAGACCCGAAAGGCCAATAGAAGCGCCTCGCTAAGCCCCTCGTACCCGCAAGCGCTGCTAAAACTGGCGTACACAAAACGAAGCAAGAAACCCGACCAGAGAAAAAACAGCAGCGTTGCATTGGCCAGTGCCCCATCAGTCCTGCCCCGTAGACAGAGGCTGCTTATTAAAGCATAATAGAAATTCATGAATTATGTAGAACAAGCTACTTAGCTAGGCGAGAAGTGTTATTAAATAGCCGAAAAAATACCTTGATAACGTCAACTCGGTAATTAGTTTCTGCTACTAATCTAAATTATTCTTCTTCTGAAAGAGAAGCGGAAGCATCAAGCAAGTCAGGTGTCATTCAGTGGCCAGAATTATCTCAGCCAATCAACATTGCTCCTGCAGAGAGTTAAAACATCCCCTGACAAGGATATATTTAAAAGTAAGACTTGATAACAGCCGGGTCAAAATGCCGGTTTGCGTCATCGAGCTGAAGAAACAGCAGTGAACTCGAGTAAAAAACCGAGAGAATGAAATTCAGTGACGGCTACTCAGCAATTATCTGGCTCTTGATAATTACCCCGATGCTGATGGGTCTCGCCGCCTCGTCAGCTGGCAAACAGCGCTACCGACTGCTTTGCCTGCTACCTAACGAGTCCAACTATGAGTTCGACATGCGCTACATATTGCCTAGCCAGGCACTGCTGTACAAGGAGCTCCAGCTGAGAGGCCTTGACAACAAATTCAGCATCAACATTAGTTTTGAAGCTTCAACCTGTTCGAACTTGGCTGCCGTGCCGGCGATGCAGTACTACTACGCTGGCATGGTTGACGGGTTCATCGGACTGCCGTGCCCCGAGAGCTGCAGCCAGATCGTGCAGTATTCCAAGTGAGTGCGTTTTGGTGTGATTTTGGTGTGCTTTTGGGGCGTTGGTGTGTTGGTGTGTTCTTTAGGTATGCTGGTGTGTTTTCGCGGTCTCAGTGTGTTTTTTTGGGGTTTTTGTGTGTTCTTGAGAGGTGTTGGTGTGTTATTGGGGTGTTTTGGTGTGTTCTTGTGGTGTTTTGGTGTGTTCTTGAGGGGTGTTGGTGTGTTATTGGGGTGTTTTGGTGTGTTTTTGAGGGTGTTGGTGTGTTTTTGACGGTGTTGGTGTGTTATTGGGGTGTTGGTGTGTTTTTGACGGTGTTGGTGTGTTATTGGGGTGTTGGTGTGTTTTTGACGGTGTTGGTGTATTATTGGGGTGTTTTGGTGTGTTCTTGATGGTGTTGGTGTGTTTTTGACAGTGTTGGTGTGTTATTGGGGTGTGTTGGTGGGTTTTTGACGGTGTTGGTGTGTTATTGGGGTGTGTTGGTGGGTTTTTGATGGTGTTGGTTTGTTCTTGGGGTGTTTTTGTGTGTTTTTGGGATGTTGGTGTGTTATTTGAGTGGTTTGGTATGCTTTTGACGGTGTTGGTGTGTTATTGGGGTGTGTTGGTGGGTTTTTGACGGTGTTGGTTTGTTCTTGGGGTGTTTTTGTGTGTTTTTGGGATGTTGGTGTGTTATTTGAGTGTTTTGGTATGCTTTTGACGGTGTTGGTGTGTTATTGGGGTGTGTTGGTGGGTTTTTGACGGTGTTGGTTTGTTCTTGGGGTGTTTTTGTGTGTTTTTGGGATGTTGGTGTGTTATTTGAGTGTTTTGGTATGCTTTTGACGGTGTTGGTGTGTTATTGGGGTGTGTTGGTGGGTTTTTGACGGTGTTGGTGTGTACTTGGGGTGTTTTTGTGTGTTTTTTGGGATGTTGGTGTGTTATTTGAGTGTCTTGGTATGCTTTTGACAGTGTTGTTGTGTTATTGGGGTGTGTTGGTGGGTTTTTGATGGTGTTGGTTTGTTCTTGGGGTGTTTTTGTGTGTTTTTGGGATGTTGGTGTGTTATTTGAGTGTTTTGGTATGCTTTTGACGGTGTTGGTGTGTTATTGGGGTGTGTTGGTGGGTTTTTGACGGTGTTGGTGTGTACTTGAGGTGTTTTTGTGTGTGTTTTTTGGGATGTTGGTGTGCTATTGGGGTGTTGGTGGGTTTTTGACGGTGTTGGTGTGTTCTTGAGGTCAGTTCGTGTGTTCTTGAGGTGTGTTGGTGTGTTTTTTTTGTTTTGGTTGTGTCATAAGTGTGTCTAGGCTTATTTTAAGTCAGATAGATATATTGATATAAGATTTAGGTTAGCGAATATATTAAGACCCATTCCATAAGTCTGCACTTTCACAAAAGCTATGGCGCATTTTGATAGGCTGGATTTGTCGTAAAACTGAGAATTCCCTAGGTTTTATTTGATTTTTAGATTTTGGGCTGAACATTTTCTGCATCACTACGCTCGTACTAAACCAGGCCTCTGGTTAAGCGCTCGACCCTCCATCGCACTAAAATAACCCTTCTTCGAGGCCAGCGCCTCAACCATTTACCAAAAAGTACTTTTCGTAGGGTTAAATACAAAATGATGTGCGGCTGTCTCTCGGCAATTGATAAATTATGATATGATAAGTAGCTAATCAAGATAACGAACGAATGGCATGGAAACAGCTACATGTAGGAGTTTTTGGTTTTGTTGTTCCGATGGATGAAATATTTGTATTAAGGGCAAGCTGATGGCAAATGCGTTCTTAGGGACCTATCAATCAAATGCGCTGTGAAGCTGTGTAAAATATATTTACTTTTTCTGGCTTAAGCTCTTAAATAGATTAAGCCTACAAGCTGGAGAAACCGGTATTAAGCTTAAGTCTCAAGCCCTCTGTCCTAAGAGATGAGACTCGATGTGATGGGAGAGATGAGACTCGATGTGATGGGAGAGATGAGACTCGACGTGACGGGAGAGATGAGACTCGATGTGATGGGAGAGATGAGACTCGACTGTGACTGGGAGAGATGAGACTACGATGTGATGGGAGAGATGAGACACGATGTGACGGGAGAGATGAGACACGATGTGATGGGAGGGATGAGACAATGTTCTGAGATGTTCTGAGATTAGATATTTTACGAGTGAGATTAGATCAGTTTAACAAACGATGGCGAAAAATTAAAAGAATCTCCCCTCCGAAATGATCCCCCAGCGCCATCTGGAACAAGCCCGTGGTGAGCATTGGGTCAGTGGAGTCGGACTTTCGCGATCCGGAGAAAATTCAATACAAAAACAAAATATTTGTCCGGCTGAGCTTCGATAGCGGCGAGCTGATGCGGTCGATTCTGCGCCACATTTTCATCACCAACAACTGGCACAGGTTCTTCGGGCTGTACACGTGGAACTATGGCTACACAAAGAACGGCTGCAGTTTGTTAATGATCGATTTGAACAAAGAGTGGCAGGCGATGGGCAAGAAGGCGGAATTCATGGACACGCATGGCCGGCGATTTTCTGACCGAGAGTTGAACGCGGCTTTCCAAGAAAAAATTGGCACGGATTATTCCGGTAAAATAGGAGATTAATGAGAGTGGGAGTTTTACTCGCCGATATGTTGCCAAAATACTATTTTTGGGGTTATCTGACTAAAGGCTGTGCCCTAATTATTGCGTTTAAAATACCGAATTAGCCATCAAATAAGGTGAGAAACCCCAAAAGTTATTTAAATTAGATTTAAATAACAAAATCCCGCATTAACTACTCATTATTAGTAGGAAAACGAACGAGCCTTACTATATCATTCAAGGAAACAATTTTTACTACCTTTTTCAGAGTAATAGGTAATAATTACTCTGAAAAATCGCTAGGTTAATGGCATGGCTCTATTTATATTCTAAAAGATTTAAGTTGGCCTCGCTATTAAAAAATCTAATTTTCGATGCTAGCATTTTTTAAGTTAGCTATTTTCTTTAGCATTTACCCCTGGTATGTCCCTAAGTTTACTTGTAGTAGTTATAAAGACATTTTGTATGAAAAAATATTATAGCTACAGATTAATAGATCTAAGCTACAGACAGATAGATCTAAGCTACAGACTGATAGATCTAAGCTACAGACTCATAGATCTAAGCTACAGACAGATAGATCTAAGCTACAGACTCATAGATCTAAGCTACAGACTGATAGATCTAAGCTACAGACTGATAGATCTAAGCTACAGACTCATAGATCTAAGCTACAGACAGATAGATCTAAGCTACTCATAGATCTAAGCTACAGACTGATAGATCTAAGCTGCAGACTGATAGATCTAAGCTACAGACTGATAGATCTAAGCTACAGACTCATAGATCTAGGCTACAGACTCATAGGTCTAAGCTACAGACTCATAGATCTAAGCTACAGACAGATAGATCTAAGCTACAGACAGATAGATCTAAGCTACAGACAGATAGATCTAAGCTACAGGCTGATAGATCTAAGCTACAGACTGATAGATCTAAGCTACAGACTGATAGATCTAAGCTACAGACAGATAGATCTAAGCTACAGACAGATAGATCTAAGCTACAGACAGATAGATCTAAGCTACAGGCTGATAGATCTAAGCTACAGACAGATAGATCTAAGCTACAGACTGATAGATCTAAGCTACAGACTGATAGATCTAAGCTACTGACAGATAGATCTAAGCTACAGACTCAAAGATCTAAGCTACAGACAGATAGATCTAAGCTACAGACTCATAGATCTAAGCTACAGGCTGATAGATCTAAGCTACAGACAGATAGATCTAAGCTACAGGCTGATAGATCTAAGCTACAGACAGATAGATCTAAGCTACAGACTGATAGATCTAAGCTACAGACTGATAGATCTAAGCTACAGACTCATAGATCTAAGCTACAGACTCATAGATCTAAGCTACAGACTCATAGATCTAAGCTACAGACAGATAGATCTAAGCTACAGACTGATAGATCTAAGCTACAGACTCATAGGTCTAAGCTACAGACTCATAGATCTAAGCTACAGACAGATAGATCTAAGCTACAGACTCATAGATCTAAGCTACAGACTGATAGATCTAAGCTACAGGCTGATAGATCTAAGCTACAGACAGATAGATCTAAGCTACAGACTGATAGATCTAAGCTACAGACAGATAGATCTAAGCTACAGACTGATAGATCTAAGCTACAGACTGATAGATCTAAGCTACAGACAGATAGATCTAAGCTACAGACTCATAGATCTAAGCTACAGACAGATAGATCTAAGCTACAGACAGATAGATCTAAGCTACAGACAGATAGATCTAAGCTACAGGCTGATAGATCTAAGCTACAGACAGATAGATCTAAGCTACAGACTGATAGATCTAAGCTACAGACTGATAGATCTAAGCTACTGACAGATAGATCTAAGCTACAGACTCAAAGATCTAAGCTACAGACAGATAGATCTAAGCTACAGACTCATAGATCTAAGCTACAGACAGATAGATCTAAGCTACAGACTCATAGATCTAAGCTACAGGCTGATAGATCTAAGCTACAGACAGATAGATCTAAGCTACAGGCTGATAGATCTAAGCTACAGACTCATAGATCTAAGCTACAGACTGATAGATCTAAGCTACAGACTGATAGATCTAAGCTACAGACAGATAGATCTAAGCTACAGACTCATAGATCTAAGCTACAGACAGATAGATCTAAGCTACAGACTCATAGATCTAAGCTACAGACTGATAGATCTAAGCTACAGACTGATAGATCTAAGCTACAGACTCATAGATCTAAGCTACAGACTCATAGATCTAGGCTACAGACTCATAGGTCTAAGCTACAGACTCATAGATCTAAGCTACAGACAGATAGATCTAAGCTACAGACTCATAGATCTAAGCTACAGACTGATAGATCTAAGCTGCAGACTGATAGATCTAAGCTACAGACTCATAGATCTAAGCTACAGACTCATAGATCTAAGCTACAGACTCATAGGTCTAAGCAAGCTAGGCTGATAGATCTAAGCTACAGACTGATAGATCTAAGCTACAGACTGATAGATCTAAGCTACAGACTGATAGATCTAAGCTACAGACAGATAGATCTAAGCTACAGACAGATAGATCTGTATCAAATATTTTTCAGCCCTAAGAGTTGAATACTTAAAGTGCAGGTGCATTTTTTCGCCAGGAAAATTGATTGCCTAAACATGTCGATCCGAACAAAAGAGATTGAAAGAAAAAATTGAACAGCTAAGCATCCTGACTGAGAGAGGCAAAAGCAAAAAACCTTTCATCACCTTGGCAAACAAAGGCTTAATAGGGAGTGGAACCCGTGGAAAATATAATGGGAAAACTAAGTCGGGGCGACAGATTCTGACCTGCACACCCTCATAATCATCGTATAGAAACAGGTTTTTTCTTGCCACCACGTCTTGGCTTCCCTTTGGCAACTACAGTAAATGTACACTTGGCAAGAGTTTTTTTTTAACAGTCTGGCCTTTAAGAAAGACGCCTCTTTCTTGTTAAGAATTTTTTTGACGCGCAAAGACGCATAGAGTAGGTGACTGATGATGCAGAGACGGTGAAGAGGCTGAATAAAGCTGCACAAGCAGAAGTTTCCTGTATGTTCAGTGCAAAGGCAGCCAGCAAGCAATCAAGCAATGCACAACTGGGGACTTGTCCGTCCAATCAGGAAATCGCCAAGTGTTTTTGTTGGTCCCAGCAACCAATAAGAGCTGTGAAAATTCTGTATTTACAAAAGTATATCTGATCGGTTAGTGGACAGCTCACCTCAGTGTGTTTGATTGCCACATCTGAAGTCTGTCGGCTAGTTGGATCTCAGGCTTCGGGTGACGCAATCATGATTTCTTGGAAACCTTGCTGACATCTAAATCGGAGAAATGTTTGTGCCCATCCGGCAACTAAAGTTTTTGCTGCTTCTGCTGACAGTGCCAAATTTTGTGCCCGTGAATTGCCGCGACGGATCCCAGCAGCAAAGAAAATTGTTGAAGTTTTCTGTCCTACTGCCCAGAGCGGTTCACAATGTGTCGCACATGAGCCTGGAGCAGGTGCTGCCCGTGGTGGACATCGCTATTGACAGCGTCACCTCAGCCGGGTTGCTTCACGGATGTACAGTGAGCATTGTGGCCAATGACAGCAAGTGTGACTACTCTGTGGCGCCCGTGCTCGGAGTGCTGCTGCTGCAACAGAAGATTGACCTCATGCTGGGTGAGTGCTCGGGTTATTTTCTCCGCCTCTACGTTCCGACCTTCGGTTTCTCCAATTATTTCCGCTCCTAGATTCCGTTCTGAGTTTCCATAGACTCTTAGATTCCGCTCCTAGATTCCGCTCCTAGATTCCACTCCTAGACTCCGCTCCTAGATTCCACTCCTAGATTCCGCTCCTAGATTCCGCCCCTAGATTCCACTCCTAGATTCCGCTCCTAGACTCCGCTCCTAGATTCCGCTCCTAGATTCCGCTCCTAGATTCCACTCCTAGATTCCGCTCCTAGACTCCGCTCCTAGATTCCGTTCCTAGATTCCGCTCCTAGACTCCGCTCCTAGATTCCGCTCCTAGACTCCGCTCCTAGATTCCGCTCCTGGATTCCGCTCCTAGATTCCGCTCCTAGATTCCGCTCCTGGATTCCGCTCCTAGATTCCGCTCCTAGATTCCGCTCCTAGACTCCGCTCCTAGATTCCGCTCCTAGACTCCGCTCCTCGCTCCTAGATTCCGCTCCTAGATTCCACTCCTAGATTCCGCTCCTAGATTCCACTCCTAGATTCCGCTCCTAGATTCCGCTCCTAGATTCCACTCCTAGATTCCGCTCCTAGATTCCACTCCTAGATTCCGCTCCTAGATTCCGCTCCTAGATTCCGCTCCTAGATTCCGCTCCTAGACTCCGCTCCTAGATTCCGCTCCTAGACTCCGCTCCTAGATTCCGCTCCTAGACTCCGCTCCTAGATTCCGCTCCTAGACTCCGCTCCTAGATTCCGCTCCTAGATTCCGCTCCTAGATTCCGCTCCTAGATTCCGCTCCTAGACTCCGCTCCTAGATTCCGCTCCTAGATTCCGCTCCTAGACTCCACTCCTAGATTCCGCTCCTAGACTCCGCTCCTAGATTCCGCTCCTAGACTCCGCTCCTAGATTCCGCTCCTGGATTCCGCTCCTAGATTCCGCTCCTAGACTCCGCTCCTAGATTCCGCTCCTAGATTCCGCTCCTAGATTCCGCTCCTAGATTCCACTCCTAGATTCCGCTCCTAGACTCCGCTCCTAGATTCCGCTCCTAGACTCCGCTCCTAGATTCCGCTCCTAGATTCCACTCCTAGATTCCGCTCCTAGATTCCACTCCTAGATTCCGCTCCTAGATTCCGCTCCTAGATTCCGCTCCTAGATTCCGCTCCTAGATTCCACTCCTAGATTCCGCTCCTAGATTCCGCTCCTAGATTCCGCTCCTAGATTCCGCTCCTAGACTCCGCTCCTAGATTCCGCTCCTAGATTCCGCTCCTAGATTCCGCTCCTAGATTCCGCTCCTAGACTCCGCTCCTAGATTCCGCTCCTAGATTCCGCTCCTAGACTCCACTCCTAGATTCCGCTCCTAGACTCCGCTCCTAGATTCCGCTCCTAGACTCCGCTCCTAGATTCCGCTCCTGGATTCCGCTCCTAGATTCCGCTCCTAGATTCCGCTCCTGGATTCCGCTCCTAGATTCCGCTCCTAGATTCTAGACTCCGCTCCTAGATTCCGCTCCTAGACTCCGCTCCTAGATTCCGCTCCTAGACTCCGCTCCTAGATTCCGCTCCTAGACTCCGCTCCTAGATTCCGCTCCTAGACTCCGCTCCTAGATTCCGCTCCTAGATTCCACTGCTAGATTCCGCCCTGAACTTTTGCAATGATTTTCTTATAATTCAACATGATTAAGCACCTTCTAAGTTAGCTGCAAAAGAACCCAGCTCGGGTTGAACTGGACCAAAAGCTAAAGCTAGCTTGTAACCCCTGCAGCGGGAAACAGCAGACATCGCTGCAGCATCCATCTTTTCAACGCCAGGTTCCTCTTGATCGGGTGGGGGTGGAGGTGTGGGGAATATTAGAAGATTGGGAGTTGGGCAAACGTTGGGCTACAGTTTGACTAGGCCATACGCTCGTATAGGAAACCTTTGCATCAACAGCAGGCGGATCTTTCCCGTTGTGAGATGCGCAGCCATCAAGCAGCAACCGCAATATCCGCCGCCGTCTTAATATGAATGCATCAATCATGCCAAGATTTATTACCATTATAATATATTATTTTTATAGCCTTAAATATGATTTGAAACGCAAGATTTTAGGTTAATAGTATCGATAATAAATGGGATTAGTTTATCCCTCATTCTTCATTAGCGAGAATCATTAAATGACATAAGTTAGGGTTTTTTAAACTACCTACCATTCGCTACACTCCTCGTTTTCGTGTAAATTATTACCTACGACTATTTCTAGGAAAAAACAAAAGATCCTAAAATTTAAAATATTCCTGTTATTATTATTTCTTTCCATTATTTTAGCCACTTCCACCATGATTTCTCATACTTAGTTTGATTTGACGCCTCTTCATTATTCAGGACTCAGAGGGGACACCGAGGATTCAGAAGGGATTTGAAGTATTCAGAAGTGATTTCAACGATTTAGAAGGGATTTTTAACGGTTTAGAAGGGATTTCAAGAATTCAAATGGGATTTCAAGGGTTCAAAAGTGATTTCAAGGGTTCAGAAAGGATTTCAAGGCTTTAGAAGGATTTCAAGGCTTTAGAAGGATTTCAAGGGTTCAGAAAGGATTTCAAGGCTTTAGAAGGATTTCAAGGGTTCAGAAGAGATTTCAAGGCTTTAAAAGGGATTTTAAGGGTTCAGAAGGGATTTTAAGGATTCAAATGGGATTTCAAGGATTCAAATGGGATCTCAAGGATTTGGAAGGGAAGTCAAGGATTCAAAGGGGATTACAAGGATTTGGAAGGGATTTCAAGGATTCAAATGGGATTTCAAGGGTTCAGAAGGGATTTCACGAATTCAAAAGAAATTTCAAGGACTCAGATGGTATTTCAACACTTCAGAACGGAGTTCAGGGCTTCAGAAGGGATTTCAAGTCTTGAACCTTCTTTGGTCCACGCCTCCTTTATGCCCCCCCATCCCATGATGTAAAACTTACTCCACCTTCACCGCCCGCCATCCCCCAGGCCCCTACTGCTCCTTCGCCCTGGCGGCCGTGGCCCGGTACAACAAGATGCCGCACTACCGCCGCCCCATCGTCACCGCTGGCGGAGTGGCCAGCGCCCTGCGCGACAAAACCGAATATTTCAATTTGGTTCGAGTCGGCCCGAACTTTGACGGCGTGGAGAAAATGCTCTACTTGATTTTCCAGCGTTTCAATTGGAAACCGAGAGACGTTCAGACAGTTCTGTTCATCGAACTACCAGACGAGAATGTCAAGGAGAAACGAACTAGAGACGAGATTGGCGTCACCCAGAGTCGGATTCTGTGCCACGGCATTGAAAAGTACTTTGTACAGGAGAAGTACATTGTACGCCGGCTGCAGTACGAGCTGAACAATGCTCAGTTTGAGAGCGAAATTTTTCGCGTGATGCGAGACGAAATCAGGCGTAAGAATCTGGCCGTGGAAGAGCGAAGCCAACAGAAGTGGCTTTTTGGAAGGGATTCCTTGCTTAAATTGTCCAATTAGCTAATGAGGGAAAATTCCTGACAGCCACTGCTGTAGGAAATCTTTTGTAAAGAATTGTTGATTCACCACAAATGGATTTTAAGTAGAGGGATGCAATTATGATAATGAATATTATAGAGAAAATAGAGAAAAAGAAGTAGTGCATAGGAGAATAGAAATGCAGAATGCTGCAGTAAAAAGGATTTCAAGGCTTCAGATGGGATCTCAAAGCTTCGAAAGGGATCTCAAAGCTTCAGATGGGATCTCAAAGCGTTGAAAGGGATCTCAAGGCTTCAGAAGGGATCTCAAGGCTTCAGAATGGGATCTCAAGGCTTCAGAACGGATCTCAATGCTTCAGAATGGGATCTCGAGGCTTCAGAATGGGATCTCGAGGCTTCAGAATGGGATCTCGAGGCTTCAGAATGGGATCTCGAGGCTTCAGAATGGGATCTCGAGGCTTCAGAATGGGATCTCGAGGCTTCAGATGGGATCTCAAAGCTTCAGATGGGATCTCAAAGCTTCAGATGGGATCCCAAAGCTTCAGATGGGATCTCAAAGCTTCAGATGGGATCTCAAAGCTTCAGATGGGATCTCAAAGCTTCAGATGGGATCTCAAAGCTTCAGATGGGATTTCAAAGCTTCAGATGGGATTTCAAAGCTTCGAAAGGGATCTCAAAGCTTCAGATGGGATCTCAAAGCGTTGAAAGGGATCTCGAGGCTTCAGAATGGGATCTCGAGGCTTCAGAATGGGATCTCGAAGCTTCAAAATGGGATTTTGAGGCTTTAGAAGGGGATCTCGAGTTTTGAGAATGGGATCTCGAAGCTTCAGAAAGGAGTTCAAGTGTAATGAATTAGCATTAGGCTATTTGTTGGTTTGAGAAAAGGTTAGGCCCTCGCAAAAATACAAATACATGTATATCTATGTTGTCTGTCCGTCACGTGTTGGGAATCCAGAAAGCAGGCCGCTATTCACATCTAGCTTATAGAATTTGCCAAGACTGAATAATTAATAGGGGCAAAATATTTTGATTAGTCGCACTCCCTGATTGGCACAATCAGCCTGTATTTGTAAGCTCCTCGAGGTTGCACTTTTAACGCGATAAGTCCCTGTCCATTAACATTAAGCGCATGGAACAAATATAGGCAGGGCATAAATTAACAGCATCTGTGAAAGCAGTGCCGGCTAAGACAGAGAGGGCCCCGAGTAAGAAAATGGAAAGTCAGGCAAGTGTTTCTGTCTATCTTCTTGTTTCGAATCAATTTATTCTTCTCCCCACATGCTTCTCTGTTTCTAGGGCAAGAGAAGCGTGGTTGCAAATATTGCGAGCTCCTAAGAGAGATATTTTATATTACTCATAAAAAATTACTTAGCATTGACAATTCGTTACTCACAAGGTCAGTTCTTGGCTATGACCATTCATTACTCACTATGTCAGTTCTCAGCTATGACCATTCATTACTCAATATGTCAGTTCATGGCTATGACCATTCATTACTCACTATGTCAGTTCATGGCTATGACCATTCATTACTCACTATGTCAGTTCATGGCTATGACCATTCATTACTCACTATGTCAGTTCATGGCTATGACCATTCATTACTCACTATGTCAGTTCATGGCTATGACCATTCATTACTCACTATGTCAGTTCATGGCTATGACCATTCATTACTCACTATGTCAGTTCATGGCTATGACCATTCATTACTCACTATGTCAGTTCATGGCTATGACCATTCATTACTCACTATGTCAGTTCATGGCTATGACCATTCATTACTCACTATGTCAGTTCTCAGCTATGACCATTCATTACTCAATATGTCAGTTCATGGCTATGACCATTCATTACTCACTATGTCAGTTCTCAGCTATGACCATTCATTACTCAATATGTCAGTTCATGGCTATGACCATTCATTACTCACTATGTCAGTTCATGGCTATGACCATTCATTACTCACTATGTCAGTTCATGGCTATGACCATTCATTACTCACTATGTCAGTTCTCAGCTATGACCATTCATTACTCAATATGTCAGTTCATGGCTATGACCATTCATTACTCACTATGTCAGTTCATGGCTATGACCATTCATTACTCACTATGTCAGTTCTCAGCTATGACCATTCATTACTCACTATGTCAGTTCATGGCTATGACCATTCATTACTCACTATGTCAGTTCATGGCTATGACCATTCATTACTCACTATGTCAGTTCATGGCTATGACCATTCATTACTCACTATGTCAGTTCTCAGCTATGACCATTCATTACTCACTATGTCAGTTCATGGCTATGACCATTCATTACTCACTATGTCAGTTCATGGCTATGACCATTCATTACTCACTATGTCAGTTCTCAGCTATGACCATTCATTACTCACTATGTCAGTTCTCAGCTATGACCATCTATTACTCACTATGTCAGTTCATGGCTATGACAATTCATTTCCCACAATTTGAGTTTCTCGCTATGACCACGCATTACTCATATATAGTGTCAGTTACTTGCTATGACCACTCATTACTCATATATAGTGTCAGTTCTTTGCTTTGACCACTCATTACTCATATATAGTGTCAGTTCTTTGCTATGACCACTCATTACTCACAATGTCAGTTCCTGGCCATGGCTCATAATGTCACAGCGAAAATTTAAATCGTGCAGAACTGTGGAGGAAAAAGCACTTCAACCCTCATGAATAACAAAACAGCAAAGGCAGCTAATAAAAATCTCCCATTTCATGACTCTCTGTTTGTTAATCCCGGGTTATTTATAACTTTATATACTAAAACCTGTGGCATAATACGAGTAGTAACCCCGTCTCTGCTGGAACTCAATTAATATTTAGGAGACTGGCAGAACTAATCTGCATTACCAGCTATGGGCTCTCTCTATCGGCGTAATGAAAATTCTTTGAAGGACAGGGTGAGACGGGGTCACGACTGGCTGAGTAGTGCTGAGCTGGGGCTGGGGGGGGGCTGCCACCCCGACTGAGACTTGAGCAGTTTTTGCTGTCTTCATTAGCTGACTGAACTGAAAGACACTTTCTTCTCGGCTATAGAAACTAAAATGAAAGCCAGAAAAAAGTTATCTCTTTCTTTCCCCTAGCTACCATCCGAAGATTAAATTGATTCAATTAGAGCGCCGACCAATTTGCATGAGATGAGCATGCACAGTTGCTGGGGTGGTTTGTTGTGCGATACAGTTTGTATTCATTGCTACTCGGAATTTGTGATATTTTTTTGGAAATAAATTAGTTATGAGAGGGTGACAGTGAGTTGACAGATGAAAATAATGAATTGGTGGGCAAAACAATTAAGTATGCTAATTAGTGACTTTGGGAGTGAGTGATTTCATGAGTTCATGAGTGACTTTATGAGTTCATAAGTGACTTAATGAGTTCATGAGTGACTTCATGAGTTTATGAGTGACTTAATGAGTTCACGAGTGACTTCATGAGTTAATGATTGACTTTATGAGTTTATGACTGACTTTATGAGTTAATGAGTGACGTTATGAGTTCATGAGTGACTTCATGAGTTTATGACTGACTTTATGAGTTCATGAGTGACGTTATGAGTTCATGAGTGACTTAATGAGTTCATGAGTGACTTAATGAGTTCATGAGTGAGTTTATGACTGACGTTATGAGTTCATGAGTGACTTCATGAGCTAATAAGTGAATTTTTAAGTTAATGAGTGACTTTATGAGTTCTTGATGGACTTCATGAGTTCATGAGTGACTTCATGAGCGAGTTCATGAGTGAGTTTATTAGTGAGTTCATGAGTTCACGGGTTTATGAGAGAGGGATGCATCTATCCACCAATACAGGTCTCAGAATAAAACTGCAGAAATGCCTGTCTGCAACACATCTATATTTCAAGC
>CATNEM010000311.1:525000-622500 GCA_950096795.1 Macrostomum cliftonense | reverse complement strand
TCTTTCTCCACTTCCTCTCTTTTTTTCTCCCAACCTCTCTTACATCTCCCTCTCCGCTGTTATCATTCTTCTCACCCTGACCTTTTAACACCCTTTTTCAAAATTTCTATATTTATTCCAGTAAAAAAACCTCGCATTTCCGGCAAATATCAGTCAGCCAAGCGCAACGTAAAAATATACTGCGGTCAGAGGAAATCGTCTCTAGTTATAAAAAACGCACATCTAGGCAAGCATGCTGACAAAATCCTCAGTCAAGGGCGGTAAGGAACATAAAAACTCGGGCATAGTCGACCGTACGAGTAGCAACTGTAAACTTCTGTGCATAGCTTTTATCTTCTTGGGTCCACGCACAAACAGGATCGCTCGAGGCCCTTCCGGGAGGAGCCAACACAGGAATTAGGTTGCTGGGATTCTGTTAACGACGAGTAATGCTCGTAAAAGTTTGTCTCCCGGTGAGAAATACACGATCGCAGTGACAGGGTCGCACAAAATGAGGGGAGTTTTCGTACTAATCCTCTATTTTTCATATTTCGCTGCCTGAATCTCCCCCGCTACTATCCTTGTTTGCTCGTCTATTCCCACCACAGCCCTACATCCAACCCTCTGCTTTTCTAAAGAATATGGAGAATAAAAATAACCATCATCCTTAAATTTTTCAGCTTTGTCTGCTTGCCTTTGTTTGTCTAATCATGTCAGATTCCATTCCACTCCACGATCTCTCAATGCAGTCCCATATGCAACCCTTCCCTATCTATAAAGCTAACAACTCACAGAGACTGTAGAGCACAATTGAGTTCTTCAATTCGGCCAGCTGTTAACATGAATAATTCAGTGACCAGTACACGGGCCCATGTATACGAGTGGTTCATGTTGAGCTGCTCTCAGGAGGCGGGAAGGGGAATTGGAGGGGAAACTGTATTTCTAATGTCGGCAGATGGTAATTTAATTGCTTTAGCCTTTACGGCTGCATGTCGAAATTAAATAGCCAAATCCCCTAAAGTTGAGTGCCTCAGCTGCGCATATTTTAGTGATTTATGACTTTTGCATTGGCCAAAAATTCAACCGCTTTACTGAATTTTTAGTCTTGTTCAATGCTGACACTTGATAATATATTGGATGACTGAACTATACAACTATACAATAATAATAATATCAATGATACAACAGTAAAAATATGGCGCCATACATCAGAGAAAAAAGGCAAAAATATTCACGCCTTTATGAGTAGAAAAGTAAATAAAATTTTTGATGTACTTCAGAGCCCTAACGTAAAAGTACATGTCATCCATACATTTTTCTAGTGTGCAAAATAGCTTGAAGCTTTAAACAATTTTCTATGCATTTTAATTTTTCCGTTATTGAAATTAAATTGAAAGATATATCTTGACACCAAAAGGCTAGATTAACTCGTACGTACTAACAAATTAAAGCCGGAAAATTGATTTTGTTTAAAATAGCCGCGATTTGCGTAGGTTTGAAAAAAAATCAAATTTAGCTACGAATCTGCATATTATTGGACATTTTAACAAGATTTTGAGTATTATCATGGACATGTAATTGTACATTTGAAATTTACACAAGATTGTAAATGTTTATGTGCAACATAACTTTCGTGTACTTTTAAAATCAACCTGTCAGTCATCGCTGAAAAAATCATTTCCCTGTCCTCGCACCCGCAGTCGTGGTCCTTTGCGCCGACCCGGACACCGTAAGGGAAATCATGATCAAAGCTCAAGAGCTTGGCTTCATCAATGGCGAATATGTGTTCTTCAATATCGACCTGTTCAGCAGGTGAGTTTTCGCTTTTTTAATGCCTTTTAGAATGAGCCTTAATAACCTGAAAACTATCAATTTAGTGTGCGACATTTGATGCAAAATGCGACGGTGATGGAGGTTCTTAGTTTCACTTCTCCCCAAACAGGAGAATTTCGAAGTAAATTAGAATGCTCAAGACAAGTTCAGCAAGTCTTATCTGTATTTTCACTGTCCTACTTGAAATTCGAAATTCAGATCGAGTTCGGCTGTGCATCCGATTTCCTGTAGAGAGAGCTGCACGTCTTACACAAATCTATCTTCTTCTGCCTAATCGGATTGGGAGGGTTTGAGGAGTTAGTTTTACGATGGGGAAATTCGGTTTATGTGTGCGCTTGCAATTCAGTCTGATGCTTCTGATTTTGGTCTGTACTTCTGAGTTAGTTTAGGCCCTACGTAGCCTATAAATGGTGAATTTATTACCTTGCTGAGCGACTTTCTGCTGCCATAGTTTCTGCTTGACAAGTTATAATAAGTCTATAGCGTATTTCCCCACTATATTAACACGTCTCTAACACTATTTCAAGCCTAAAAACTTACGTACAAAAACAGTGCAGCCACAAATAGCTGCTCCGCGCATCCGATAGCTGTGCATAGCTAACTGCTCAGTCCTGACGGGCTGGAGGGGCCGCAGCACCCAACCGAAATTTTCCCACATTGGTACCTGATCTCAGCTTGATGAACTGAAGCAATGCAGGACTAAATGCATTGCCCAAGGGAAAAATTGTCTACGAGGGCTCGGGCTCGAACTCCCTCAATATTCATATCGAGCGACAATCAAACTGACCCAAACCCTTGCAGCGAGAAGCTCACCAAGCAGCCGTGGCGCCGGGAAAACGACACCCACGAAAGAAACGAGAAGGCGGCCAAGGCCTACCGAGCTCTCATGACCATCACCTTGCGCAAGCCGAGTAGTCCCGAGTATCGAAATTTCAGTCGCCAGGTGAAAGCAATCGCCCGGAGCAAGTACAACTTCACCTATCCGGAGGAGGAGGTGAACAGCTTTGTCGGCGCGTTCCACGACGCCGTGCTGCTGTACGCCCTGGCCATCAACGACACAGTCCACGAGCACGGCTTCGAAGGCATCGCCAACGGCTCGCTGATCACGGAGAAGATGAAGAATCGAACATTCGAAGGCATCACCGGGACGGTTAGCATCAACGCGAATGGCGACCGGGACGCGGACTACTCACTGCTCGACATGGACAAGAACACTAGAAATTTTGTGGTTGTGGCGCATTACTATGGCAACAGGCAGAAGTACGAGCTGGTGCCGGGCAAAGAGATTGACTGGTACAACGCTGACAACATGCCGCCTAGAGACATACCGAAGTGCGGCTTCGATTATTCAATGTGCAAACAGGGTGAGTTATATTTTATTGATGTACAAAGAGACGAGAGACTAATTAAATAACACAAACCTTCCGCAGATCTGAGCAAAGTGGCAACCTACGCCGTCGTTGTTCTCCTAGTACTAATCTGCGTCCTCACCGTGGTGATTGTCGTCATCTATAGAAAACTCCGTCTAGAAAACGAGCTGCACGCCATGAACTGGCGAATACCTTGGTCCGAGCTGGAACCAATGGAGCGCATTGCTGCAGGCAGAAGAGCCAGCTATGCGGGCAAAAACATGGAGAACCAGCAGCAACAAAGGCAGGAGGATGGACCCGAGCAGGGGCAGAATCGCGGGCAGCAGCATCAGAAGAGAACGGACAGTGTCAGAATCCTATTCGGCAATAGCCATCACGGTGGCGACGAAGGCGGCGGGACTGCGTCCAGCTCTAAGAAAGCTCGCCGCGAAGAGAAAAAGCAGCAGTCCGAGCAGCAGAGTGGCGCGCCCGCTGAAGAAATCAGTCTTGTCTCCGTCGAGACCATCGCTGGAGTGCCGCTCTCGCAGATTCCAGTGAACCAACTGTTCACCAAGACAGCGTACTATAAAGGAGCCTTGGTGGCATTGAAACCGCTTTCACTGCGTAACAAAAGAATTGAGGTCACCAACCGGTTGCTAATGGAAGTGAAGCGAGTAAAAGACCTCACATCAGATAATGTTATTCGATTCATTGGAGCCTGCTTGGATGCCCCAAACGAATGTCTTGTCAGCGAGTACTGTCCGAAAGGCTCGCTGCAAGACGTGCTGGAGAACGACAACCTCAATTTGGATTGGATGTTTAAGTTCTCGCTGATGATGGACATTTGTCGGGTGAGAACTTTTCTCGCGACCTTCTGGGAAATTATTTGGCTTGTATCTGGCTAGGAATAACTTTCTTCGACTGAATTCTCTCGCTGGGTATCTTGCTTTGAAAGGGAAACTTGCCTCTCATGCATACTAATTAGTCAAGTAAACTATAACGAAACTATACTGGGAATTTCGCACTTTTCAGTTTGTTTTCGGTAAAAAAGAATAAAAACATAGTCATAAGGCAGTCATAGCTACGAGTATGCGAAATTTATTTCCCTGTATAAAAGGCTATCTAGTAGTTCAATGTACGTGTCTTCAAAATAGTGTCTGTTTTAGATCCCATATCTTTTAAAGAAGTTATAATTTCAGCTCTGCGACTCATTTTGTTTTGATGGCTACGGAAGAATCCTTAAAGTCTCGCTGTTAAATCGTATTTATCAATCTAAAACATTAAAATGAAATCCCATACAGGGAATGATCTATCTGCACCACAACTTCGGCTCCCACGGAAACCTCAAGTCGTCAAATTGTCTTGTTGACTCGAGATTCAGCCTGAAAATTGCCGACTTTGGCCTGCAATCGCTACGAGGCACCAAGGACTACAAGGACAAGGAGGATGCGGAATACTCTTCCTACAGAAGTGAGTCGTTTCTGCTTATTGTGGTGTGCTGCGATGAGTTTCTATTGTGTCGCAAAAAACTTAATATTTTATCCTTTACTTATGTAAGCAAATCTAACCGTTTTATTCAAGACTCGTAGATCATTAATAAAAATCACCCATTGCGTACGAATTAGGACGAAGCGTATGTCATTTACACCTCAAAGTTACTCTTCCGATAAAAGTACAAGCAATGACTTCATTACGGTTCATCCACAAGGCTTATGGGCGTACATGAATTACTAATCATAATAATTTCATGCATATTAATACTAACTTTACTTGTTATAATTTGCTTATTTGTTTTTTGAGTTGGCTATATTTGTGACAAAAAATAACCCGCTGAAGATGTTACAGTTTATGTACATCGTTATGCATTTTTAATGTTATGTGGATAAACTTAAGGGGCATACTGTGAATCCTATTTTTAGTTCAGAAGCAAGATCAGTTTATTTACTCTGAAGAAGTCTAAGCGCTGACGAATTTAGAGATTGCATTATTAATAAGTAAAACGTCCCAGTTAATTTCCTATGTCTTGTTGTGTTGTTCTTGTTAGGAACCCATTTAGCATTCACTAATTAGTTTAGCTACAATTAATTACCAAACAATTTAGCAATAATAAACTGGTCTATTGGTCTCAATATTCATTTTTTCTGTGTTGAAATTTCTTAAATTTTTCAATCTCCTGCTGAAGAGAATCAAGTCAGGCATACTAACATCTGCAGTTTCTTATTCAAAGCAAAAAACAAGCATTATTAAATCGCCCTTCTTTACCTTTCGTTTTCATTTTTCAGGACAGTTTTATGGTAAGAAAATTCTCGACAATTTTTCTGCTTGTTTTGTTTCGATTTGTTAATTAGAGCTTAACTTAATGAATATACGGCTTTTTGATTGCTCTATTTATTTAAGTGTGAAGATCACTAAATACCCCATGAGAATGAAATTACGATAATACATATACATGTACTGTCATAAGATTCTCTATTGTGTGCTTAACTGTTTAATATTATCCATTTCAATTTGAAAAACTGCTTGTAACCTCACAAATACACCAAGTAAGATATCTTGTATGTTACTGCGACTGCTAAATTAAAAATAATATTTAATTACGAATGTCCTTCTACTTCACGCTATATTATTTAAATGCTTGAATTCCAACTCTTCTATATATCTATCGACTTTGAAGCAACTAATAGTTGTAGTTCACTAGATATGTTTCACTTGTTTAAACAATATTTGTTATATATTGCCTAATGAGTCATTTATGCGGCATCAAAATTTAAAATTCAATCCTTTAACACGGCATTTTTATTCTTGCTACCAAACTTTGAGCTATCGCTACAAATTATAACGATAATTTGACGATAATTAACGATAACGATATTATTAACGATAATTTTAACGAAAATAAAGATAGATGTATGGCTAATTTCAATACAAATTTGGTCGACTTAAAAATTTTAGTAGGAAAACTTCCAAATAATGAAAACAATCTAATTGATGATAAGAAAGTATATCGTGGGTGGAAAATCAAAATTATTTCTAACGGAATATTGAAAAAGTACGAGAGCAAACTTGTACTTTTATTTAATTTCAGTTCGACATTGCGGTAGGTTGGATAACTTGAGAGTGAGTGCTTTAAAAAACTCCGAGTTTTCCCTAACTAAAATCTTGAATTTATACCGTTTTCTTGGAATTATTCACGATCAGGATCGGGTTCAAATCTTGCGTCACTTTCACAATTTCGGTATAATTTCTTATTTTGAATTACAAAAATTTAATTTTTTGTTAATTTTCAAAAAGCTAAAAGTTTTTAGTTAACTTTAAGGATCCTAATCTCTGAATTTTTATAGATCTTTATTTCTAGACTTTATTGCACACTTCCGCTTTTTACCGCAATAAAGAAATTTATTTTTTTGCGGCGGTTTCCGACATTTCGGACATTGTTTTTTTAGTGCTGAAGGGATATCTTCATGGGGAAGAAACTTTGTTAAAAATTGGAGTTTTAAAATAGTTTGCACTTTACTAAATCTACGATATACAAGTAGTTGCATGAGAAAAATAATGCAATAATTTTTAGTCATTTTCTGATCAATCTGTCCATTAGTAGGTGAATCTAATCTTTCTCTATTTCTGTTTAAAATTTTTAACTTTTTTCTGCTTGACATGCGCCACTTCCTATGGCGGGATTATTTTCATCCAAAAAAGACTGGCTAATTAGGTAGCAAAGTACTTTTGTCTTGGCCGAAATCTTGGCTGCTTTTTTCCTAAGTTTTCCTGCTTTTTCTGTATGTCGGAATCGCTTCAAGAGTTAATGCAAGGAGCTAAATAAGTCTGAACTTTCCTTTTCTCGTTTTTTGGCTCGACACTTTACAGGTGTCAACTTAACGAAATTAGCTAATAATCTTCCTTCACTTCATATTTCTTTGTGCTGTTCAATAATACCTGCCGCTTTTGCAACGTGCATTTCCTCAGAAATTGTACTCATGTCTGTCACTTTCACTTTCTGGCTGGTTAGACATCGCTTAATCATCATATGAAGTGCTTTCCCCCGCATGCCTTTTTGACGTGCGAGTGATTTTACTGTGCATGGCCGGCCTTATCATGTGTCTCCCACCTTCTCTTTCCCCTGCCTACTCAACTTTCGTCCGCCTGCAGACAAGCTCTGGACGGCACCCGAACTGCTCAGAAATCCGGCACCTCCACCTGAGGGGACCAAAGAGGGCGACGTGTACAGCTTCGCCATCATCTGCCAGGAGATCATCTACAGGCGGGGTGTCTTCTTCATTAGCGACTACGATTTTCCCGAGCCGCAAGGTGAGGTTATATTTGGGTTAGATATAGATAGATAGATAGATAGATAGATGGATAGATAGATGGATAGATAGATAGATAGATAGATAGATAGATAGATAGATAGATAGATAGATAGATAGATAGATAGATAGATAGATAGATAGATAGATAGATAGATAGATAGATAGATAGATAGATAGATAGATAGATAGATAGATAGATAGATAGATAGATAGATAGATAGATAGATAGATAGATAGATAGATAGATAGATAGATAGATAGATAGATAGATAGATAGATAGATAGATAGATAGATAGATAGATAGATAGATAGATAGATAGATAGATAGATAGATAGATAGATAGATAGATAGATAGATAGATAGATAGATAGATAGATAGATAGATAGATAGATAGATAGATAGATAGATAGATAGATAGATAGATAGATAGATAGATAGATAGATAGATAGATAGATAGATAGATAGATAGATAGATAGATAGATAGATAGATAGATAGATAGATAGATAGATAGATAGATAGATAGATAGATAGATAGATAGATAGATAGATAGATAGATAGATAGATAGATAGATAGATAGATAGATAGATAGATAGATAGATAGATAGATAGATAGATAGATAGATAGATAGATAGATAGATAGATAGATAGATAGATAGATAGATAGATAGATAGATAGATAGATAGATAGATAGATAGATAGATAGATAGATAGATAGATAGATAGATAGATAGATAGATAGATAGATAGATAGATAGATAGATAGATAGATAGATAGATAGATAGATAGATAGATAGATAGATAGATAGATAGATAGATAGATAGATAGATAGATAGATAGATAGATAGATAGATAGATAGATAGATAGATAGATAGATAGATAGATAGATAGATAGATAGATAGATAGATAGATAGATAGATAGATAGATAGATAGATAGATAGATAGATAGATAGATAGATAGATAGATAGATAGATAGATAGATAGATAGATAGATAGATAGATAGATAGATAGATAGATAGATAGATAGATAGATAGATAGATAGATAGATAGATAGATAGATAGATAGATAGATAGATAGATAGATAGATAGATAGATAGATAGATAGATAGATAGATAGATAGATAGATAGATAGATAGATAGATAGATAGATAGATAGATAGATAGATAGATAGATAGATAGATAGATAGATAGATAGATAGATAGATAGATAGATAGATAGATAGATAGATAGATAGATAGATAGATAGATAGATAGATAGATAGATAGATAGATAGATAGATAGATAGATAGATAGATAGATAGATAGATAGATAGATAGATAGATAGATAGATAGATAGATAGATAGATAGATAGATAGATAGATAGATAGATAGATAGATAGATAGATAGATAGATAGATAGATAGATAGATAGATAGATAGATAGATAGATAGATAGATAGATAGATAGATAGATAGATAGATAGATAGATAGATAGATAGATAGATAGATAGATAGATAGATAGATAGATAGATAGATAGATAGATAGATAGATAGATAGATAGATAGATAGATAGATAGATAGATAGATAGATAGATAGATAGATAGATAGATAGATAGATAGATAGATAGATAGATAGATAGATAGATAGATAGATAGATAGATAGATAGATAGATAGATAGATAGATAGATAGATAGATAGATAGATAGATAGATAGATAGATAGATAGATAGATAGATAGATAGATAGATAGATAGATAGATAGATAGATAGATAGATAGATAGATAGATAGATAGATAGATAGATAGATAGATAGATAGATAGATAGATAGATAGATAGATAGATAGATAGATAGATAGATAGATAGATAGATAGATAGATAGATAGATAGATAGATAGATAGATAGATAGATAGATAGATAGATAGATAGATAGATAGATAGATAGATAGATAGATAGATAGATAGATAGATAGATAGATAGATAGATAGATAGATAGATAGATAGATAGATAGATAGATAGATAGATAGATAGATAGATAGATAGATAGATAGATAGATAGATAGATAGATAGATAGATAGATAGATAGATAGATAGATAGATAGATAGATAGATAGATAGATAGATAGATAGATAGATAGATAGATAGATAGATAGATAGATAGATAGATAGATAGATAGATAGATAGATAGATAGATAGATAGATAGATAGATAGATAGATAGATAGATAGATAGATAGATAGATAGATAGATAGATAGATAGATAGATAGATAGATAGATAGATAGATAGATAGATAGATAGATAGATAGATAGATAGATAGATAGATAGATAGATAGATAGATAGATAGATAGATAGATAGATAGATAGATAGATAGATAGATAGATAGATAGATAGATAGATAGATAGATAGATAGATAGATAGATAGATAGATAGATAGATAGATAGATAGATAGATAGATAGATAGATAGATAGATAGATAGATAGATAGATAGATAGATAGATAGATAGATAGATAGATAGATAGATAGATAGATAGATAGATAGATAGATAGATAGATAGATAGATAGATAGATAGATAGATAGATAGATAGATAGATAGATAGATAGATAGATAGATAGATAGATAGATAGATAGATAGATAGATAGATAGATAGATAGATAGATAGATAGATAGATAGATAGATAGATAGATAGATAGATAGATAGATAGATAGATAGATAGATAGATAGATAGATAGATAGATAGATAGATAGATAGATAGATAGATAGATAGATAAATATGACGGGTCTTAAATTTCTGTGAAGCAGGGGATTTGCTTCCCATGGTGAATGGCAGTCGTGCTTACTTAGCCTCATCACACAGCCTTCACTTCAGCACCCTGGGTGTTTTATTCCTATAATACTGCTGACTAGCTAAAAATAGCTAATAATTTTATAGCTTTAACAAAAAAGCCAGATACATGTTGATAGATGTTGAATTTCATTTACTACTAACTGTTTGTTGCAGAAATTTCTAACTACCTATATCCATGTAAGAAAATCGATTATGTTATAATTTATTTTTTCGGGGGATTATTTAAGCTGAGCAGGGGATTATTCTAGTGTATTCTATAAATTCATATTGCACAAATATCAATTTCAATGGATATATCTGCAACCCCCTGCCCAGAAATCGTTGAGAAAGTGAAGGCGATCTCCGCCCAGCCCTACCGACCAACCCTGGAAGTTGAAACCAATGACCCGGATGAGGAACGCTCGGAGGCGCTCATCAACATTGTCAGCAACTGCTGGCAGGAGGACCCCGCTGCCAGACCGAGTTTCAACACCATTAAAAGTCGAATTAGCCGATTCAACAAGGAGGCTGAGTCGGGCAACATTCTCGACAATCTGCTCAAACGGATGGAGCAGTATTCCAACAACTTGGAGAGTCTGGTGGCTAAGCGGACAGATCTCTATCTAGAAGAGAAAAAGAAGGCGGAGAATCTTCTCTATTGCATGCTGCCCAAATCCGTGGCAACCACGCTGCTAAGGGGCGAGTCCGTCACCGCCGAGTGGTTCGACTCAGTGACCATCTACTTCTCGGACATCTGCGGTTTCACAGCTTTGTCTAGCGAGAGCACCCCATTGGAGGTCTGTGCGACGTTTTCTGTGTTCTTCCTTTTAGCTGGCATCTCTTCCTCCTCTCCGTTTCTAATATCACTGTTATCTGCACCTTTAAACTCTCCTTCATCTCCTTATCTAATCTCTCCTTCATCTCCTCATCTAATCTCTCCTTCATCTTTTTATCTAATCTCTCCTTCATCTCCTCATCTAATCTCTCCTTCATCTTTTTATCTAATCTCTCCTTCATCTCCTCATCTAATCTCTCCTTCATCTCCTCATCTAATCTCTCCTTCATCTCCTCATCTAATCTCTCCTTCATCTCCTCATCTAATCTCTCCTTCATCTCCTCATCTAATGTCTCCTTCATCTCCTCAACTAATCTCTCCTTCATCTCCTCATCTAATCTCTCCTTCATCTCCTCAACCAATCTCTCCTTCATCTCCTCATCTAATCTCTCCTTCATCTCCTCATCTAATGTCTCCTTCATCTCCTCATCTAATCTCTCCTTCATCTCCTCATCTAATGTCTCCTTCATCTCCTCATTTAATCTCTCCTTCATCTCCTCATCTAATGTCTCCTTCATCTCCTCAACTAATCTCTCCTTCATCTCCTCATCTAATGTCTCCTTCATCTCCTCATTTAATCTCTCCTTCATCTCCTCAACTAATCTCTCCTTCATCTCCTCATCTAATGTCTCCTTCATCTCCTCAACTAATCTCTCCTTCATCTCCTCATCTAATCTCTCCTTCATCTCCTCATCTAATCTCTCCTTCATCTCCTCATCTAATCTCTCCTTCATCTCCTCATCTAATGTCTCCTTCATCTCCTCAACTAATCTCTCCTTCATCTCCTCATCTAATCTCTCCTTCATCTCCTCAACTAATCTCTCCTTCATCTCCTCATCTAATCTCTCCTTCATCTCCTCATCTAATGTCTCCTTCATCTCCGCATCTAATCTCTCTTTCATCTCCTCATTTAATCTCTCCTTCATCTCCTCATCTAATGTCTCCTTCATCTCCTCAACTAATCTCTCCTTCATCTCCTCATCTAATCTCTTCTTCATCTCCTCATCTAATCTCTCCTTCATCTCCTCATCTAATCTCTCCTTCATCTTTTTATCTAATCTCTCCTTCATCTCCTCATCTAATCTCTCCTTCATCTTTTTATCTAATCTCTCCTTCATCTCCTCATCTAATCTCTCCTTCATCTCCTCATCTAATCTCTCCTTCATCTCCTCATCTAATGTCTCCTTCATCTCCTCATCTAATCTCTCCTTCATCTCCTCATCTAATGTCTCCTTCATCTCCTCAACTAATCTCTCCTTCATCTCCTCATCTAATCTCTCCTTCATCTCCTCAACCAATCTCTCCTTCATCTCCTCATCTAATCTCTCCTTCATCTTCCTATCTAATCTCTCCTTCATCTTCTTATCTAATCTCTCCTTTATCTCCTTATCTAATCTCTCCTTCATCTCCTTATATAATCTCTCCTTCATCTTTTTATCTAATCCTCCTTCATGTTTTCATCTAATCTCTCCTTCATCTTACTATCTAATCTCTCCTTCATCTTACTATCTAATCTCTCCTTCATCTTACTATCTAATCTCTCCTTCATATTTTTATCTAATCTCTCCTTCATATCCTTATCTAATCTCTCCTTTATCTGATTCCCTGCTCTCACTCAGACTACACCTCTCTCTATCTTTAATCTGCGATAGATTATATCAAATCTTTCAACTCTGTTTTTCACCCCGCCGCAGGTGGTGACCCTGCTGAACGATCTGTACACCCTATTTGACCGCATCATTGAACAATACGACTGCTACAAAGTGGAGACAATCGGAGACGCCTACATGGTTGTGTCCGGTTTGCCAATGAGAAACGGTATCCTCCATGCCAGAGAGATATCCCGGATGGCTCTCAGCTTTTTGAAGAATATTTATACGTTCAAAATTCGGCACAAGCCGGATGTGCAGTTGAAACTAAGAATTGGTATTCACTCGGGTGAGTGAAGCTTTCGACTCAGATAGATTTTCAAAACCTTATCTTGAACTTTACATCTCCTTGACTTAAAAAATCCATGTCCAGGTCCAGTCTGTGCAGGTGTTGTTGGCTTAAAAATGCCGCGCTATTGTCTGTTCGGCGACACAGTGAACACAGCATCCCGGATGGAGAGCAACGGCCTGCCATTGAAGATCCATATCAGTTCGTTTACTCACGACATTCTGGTTGAAATTGGCGGGTTTGTCACCACCGTTCGAGGCGAAGTTGAAATGAAGGTGCGACACCGATTGCTGTAGAAATTCTAGCTAGAAATTTGCTTCTAGAAGAAGAAATCGGATAATTTTTACAAAGCTACTTGTATCGAATTGAATATCTCGAAAGTGTTGAACCTAATCTGTCAAATCTTCTCAGATCTCATCTCATTCTTCTTCTTCATCTTCATTTTTATTGTCTTCAATTTTATATTTTAAAAAATCTTCTGCTTCCAGGGCAAAGGCAAGCAGCTGACCTGCTGGCTGCACGGAGAGGACGGCAACATTGTGGATCCAGTGGTACCTAACGGCAGCTTTCCTTGACGCCCGATCAATCAGTTAACTAATCAAGTATCAAAACAAATGCTTTCAAAGAGTGAGACTTCTCAACTAACAGCATAAAGAATTTCGTTAGACAAGCAAATTTGGTTGTCTGCCGAAATTTTCTTTTCGTATTGACCAATTTGTAGAATTGCTTTCGCTTTGCAGCTGCTTTTTATTTAAACTGTCAAATTTTGTCTGTTGCTAATTCCAAAATTCTAACCTGCATGGATTTCCTTTGAGCCTGGGGATTTTTTTATCGATTAGTTGATTCGCAAACCAAAAGGTAATGACTGCAAAGACGTAAAGTGCATTAAATCTACGGCTTCACAGATTCAATGGTCCTTCTAAAAGTGACTCCTTTCACAGCCATGCAGTTCCTCCTTAATATTCGACACAATTTTCCACCTGTATAAGCATCGTCTTCAAGTATAATTAAAGCATTCTGCAGAGAAATTTTTGTTTATATTCTACTCATATCCTACTGTATAGAATGTTGAGTAGCATTTTTTCAATTTAATGAATGTATTCTGACTCAAGGTGTAATGAAGATTTGCTATTCGCGTTAGATATTCATATTTCGAATTGTGAGAGACCAACAAGTGTAGCACAATACGTTTTGGGAAACTGAAAACCAAAATTCCCATTTGAACATGCTTAAACCATTAATTGCCTGTTTAAAAAAAAATTAGAGCTTTTTGAATGACCATTGCTTTAATTTTTTCACCGCTTTGTATTAAATCTTTATTTTTGTACACTTTATGGCTGACACTAAGGAAAATAAATAATTGGAAAAGATTATCACAGCAATGACTTCGTTGAATATGTCCGTGCTTCTTAGACGTCTGTAGACTGACTGCTTTTATCCTTGCGTTACAAAAAAACAGTATCCATTTTGAGTGTGAAATATGTGCTTTATGAATGATGTTATAGATTTCGCAATGTCCTGAGGAACAAAAAAACTGTAAATTTCATTATTTCAAGAACAATTCACAATTAGCAAACTATTTGTTTAAATATCTTACTTGGTCGTGAAATATACACGTCACTGAATTCAATGGCTTTGTTCACTGAGTAATAATCGTTTTGTAAAAACTTCATGTTTTCAATTTTTCTTAAAAAATTAATTGTAATTTTAAAAGATAAGCTCTACTAATATAAGAATACGATCAGTAAGATAAGATCTACTGATGCCTAAAATCCTTATCTGGGAAAATTTTGTTTTTTTTTCTGATAGGGGGGAAATGGTACCGTATGTTTTCCACTTGATCCACGTGTCATTCAGGATATTAATATGCAAAATTTTGCAGACTCAGATTCACAAAGCAATTCACAGCAATAACACACAGTAAAGTCTTTTTTAGTAGCTTACTTACTGGCGAAAGTGAAAAAAGATCGTTAATTATAGGTGCATGTTTTAATACGTGCTTTCAAGTCTACTCACAGTACAAAGCTATGAACATTCAACTCTTATTTATTCCATGGGTTCGTACCATCTTCGTGAAATGATTCCTTTTGAAAATCGCAAAATGCTTACTTATTAACACACGAGTAATGCATACAGCTCGTTTTATCGTGATTGTGCTGTATTGATTGATAGACAATCCCTAGGGGCTGGGAGTTGTAGCCTAGTGGCTAGGGCGCCTGCCTCATGACCGGAAGGTCATGGGTTCGAGTCCCGGCCCCTAGGAGACAATTTGTGCCCTTGAGCAAGGCACTTAATCCCGCATTGCTTCAGTCCACCCAGCTGTGATTGGGTACCAGCATATGCTGGGTAATAACTGATCCTGAAGCAGGCCCATCTTATCCTGTCACTGTGCGGCTTTGTGAGTGAAGACTCACTGTTCGCCAGGCAGGTTCAAATAAAAAATGGAGCTGGCAGTGGGGTGCCTACCATGCCCGAGAGTGTTTCAGGTGCAACGGGTGTGCAGTCTTCACCTGCATCAGCACCCGCGCTACAGGGTTACCTGTCAGCGTCTGTTATTATTATTATTATTATTATTATTATTATTATTATTATTATTATTATTATTATTATTATTATTATTATTATTATTGATAGACCATGCGCGAAAGTATAAATATTGTTTAAGAATTTCTTAGTTTATTAACTGTCTGAAACCTGAATTAATTTTCATTTTTCGACTTTATTCAAGATATTCCTTTCGGTTCCTGGGGTCTTCTCGATCTCGCTTCTTTTGAATCTGGCGCATAATCTGCTGCAACTCCCTGACTGTGACCTTCTCCAGCGCCAGCTGCAACAGCAGGTTAATCTCGCTGAGCGTCTGCTGAATCTCCATGGCCTGATTTTCCAATCGAATGAGACGAATGCTGGCTGCATTGCACTGGTCGCTCTGCTCCGCAAGGACGCTGCGAATCCGCTTCCAATCGGTGAGTTCCGCGTGCATTGCGGGCAGGCAGCTGGACATGCTCTGAATTTCAAGTGAATAGCGACTGTAGTGGTTGCTCTCAGCATCGCTGAAGGTCTCGTCCAGTTTCCAGCGCTGAATCTCTGATTGTTCAGTCTTCTGAACTTGCTGCACTTGTTTTTGTCGCTTCTTGTCATTGACCTGTTGATCCGCTGACGTTTTACTGTCGTCAGCAGTTTTCCTATCCATGCTGTAGTTTCTCAAGTTGGGCTCTTGCCAGGCCGGTCTATGCTCCAGAGCTTGCTTTTGCTGCTGAGTTTGCTTTGGTGTTGGGCGTTGCTTCTTCGGAGGCATTTTCTTAGAAATTATCTTAGAAATTGAACAATTTTTCCGGCTTTGGGCTGATTCGTTTATTCAGCTTTAGCGCTGATCTGAGAGCTGAGTTTTTTGTGAGAGCTGCGATGACTAGATTAAAATGCAAGCAGGCGGAGCAAAGATGTTAAATTTGCTAATGGCAAGCAACAGCACTCAGCTAGCCAGCCAACCAGCTCCAGCTTGGTCTTCTGCTGCGTGGATAACCTGTTGGCATATGGGGGAAAATGCTTGCTCAGCAAAGACACGAATTGCGCGCGAAAAGAAGTTCATTGCCATGTCAACCGGCAGCTGCCTAAATGCTGGTATAGGCGATGAGAAAAAAAAGAAAGTGTATGTATAGCAAAGCCAGCTGCGCATTATAGTTGTCAGTCAATGCTAGTGCAGTGTTGCCCCCGTCAAAGTTCTACATTCAGAAGCTTGTGTTAGGTGAAAAAATTCACCTAACACAAGTAACACCTCACTCTGTCAGATTCACGCATCGCTGCATCACTGACAGAGAAAAGCTGCTTATAGAGAGAGGCTGAAGGCTTGACTTACATGTGGGCGTCGAAAATTTAAGACTTTTAATACAGACAGCTTCAGTGTCAATCATTAATCATGGCTTTGTACAAAAGTACATGCATCAGGGTAACCAATTAGTCTCTGTTAGTCGATAATTTCCTATCAATCTTTAATAATTATTTTTTTAACTAATTCGGCTGTAAAGTCGAATCCATGAATGCATTTATGCATTATTTTTGCAGACTTTAGAATTCTGTTTGCATGATTTATTTAGCACTTAAATTACACGATCCTAATTGAGTGTGTCTAATTATCACTAATTAAAATTAACACATCGCTGAGCCCAGCATTTCTATCTACCATAGCTGTTTCGTCTCTTGATTTCTATCAAATGGACCAGATTTTATGCGCTTGAGATTTGTATTGGCACCCCTTTGCCCGTCAAAGTTACATGTGCACTCTAAGAAACATCTCAGAATGCAGAAAATGTCCTCTCTTACATGTACTTGGCCAAACATGTATCCTTTGCGCATGGAATCGTACCCGACGTACATGTACTTCTTAATTATTTATTGTGTGTGCGTGTCAAGGACCACTTTAGCTACTTAAGTTGTCCTTGGTGCGTGTACTAAGCCATGCAGCAAAAAAGGACGGTCCCGGGCCGCTGCCGCGGTTCCCGAGAAGACTGCACGTAAAAGGTGGGACCGACGACGCTGTGGGGGTTTGTCCAGAGGTCGAGCGGAGTTTCATGTACATGCACATTTAGAGCGGTGGGACACGCATTGCAGTTGAAGAGGTGCTCGAAAGTGTCATCGGCTTCGTGGCGCAGCGAGGGCAATAAGGGTGGACTTGATCGATGGCGAGAAGCTTGTGGTGCCCTTTCGTTGCGAGACAAGCCGATTTAGAACAAGATCAATATCGATAAGACGCTCTCCATCGTCTTCACCAGAAAACGTAAGTTCAGGGAAATGAAAAACCTCACTATTTATAATAGAGACATCCTCTTTGTTAAAGAAACGAAGTACCTCGGGGCTCTCCAAAAACAAGTCAAATGCAGGTTCTACACCGTCCCAGCATCACCTACGCTATAGCTTTATCTGGTCTAGGGTCCTGGAGTAGAAGAAGGCCACGGAGTGTGCCACTCGCCTTTTGTATTTTGATAGCTTCATTAAAAATGCTACATCCGGTTTCACTCTCGAGAAAACGCTCATTCCATACCTGGACTACATCCGGCGTGATCTCTGCAGCATTCACATGAGCTCCGGCAACGTGGATTGCCAGCCATCCTCGCTCAACATCAGGAGAGGGCTTCAAAACCACCAATCCATGACCGGAATTCTCACCCACTGGATGTGGGCGTCAACCTGGGCAGCGATAGAATTCACTGCTTTACCGACGGCTCGCAGAATACTGGCCTGGCCGGAGCTGGCATTGAGGGTAAAGTGCTCCTTCAGGAAAGTCTTGATCTCGGTGAGAACACTACCTAGTCTTTCAGGCTTGCGGCGTTTTTAGAGTTAGACTGGCGCTGAATCCATGCGGTGTGCACTGACTCGATCAATTCGCCTCAAAATAAATAATTGCCTCACCTAAAAAACAATTTATGTCGTTATTCTATTACTGAAACATTGATTCAGAGCACGCATAATTTACACACTCGTACACATATCGTAGACATGTAATGCAAGAGCAATGGCATCTTAAGTTACGGCATCCTAGTAGTCCTCAAAAGGGGCATTGTAGTGATCCTCATAAAGGGAATCCTAGTGATCATTTAATTGAAGCGAAGGGGCAACAATGCTCCAATTTGGGATTGAATTACCACTCGATAAAATTAGGAATTTTTAGGTTAATAACAGCAATACTTAGTCTAAAAATATATTTCTAAATTGCTAATTCTTATAATTTGTCAAATTTTCGTCCTATTTTACCGCAATTTAATGTTTTTTATCATGTCTTTTGTTTTATTCGAAAACACATGGCACCACGCAAATAAAATTTTCAAAGAAATGTCGAAAACAGGACTGAAACTAACTGGAGATAAGCGAGCTTTTGTGGTTGTGGGTTAGTCTTTCTTACTGTGTTAGAAAAATTAATAACACTTCTCAGAAGCTTTAATAAGCAGTATTAGCTGTTTTAAGAAGGTGCTACTTTAGTTAGCTAATATAAAAAATAAATAACGAAATGGAGGATAAGTCTTTGTTATCTCAAATCAAACAGCAATTACCAATCACTTGTTCGATTCATACTCGTCCTGTTGTATCCCTTAGATTTAGCGAAGTATCTGATCAAGGATATTTTCTTGTGACTGCATCAAAAGGTAAACGCAAAAAAAGAAATAGACAAAAAATACATTGTCGCCTGTCGGGTAACTTGTACTACTAGAGTACTAGTACAATATTATTATTCAAGGGCTATTACTTTTTGTTACAACTTATGTTTATAGATCATTATATTGTTTTGAGATTAATTGCATAATATAATTTTTTTTAACTTTTATAACTAAAAAAGTCTACTAAGTTATAGACTTAGTGCAGCTAGCTAGGTATGAAGTGGCCTAGCTATAAAATTATAAGTGTCACACACAAAAGCCAGGATGGAATTCTTGCATTTGGCACGCAAAACAGAAAAATGTAACTTTCAAATCATGTACAAAATAATTTCATTTGTCGCAATCCATACTCAGGAAGGTGGCACAGTGTGCGCCATTTGTGCGCTTACTAGGGGCAAAAGTTTTAAGGACCAAAAAAGGTCCCAGCAGACAATTTTGTTGTGTGTGCCACACTTGTGCACCAAAGTGTGCCAAGACCCTTTGTATGCACATTTTTTCTGGACTTTTGTTGCATTATTGCATAGTTTGCTAAAATGCAAAAATGTAATAATGCAAAAAGCATTGCAATTTTTCTGCAAGAATTCCATCCTAGCACAAAAGCAACACAAAGTGCCATATAACCAGCAGCAAAATATATAATAATATAGAAACAAAATTGGTAAATATTTTGAAAAGCAAAAGTTAATGTGCAATTTCAATATAATCTCTTAAATTGCATGTCAATTTACAATATATATCTGAGGACTCAGTTTGCAAGGAATTACAAATATAACAAATTGTGTCACTAAAGTTATCCATTAAAAATCAGTCACACTCAAATAGCCATAGCCAAGGAAGCCATGGTCTTTCAAGAGCAAAAATTGTATAAAAATATTAAAATATAGCTTATATTATGTTGTATATATAGGTCTAGCCAATTTAAAATATATTAAGACTAAACATAAAATATTTGGAAAGTGAGCCTGCAAAATTAAAATTTAGCTTGCTAGAACACAAAGACAGACAAAATATAAAAAAGAGTATGACTTTTTTTATTGCAGCCATTCTATCATGTGGCCATTATGTTATATGGCCATTTTATTATATGGCTACTCTGTTCTATGGCCTATTTTACTATATTTTTCAAGCAAAACTTTAATTTAATCATTTTTTTATATTCCATGCACAATAATGCTAATGGTATATTTATTTATTTTATTTATTTGGGTTTAAACTGTAAGGAATTTAATGATCTTATATTCAAAGTGTCCCTACTTCTATATTAAAAATTGGGTTTCCAAGTATTTTAAAGCTATGCTGGCTCTCTACTACAATAAAAAAATCTATTCCCTGTGGTATAGCTTTTGGGATTAAGCTAAAAAGATTAATTGAATTATTGACCTTAAATTCAATAGGTCTTTATGCCTCTATTAAAGATTAGGTCTCTGAATTAATTTTGTCTATATGCCTTCCCTACCCTGAATCCTAAAATTTTCTATTCCATTTTTATAAAAGCCTCTATTTATATTATATAATATCTATCAAATACTTTGCTTGTGCCATATACGAGTACACTATCACACAGTGAAAATCGCCACCCACACCCGAAGCAAGGTGGCACTTGTTTACGTCAAGCAGCTATTTACTTGGTTTTCGCACGTGACTCATCCACTCGGGTGAGAAGGAATTAAGGTCAAACAAAGGGCAGTTCAACGTCTGATGATAAATATATTTAGAGCTCATGCCGAGCAAGCACCCCTGCATACACATGAAGATTATTGACAATGCTCTCCAAATTTGAGCGAGCCAGAATCATTGGTGCCTACTTGGTGTGTCATAATGCAAGACAGGTGGCACGCGATTTGCACATTCCTCGGTCAACAGTGCGGCTTTGGATCAGACGGTTTGAGGTGACTGGCAATGTGAAGCGTCATCCTGGCAGTGGACAGCGCAAGAAGACAACTCTGCGCGCTGACAGGCGTCTCCTCAGAATGGCACGACTTCACCCAACAGGCAGCCTGCGCGAGCTCCGGGTGGGCTGGGCAGAGGCTGTCTCCATGGAGACAGTCCGGCGCCGTCTGAAGGAGCATCACCTGCGCTCCTTCAGAATGTGCCGCGTCCCACTGCTGACTGAGCAGCACAAGCGGGCTCGTCTGGCCTGGGCGATGCGGCACTGCCACTGGCGACATCAGTGGAGCCGCGTCATCTGGTCTGACGAATCCCGCTTCATGCTCAGTCCAGCCAATCGCCGGCGCCGCGTCTGGAGGCTTCGGGGAGAGCGGCTGCAAGAGCGGTTCCTGCAGCAGGTCGTCCATGCAGGAGGCGGCTCCATCCACGTCTGGGGCGCCTTCTGGACAGGCAGCCGGAGTGAGCTCGTGCGGCGACAGGGTCCTGTGAATATGCTGGTCTTCTCAGAGCTGCTGCACGAGTTCTTCACGGCCACCGATGACCTGCCGGCTCCTGCACTCTTCCAGCTTGACAACGCGCCGGCGCATCACGGCTGGATGACGCAACAGATGCTGGACGACCTGGGCGTCACCGTGCTGCCTTGGCCTTCCTGCTCTCCGGATTTAAACCCCATTGAGCACGTCTGGGACATCCTGGGTCGGAGAGTGCAGCACGGGTTGCCGCCAGTGAATCTCGATCAGCTCTTCGACGTGCTCAATGAGGAGTGGCAGGCCAATCCTCAGCAGCAGCTGGACAACCTCGTTGCCAGTATGCCACGGCGTGTCCGGGCTGTGATACTCAGCCGAGGCGGCCATACTCGGTACTGAGCAAATCATGTGTACATTTGTGTATAGCTTAGAATTTTTGTATACATTTGTATAAATTTGCAGGTTCGTGTACATTTGTAAATATAATAAAGATTTATTGTTTACAAAATTAATCATTGTTGTAACAAAGCTCTTTATGTTATTAGACGTTGAACTGCCCTTTGTTTGACCTTAATTCCTTCTCGCCCGAGTGGATGAGTCACGTGCGAAAACCAAGTAAATAGCTGCTTGGCGTAAACAAGTGCCACCTTGCTTCGGGTGTGGGTGGCGGTTTTCACTGTGTGATAGTGTATTTATTTTACATTGCTATAAGAAATGTAAAAATGACAAATGTTCATTTCTTTTTTTTAATTTTAAATGCAGGTTATATTGATAAATCTCAATTTACGTCTTTATCTAATAATTTTTTTGTTTAGATTAAACTATAATGTATACATTTTATTTATAGCTACAAAAGATTTAGTTCATTGTTTTAGTTAAATGGTAATATGTAATTTTGTAGATAACATATTTTTACTTTTGATTAGTAAACAAATGATATATTCTGAATTTGTACTTAATGTTGTATTGGATTATATTTTTTTATATTTACTTGTATATTTTGAACTTGAAATGTTTACTAAAATTAGCTGTTTTTTATTAAATCTGTCTGAAATTGCAATTAGCATTAGCCTCGGTGACTTTTAAATTACTTTAGTGTCAAAACTTGGTGATTTTTCATTTCCTTTTATCTTTCTATATGTTCTTGAAACCAGTTTTTAATTGTCATAAGGCCAGCAGTATTTTAAAATAATTTTTCAGAAAATACTTACTATGCTACTTATAATGGCAGTTAGTGAATATCAGTAGTAAAATATACAAAAATAATTCATTGATTGCGTCACCAAAAACAATTAATTACAACAGACGGCACCAGTCAGCTATTGCAAGGCGATACGGGCGATTGGATCGGCATATTGAACGACCACAAAGGCGCCGTCTGGTCCGCCGTATTAAACTCCGACGCCAGCCGCGTAGCAACCGGCGCCGCCGATTTCTCCGCCAAATTGTGGGACGGTTTCACTGGCGACGTGTTGCACAGTTTCGAGCACAAGCACATTGTTAAATGCGTTGATTTCGATGCCCAGTGCGGCCGCCTGCTCACTGGCAGCAACGAGCGACTGCTCAGGCTGTTCGACCTCTCCAACTACGATTCGCCGCCTGTGGTGCTGCCTGGCCACGCTAAAAGTCTCCGAGCGGCCGTGTTTCTTAACGACAACTTGGTGGCCAGCGCAGCCGATGATAAGCGGTTTGTTGTGCGCGATGTTCGCTGCGCTGATGGGGCCGGCGCCGTGCTGGAGAGAGACCTGCCCGCCTGTCCCAGCGACTTGCAGTTGCGCTGCGATGATTCGCGACTGTTGCTGTGCTGCGGATCCCAGGTTTGTTGCAGAGTCTGCAAGTCTTCTTTGGGGACGTCTCTACCCGCCCTTCAATCCTTCAGAGGTCGTCTCTACCCGCCCCTTCAATCCTTCAGAGGGTGTCTCTACCCGCCCCTTCAATCCTTCAGAGGGTGTCTCTACCCGCCCTTAAATCCTTCAGAGGGTATCTTTACCCGCCCCTTCAATCCTTCAGAGAGTGTCTCTACCCGCCCTTCAATCCTTCAGAGGGCGTCTCTACCCGCCCCTTCAATCCTTCAGAGGGTGTCTCTACCCGCCCTTCAATCCTTCAGAGGGTGTCTCTACCCGCCCTTCAATCCTTTAGATTAATCAATATAAACATATCATATTTAGCAATCAGGAAAATTTTTGGTTCATCAAACAGGTGTCAATCTGGGACTCAGACCGCTTAGTAGAGCTGAGCAGTCACAGCCTGCCCTGTCACATCTATTCTGCCGCTCTGCACCCAACCGAACCGGTTTTTGTGTGCGGCGGCGAGGACTTTGTGCTGTACAAATGCTCAGCCGAGGACGGCTCGGTGCTCGAGTCGCACAAGGGCCATTTTGGCCCGGTGCATTGCGTCCGCTATTCCCCGGATGGCCGGCTTTACGCCTCGGGTAGCGAGGACGGCACGCTGCGTCTGTGGCAGCATAGAATTGGCGACACGTACGGACTGTGGCGATTGGAGATGCCCAACAAGGAGTGCCCGGCTGTGGGGGATGCGGCCGATGCGCCTGGAAGTGTTGTTTAATCAACTGGAGCTTCATCTACTAGTTTCTGACTTGCTGAGCAAATTTAGTTTGGCCTTTCACTTGTGTGTGTACAGTGATTTATAGCGAAATTAAAAATTTGCATTGTGTAAAAAATGATGCTAAAAGTCACAATTTGCTGGTTAGTAGTATAATGAGGCTATGCTGGTAACTATTGAGTATTTGGTGCTGTGTCCTCTCTAGCATATTGCTGCTATTCTGCAACTGATAACTTGATAAATAACACAACAGGTCGTGGCTGAAGCAAATAAATTGGCATTTTTTATTCGTTAATATTTATAAAAATGCTTTTTTATAGAATTTCTGGACATTTTTGTTAGTCATTTATAATCAATTGGTGGCTTTTTGAAGGTTGTGTGAATGTCCTCATATGGTAAAAATGCTGCATTTCATTACGAATCTGTAACGAGTCATAGTTAGTTACACAGATCTCAGCCATGAATTGTGAAATTAGTTACACAGATCTCAGCCATGAATTGTGAAATTAGTTACACAGATCTCAGCCATGAATTGTGAAAGCTGTACACAGCCCTCATGAATTGAGGGCTGTGTACAGCTTTCAGCCTGAAGGGCTTGAGGGGCCGCAACACCCACACTAAATTTACCCAGCTCAAACTGGTACCCGATCTCAGCTGGGTGGACTGAAGCAATGCGGCGTTAAGTGCCTTGCTCAAGGGCACAAATTGTCTCCTAGGGCCGGGACTCGAACCCACGACCTTCCGGTCATGAGGCAGGCGCCCTAGCCACTAGGCTACAACTCCTAACTAACAAACAAACTAACTAACTAGTTAACTAACTAACCTTACTAACTAACTAAATAACTGCAGTTGAAAATTTGATATAGCTGCATCTATGTCAGCTGGCAGTTTTGAAAAGCTGTTTAAAAAACCCAGATAGTAACATAATTTTTCAAATGCTTTTTAATACTGGTTTCCAATGCTAAAAATAAATGATCGAACAAAAGGCGTAAACTTATTGATTTAAATTTTATCAATAAACTTCAGCTGCTGATCAAACCGGCTTTAAGCTGCGTTAAATAATTATTTTATTCATTTTCCAGCAGAAAGTAAAAAGAGCTGAAGCTAAATAAGCAAGTTTAACGCATTTTATTCAGTTCAGTTAGTAACAAGTTCAGCGTATAAATCAAAGCGAATAAATGAAACAAGAGTATTAACAATGACAATAAATAATTAACAGAACTTGGTACTGCGCAATCAGTAGGGAACTACACAATCAACGGGTTTTCATTGCACTTAAGAATACTGAAAATTGATAAAGTGAGACATGAAAAAACCGCACTTGATTGCATCATTTCTCAATAGAAATCGTAGAAAAATATAAAAAAGCGCGTACCGCACTACTTAATGCCAGTAGCGAGATTGGAAAGCGGATGACTAGATAAATTTGTGCGAATATTATTGTCTTGATTCCCGAAAAATCAAAAATTTGTTATGTTAGTAAAAAATAAATCGTTCACACGCTTAGGATGCAGTAAAATCATGCGCACTAAAGCTAATAAGTATAAGTATAATAGTGTAATAAATTTTATAGTATAATAATATGCTTAGCAATAGCAAACAAAAAGCTGAGAAACTAAAACTAAAAATTAATAAAATAAGTTGTTATAATTTCCACTAGAATTAGAAATTAAAAGATTCAGCTGTAAACAAAATTGATTTGCGTAAAATGAAAAAAACACACAAAACATATCGATCACGCATGCATCATAATAATCAAGCAAGGCTGTAAATTCATTTAAACTACAAACGATAATCAACGTTAGTAAATTTTTTTAGCGGATAATAAAATTGAATTGTTGATAGTACCCGGAATTTTTTTGAGGGTCCACTAAATCCGAGTATAAATCGATATAGCCTACATAAGAGATTCTTAAATTAGGAATTGGGGATTTGGAGTTCGATTTTTACACTTTGATCCCATAATTGGGAGTTTTACGATCTGATTGTTCCTACTTGGGATTCTGATCCCAATAAAAGCCTTTAATACAGCTATTATAGGGATCCTAATTTCATATTTGGGATTCTGATCCCAATAATAGGGATTTTTTATTCCCTGATTATGTCATGCGATTCCATGACTAGGGATGAATTTATTTGGGATTCAAATCCCATTGCTAGGGATTCTGATTTCATTATTTGGGTCTCTCATCCTACAATTAAAAATTGAGATCCCATTATTAGCGATCATCATTTCGTTTGTTAAAAATATTATCCCACTATTAGGGATTCCGATTTCTTAATTTATTGGGATTTATATATCCCATAACTAATGATTCTATGATTTCTAGGATCCCACAACAGGGTTTTAGAAACACAAAAAATCGATCCCTAAATGAGAAAATCAGTAGGAGCCCCAAGCTCAAGCCGCCTCCTGTCCGTTGGCCGCCCCAACGCCAGCTGCCGATGAGCCGGCGGCGGCGGCTCCCCCGGCGGCACCGCTGGCCGCCCCGCCTGATGACGTCACTGGCGCCGAAGCGGCCGCCGGAGCCGAGGCGGCGCTCGAGGCGGCCGGGCCGACGTTGCCGACGTCAGAGGAGCCGCCCTGGGCCGCCGATTTGTTCGACTGCAGCTGCTGGAGAAGCTGCTGCATACGGCGGATCTGTTTGGAAATTTTTCGGTAGGACAGTACGCTGAGTGGGCTTGATTTTTCATACTTTAGGAGTGCGCTTCTAATCCTTTACAGATTAACTTCAGATTTACTTCCGGTCTTGTCTAATTTCAAAGATCTACTTCCGGTCTTGTCTAATTCCAAAAATCTACTTCCGGTCTTGTCTAATTCTAAAGATCTACTTCCGGTCTTGTCTAATTCTAAAGATCTACTTCCGGTCTTGTCTAATTCTAAAGATCTACTTCCGGTCTTGTCTAATTCCAAAAATCTACTTCCGGTCTTGTCTAATTCCAAAAATCTACTTCCGGTCTTGTCTAATTCTAAAGATCTACTTCCGGTCTTGTCTAATTCTAAAGATCTACTTCCGGTCTTGTCTAATTCTAAAGATCTACTTCCGGTCTTGTCTAATTCCAAAAATCTACTTCCGGTCTTGTCTAATTCCAAAAATCTACTTCCGGTCTTGTCTAATTCTAAAGATCTACTTCCGGTCTTGTCTAATTCTAAAGATCTACTTCCGGTCTTGTCTAATTCTAAAGATCTACTTCCGGTCTTGTCTAATTCTAAAGATCTACTTCCGGTCTTGTCTAATTCTAAAGATCTACTTCCGGTCTTGTCTAATTCCAAAAATCTACTTCCGGTCTTGTCTAATTCCAAAGATCTACTGCCCGTCTTGTCTAATTACAAAGATCTACTGCCCGTCTTGTCTAATTCCAAAGATCTACTTCCGGTCTTGTTTAATTCCAAAGATCTACTTCCGGTCTTGTCTAATTCCAAAGATCTACTGCCCGTCTTGTCTAATTCCAAAGATCTACTTCCTGTCTTGTCTAATTCCAAAGATCTACTTCCTGTCTTGTCTAATTCAAAAGATCTACTTCCGGTCTTGTCTAATTCCAAAAATCTACTTCTGGTCTTGTCTAATTCTAAAGATCTACTTCCGGTCCTGTCTAATTCCAAAAATCTACTTCCGGTCTTGTCTACTTTTAAATCTCTACTTCCGGTCTTGTCTAATTTAAAAAATATACTTCCGGTCTTGTCTAATTTCAAAAATCTACTTCCGGGCTGGTCTAATTAAAAAAATCTACTTCCTGTCTTGCCTATCACATAAAATTTAAATTCTGCATTGACTATTCCTAAAGATTTGCTACCGTTTCTTCGGATTAACCAGGGATCTCATTTGCGGTTTCTCATTATTCGCTACGGAATCTACTTCCCGCACTACCTATTATCTAAGGAGCTAATTCTGGTCTTGTCTATTTTACAGTGATCTTCTTCCAGTCTTTTTTTAAGGATGAACTATTGCAAGTGCCGAAGGATCTACTTCTGATCGACTCTTGGTCCGTTCTAAGCTCTTCCTGTTCCTTTCTCCCTTTTTAAATATTGTAAGCTCACCTCATCCTCTTTCTCCTTCAAAAGACCCTCGGTGTCCACGAGAGCTTCGAACTGAGCTTCCGATGTATTTTTTGACCTAAAATTAGTTTTAGAAAAAAAGTTGCCAGCAAATTGTTACGATATAATTTCATGAACAAAATATAATTAAATTACGACATACTTTCGAGATTCCATTTCTTCGCGCGGTCCTTTGCGCTTGGTCATGCGCTCAGTGATGTACTTGGCTCGATAGTTCTCGTAGTGAATCTGGATATTTTAGATACTTTTTTTTCAATAAAATAGGAATTGAATAGAAAACTACTGCTTTTCGCCAGACTAAAATAACCACTTAGTCAAGCAATTATTTCTATAAATAGCCGCTGACATCAACCAAAAGTTTCTATAAATAGCTACTGACGTCAACTAACAATTTCTACAAATAGCCGCTGACGTAAACTAACAATTTCTATAAATAGCCGCTGACGTCAAGTAACAGTTTCTATAAATAGCCGCTGACGTCAACTAACAGTTTCTATAAATAGCCGCTGAAGTCAACCAAAGATTTCTATAAATAGCCACATATAACAGCCTTATAGAAATAGCAAGGATGCAGTGACACTGACCTCCTTGGTAATATCCTTCAGATCCTGCATGTGCGTCCCTAGCAGGAAGATTCTTAGCTTCGTAAAATCGCAGTGTCGCGGATTTTCCACTTCAACAACGCCCCACGGGTACTGGCGGCCGCGCACACGTCGGCCAGTTTCGCTGGACTCGACAACGCAGTTGCTGCCAATGGCGGCAAACGGGATGCAGGCGCGAATCTCCGACTCCTGCACCCGGGTCTCTTCGTCGTCGTCCGAGTCAGTCTCGGGCATTCTGTAGATTTGAATCTTGTGCCGCTCCAGGTCGCCCATGACGCGTTCTTTAAGTTCGCGAACCTCGGTGGAGGTCAGCGTGTCCGACTTGGCGATGATGGGGACGATGTTCACCTGGACAGGATAGGGAGGCGAGGCTGCTACTGTAATACTGTATTGTGGCGCTTCCTCAAATCACAGACTGAGAATCTATTTTGCATCGAGAACTCAACAATCGACGTGCTAATAAACGAAAATTTATTGTTGCCATGTGAACAGCCGTCAACTAGGGGAATAAGAAGAAGATAATCCAGAGCCAGAGGGGTTTAGAGAGGTCAGAGGGTTTAAAGAGTCGGACAGCCAGAGATGATCAGAAAGAAAGAATCAGAGGGTAGAAGTCAGAAGGATAGACAGAGATGCATAGAGATTTAAAGTGGAAAAAGGCAAAATCAGCAGGAGGCACTTTGACGCTTTAAAGCGCCATCGACCCACAACCAGCGACTGGGCATGACTGTCCGTTGCGCTGACTCCTGAAGCGCGTTCAGTCACACTAAATACGGTATGCAGGCATAGACACACACACAGGCCGGCATCCAGTCACGAGTCATGCACTCACATAGGGTGTACAAGCGGCGGTTCCAGGAATGTACACTTTCTATGCCTTGGAGGGGGGGTTGCCCTCATGGGCGTAAATTGCGCAACTGGCCCATAGCCCAACCAAATCAATGTGACCCCCCTGCACACGAAGCCGCGCTACGGGAAAATAGCCAACCTACAACGCGCGGGTTCGAATCTGGATTTACATGGGGAAGAAAGGGACTCAGATAGGGGGATAATCAATGAGAGAAGACGCTCACCTTGCCATGCAGCCGACGCATAAACTCGACATCGATCGGCCTCAGTCCGTGCCCGTACGGACTAATAAAGTACAGACAGCAGTGCACCCGATGATCAACGATATTCTTCCTATTGAGTCCGCACTCGTCTTTGAAGTACTGCTCAAACGTGTTGTCAATGTAGTCTTCAATAGGCCGCCAGCACTCCTGACAGTTGATGCAGTCGTTGAAGCCGGGCGTGTCGACCACGGTCAGCCGCAGCTTGACGCCCTTCTCGTCCAGCTCAATGTAGCGCTTCTCAATCTCCGTAGTCTTGTTGATTCTTTCAGTGACGCTACCCAGTTCGCGGTCCTTGTACAGGTCCTGTTGGAACAGGCTGTTGATTAGGGTGCTCTTGCCTAGGCCGCTCTCGCCAACCACCATCAGGGTGAAATTGAAGCCTTTTTTCACCGCTTTGCGATGCATTTGGTCTGGGAGGTTGGCGAAGCCCAGCTGTACGCGGCTGTTGTCTGAGGCGGCGCCGCCCTCAGCTGAACCGTTCGACTGGCGATTTGAAAATTCAAGTGATTCTCAGAGCTACTAAGGGACGATTCTCAGAGCTACTAAGGGGCGATTCTCAGAGCTACTAAGGGACGATTCTCAGAGCTACTAAGGGGCGATTCTCAGAGCTACTAAGGGGCGATTCTCAGAGCTACTGAGGGGCGATTCTCAGAGCTACTAAGGGACGATTCTCAGAGCTACTAAGGGGCGATTCTCAGAGCTACTGAGGGGCGATTCTCAGAGCTACTAAGGGACGATTCTCAGAGCTACTAAGGGGCGATTCTCAGAGCTACTAAGGGGCGATTCTCAGAGCTACTGAGGGGCGATTCTCAGAGCTACTGAGGGCGATTTTCAGAGCTACTGAGGGGCGATTCTCAGAGCTACTAAGGGCGATTTTCAGGGCTACTGAGGGGCGATTCTCAGAGCTACTGAGGGGCGATTCTCAGAGCTACTAAGGGGCGATTCTCAGAGCTACTGAGGGGCGATTCTCAGAGCTACTGAGGGGCGATTCTCAGAGCTACTGAGGGGCGATTCTCAGAGCTACTGAGGGGCGATTCTCAGAGCTACTGAGGGGCAATTCTCAGAGCTACTGAGGGGCGATTCTCAGAGCTACTGAGGGGCGATTCTCAGAGCTGTTTAGGGGCGATTCTCAGAGCTGTTTAGGGGCGATTCTCAGAGCTACTGAGGGGCGATTCTCAGAGCTACTGAGGGGCGATTCTCAGAGCTGTTTAGGGGCGATTCTCAGAGCTACTGAGGGGCGATTCTCAGAGCTACTAAGGGGTGTAGGGGCGATTCTGAGGGCTGTGTAGGGGTGATTCTCAGGGCTGTGTAGGGGCGATTATCAGGGCTGTGTAGGGCGATTCTCAGGGCTGTGTAGGGCAATTCTCAGAGCTGTGTAGGGCGATTCTCAGATTTGTGTAGGGGCGATTCTCAAGGTTGTGTATGGGCGATTTTTAGGGCTACAAAATGGCGATTCGTATGGCTGTTTAGAGGCGATTATTTGGAATGTTTAGGGGCGACTTTTCAATTGTAAAGTTTACAGGCAGAGTTAATTTATTGTGGGCAACTTGCATAGTAATCTTACCCCAGCATTGCGAGAATTGTCACTCCGACTGACATCACGAATATTTCTTGAATCATCTGAATCTAAAAATGAGAAGTTTAATTTCCATATTAGCTATAGGCCTATAGCAAAGCAAATTAATTTGAAAGACAGCATGTTCTATATGGAAATGTTGTGTATTAAATTAATTTAACAATTTAGGTAAAAAATGAATTGTTGATTACTACTATCATTGAAGAAGCAAGATATTAGGGTTTCATAGCTGAACATAACCCCATGTCAAAAACATAATTCTGCATCAAGTTAATTAGGGCCCTGATTTGAACCAATAAAATAAACCAGCTACTAACTGTCCAGACTAATTTGACAAAATAAATAGAATTCTAATTGGGGACCCAAAATAGATACTTGAACCGTCTTATAATTAATAGTTTGACAATCAAGATAGCATGACTAGCCAAAGAGTTTATATTAATATCTTTTGTAAGATAGCAACCTAATAATAACAAGTATTTTTCAAGAACACATATATAAAGTAATATAAAAAATTAATTATATTACCAGAAACCTTTAAAAAGCAAAAACAAGCATTAATAGTTCCCAATTTATAATTACTTGAAATTATATTATAGTGATCTAGGGTAAAGCATCATCAACAAAATAAGGAAGTCTTGTTTTTTGGTTTATTAATTACATTAATTCAAAGTTTTTGCAAATTGATTTATCGCCAAAATAATATTCTAATTATAATATGTTCTATAGCAATTGATTTGCCAAATAAAATTTAGTATTTGCAAAATATTTTTTTCTGCACTAAGAAACTGAATAAAGCAGATTCTGGCTAATATCAAAAACTAAATTTTTGTTAAATTTTTATTTAACTTATTAAAAATATTAAATTGCATTTACTATTTTAACAATATATAATTTAACTTACAATATAAAATTTCAATGGTTCCTATTTTCTAAAAGACTTTAAAAATATAGAAAAAAGATTGCTAAATCCTCAAACAATAAAAAATTTAGGTAAAAAAACATTTTTTCTAAAATAAAAAGTGTAATTAATATTTAATTTATTAATTACTTATTTTCATTATTAGTTAATGTAATATTGCCAGTTGCATGATATAAAATATCAAAATACTAGATACATAGTACTATCCTGTATTTAAAAATGAAAATTATTACATAACTTAATAAAAAAATTTATTATTAAATAAATTTTTTATTTGAAACTGGGTAAGCAAAACCCAGTGCTGTTGGCTTGACTGAAACAATTAAGACTATTACTAGTTGGCCAAGTATCTCTTATAAAGTTAATAATTACATTATTTGGCCAAAATTTCCAGATTGCTGTGTCTTTCTGTTATATTAAAATGCTATACTTAATAAAACCAATAAAGTTAGTATTTATACAAGGAACTATAAATATTTTTTCATACCCAGCATAGGGCTTTATTTTAATTTAGGCAATAGACCTATGTGGATACTTTTAGCAAAACTAAACTAAACAAAGATATATAGATTAAAGAATGCTAAACAAATATTGTAATGTTACAGGCACTATAACTGAGTACAATAATCTAAATTTACATTCAGTCAAATGCAAAGTTATATATTTTAATAGCTAGTCTACTATCATTGTGAACATTAATCTATGTTCTCAAGCAAATGAAAATAATATTGAAATTAAATAAAAGTAGCCAATAAAAAGTTTTCATGCATTGGCAATTTTACTATTTTTTAACTTTGTGTAATAGTTTACAACACGTTAGGCCTACTGCTTAAAATATAAGCTGTGTGCATGCGAGACAGGGCAAAATTTTTTTTTAAAATTACAAGATTTTGTCAGGAACATACCTTCTTTTGTTCTTGTGTAGCGAGAGGATACATTGAATCGTGGAATTGAAGTCATCTTTTTAAATACCAATGTGCCAATTAGATAGGGAAACAAAACCTGTTTGTCCTAGTCAAATACTTAAAGCCTCGTGTATTAGCTTCTGAAATTCGACTTTTCGGAGTAACTAGTTCTTTGAATGAGTGACTAATCAGTGAATTCAAAAAATAGAATTATTAAAACAAAGTGTAAAAAGCTGCTGCTTTTTAGCACAAAGCAGGTTTATGATAGCCAATTTTTAAAATTTATATTAGTTTAGTACACATAGCTTTGTCTCAGACTTTAGATAGTAAAATTAATAAATTTAAAGTGAATAAATTAATAAATTTAAGTTTTAAAGCCTATGTTAACCGCCTAATCGTCAAGGCCACCTTAAGTAGAAGGACGGGATACTTCGTTTCTTGGAAAGTTTTTGGAGTTTAATTTTCGCGAAAAATACACTACGGAGATAGGAAATTTGCAGTTTTTCGACAAAATTAAAGACTGCGCTCGATTTGAAGCAGATGCAAATCTCATCTTTTGATATGTGGTTCCTAACTTCTTACTCTATGGAACTATGTACGTCTTAATTTGTGAAATATTGATGTTTCTGTTCCTATTATTTTTATTGATATTGATTTACTTTCGTCAAAAACTACTGAATGGCAAATTGCCCATCCAGAGAGTGAACCAAGTGACTGGACCACCAAATTACTCAAAGTACTGATAGATACAATTGTTCTTTGAATAAAACAGGCTTGATTAGAAGAGGAACGGAACCTGCGCAGTTGCTAAAATAAAATTTTATTGAAAATGTAATTTTCGACAAATATTTTACAAGGGAAATAATTAAAAGATCAATATTTCACAAATTAAGACGTACATAGTTCGATAGAGTAAGAAGTTAGGAACCACATATTAAAAGATGAGATTTGCATCTGCTTCAAATCGAGCGCAATCTTCAATTTTATGTTGAAAAACTGCAAATTTCCTATCTTCGTAGTGTATTTTTTCGCGAAAATTAGACTCCAAAAACTTTCCAAGAAACTGTCCCGTCCTACTTAAGGTGTCCTTGCTAATCGTATGTACGAGCTCTGCATTTTGTTATTACGGCCAGAAAAGGGTGAATTTAACGACCATCCACCGGGAGTGAACGTTTATTAGAAAGACGATGTACTTAAATAATTGAAGGTTGAAATTTGAAAATTCACAGAATTAGTTAGTTTTATTAATCTCAGACAAAAATTGTAGAATTTTTTCTCGGCCTGTCTAAAATCGGCTAATTCGCCCTTCTACTCTAGTAGTCCATGAGAAAAATCATCGTAAGAGTAGCAAATTTCAGTAAATGTTGAAGCACTTATTGAATCATCATGCACGCATCGCAACCCTCGCACTATCTAAATCAGAGGTTGCACATGTCTGACAAAAATGATTAATGGCCTCAAATAAGGGACCCCCCGAAGGTCATTACTAGTAGTATTAATGAAAAAGAGAACCACTTTGAAAATGGCGGCACGAGCGACAGAGTGGCTCTAATTATGCCATTTGACATAATTACCACAATTTGATTATGCCATTTTGGATCCTTTCATGTCAAGTTTGTAAACTCAAAATAATGCTATTCGTAAATTATATTATCTTTTTTCAGTTTCGAAAAAAACTGGTGACAAAAAACCTTGACGAAGCTAGTACACGTAAATTTGAAACCTCATCACGTTCTCATAATTTTAGAATTTTACTATTTGACATTAAGGTAATTATTTAAAACGTTGCTGATCTATAGCCTACCCTATCTGCATGTTGTTATCCAGCTGTCGTCATCCATTTTTGGCTCTGCTAATACTCCTGCTACTACTAATAGTATTATACGAGCAGTAGCATTACTCGCGCCTATGCGTCTCATAATGGTTTAATTTCACTACTTAATTTCTATAAAAATATCCTACTAGCTTATTAATTAGTAAATTAGTAAATTAGGTAAAGCAAAAGAATTTATGACTCAGCATTTAGAAATCAAACATTTTGACTGTAAAATATTAAAAAATGTGTGATAAATTGAAATTTATTCACATGCACTTGTTGATCAGGGTGACAGTAATTACTGCGTTAAAAAAACGCAACCAATAGCATCGATGAAAGGTAAGTGCAAAATGCAGGCCAAATTCCTTGTGTACGGTAGGGTTGTCCCAAGCTGAGGATCAGGTAGTGTTACAGGTGACCCAGACTGGGGAGCATCACAAGTGAGCCACACTGAGGATCTGGGGATTTCTAACACGAAGAATCAATTTTTTCAGTCATTCTATTGTCGTCCCCGCCGACAATGCAGAACTTGTCCACCGGGATGTGCCAGTCCGCCACCCGGTCGCTCAGATCCTCCCCAATCGGGCTGCGAGCGTCGAGATCTACGCTGGCAAAGTCCCTCGGCCAGACGCAGTGCAGTCGGCGCTGCCACAGCTGCGCCCCCGCCCACGCAATCATGACGCCGTTGTCGGTGCAGAGTCGGGCTGGCGGGAACACCGCCGCCGGGAGCTCGTAGAATTCGGCCAGGCGTTGCAGGGAGCGACGAATGGCTGAATTCGAGGCCACCCCGCCGGACACCACTAGGGGAAAATATTCGGGCAGCAGCTCCGAGCGGCGAGCGAATTTCACGGCTCGAGACGTTCTTGTGACCACCATGCGGCTGAGGCAGTGCAGCAGGCTGGCGCACAGATCCGGGTAGTAGCGGCGGACCTGAAGGGTTTTGTTGGTCACTGGTATCAGTTAATGTCGTTTGGGTTATTGGAACAAATAAGGGCGAGTATTGAGTCGTTTAAGATGACTCTTCGGGACAATTCGTGAACTTTTGGGTCACTTAACAACGTTAGATAGATCGTGGGGTCGTTTGAGGTCATTGAACAAATGTGAAGTCAATTAAGTTCATTGAATAAACTTTGGAGTGCTTTGGGGTCATTTAAAATACTATGGAGTCATTTGAGGTCATTGAATAAACTTTAGGATCATTTGAGGTCATTGAATTAACTTTTGGGTCATTTGAGGTCAATGAATAAACTCTGGAGCCATTTGAGGTCATTGAATATACTTTAGGGTCATTTGAGGTCATTGAATAAACTTTTAGGTCATTTGAGGTCATTGAATAAACTTTTGGGTCATTTGAGGTCATTAAATAAACTTTGGAGTCATTTAAGGTAATTGAATAAACTTTGGGGTCATTTGAGGTCATTAAATAAACTTTTGGGTCATTTAAGGTCATTGAATAAACTTTAGGGCTAATTGAGGTCATTGAATAAACTTGGGGTCATTTGAGGTCATAACTGAGCGGCTCACCAGCCGATTCTCATGCAGCGGCTCCTCCAGTCGGTCCGGCTCCCCCAGCAGCAGCCGGTTGGCCAGCTCGCGGAAGGCGGACTGCAGGCCGGAGAAGCTGAAGTTGCAGTCGGACTGGGCGGAGCGGCTGTGCTTGGCGGCCAGCGGCCAGGCCCGGGGATTGCTGCCTTGGCCGGCTACGATTTCAACGGCCCGACCTCCGGGCACGTCGCCGAGGCCTGGGAGCTCGCTGAGGCGAAGGTGTCTGTCGGTTTGTTGAGGACATTCGGAAGATAGTTAAGGTAGAATTGTTAGGAGCGATTCTTAAATAGGACTTCTAGGGGCGATTCTCAGGTGGGAGTGTTGGGGGCGATTCTCAGGTGGGTTGGGGGCGATTCTCAGGTGGGTTGGGGGCGATTCTCAGGTGTGTGTTGGGGGCGATTCTCAGGTGGGTTGGGGGCGATTCTCAAGTGTGTGTTGGGGGCGATTCTCAGGTGGGTTGGGGGCGATTCTCAGGTGGGTTGGGGGCGATTCTCAGGTGGGTTGGGGGCGATTCTCAAGTGTGTGTTGGGGGCGATTCTCAGGTGGGTTGGGGGCGATTCTCAGGTGGGTTGGGGGCGATTCTCAGGTGGGTTGGGGGCGATTCTCAGGTGGGTTGGGGGCGATTCTCAGGTGGGTTGGGGGCGATTCTCAGGTGGGTTGGGGGCGATTCTCAAGTGTGTGTTGGGGGCGATTCTCAGGTGGGTTGGGGGCGATTCTCAGGTGGGTTGGGGGCGATTCTCAGGTGGGTTGGGGGCGATTCTCAGATGGGTTGGGGGCGATTCTCAAGTGTGTGTTGGGGGCGATTCTCAAGTGTGTGTTGAAGGCGATTCTCAGATGGGTGTGTTGGGGGCGATTCTCAAGTGTGTGTTGGGGGCGATTGTCAGGTGGGTTGGGGGCGATTCTCAAGTGTGTGTTGAAGGCGATTCTCAGGTGGGTTGGGGGCGATTCTCAGGTGGGTGGGTTGGGGGCGATTCTGAGGTGGGATAAGTTAAGCGATTATTAAACATTTTGAGCACCTGGCGCATTTGTCCAGCGTGTCACCAGGCGACTGATCCAACCCCTTGCCAATCAAGTAGAACTCGTCGACGTCCCTAGCAACTGCTAGCAGGGAGTGACCTCCGCTTAGCAACAGAGCCAGAAAGGGAGGCTGAACCCCGTCAGTGAGACAGGCGGTGAGCGCGTGGGCCCGCATGTGATGAACTGGGATCAGGGGCTTGTGAAACTGCTCAGCCAGGCGCTTGGCGTGAACCAGGCCCACTTTGAGACAGGGCGCCATGCCGGGACAAGTAGTCACGGCGACGGCGTCCACCGTTTCCATAGCAACGCCAGAATTGTGCAGCACCTCGCTAATGGCCGGATTGATGTTGTCAGCGTGCAGTCTGGCTGCGGTTGCCGGCACGATGCCGCCGGTTGCCAGGTGCGTTCTCACCTGGCCATAGACAGTCTCAGCCAGTATTCTGGCGTCGGTGGTTACCATAGCAACGCCTGTATCGTCGCAGCTAGTTTCAATGCCTAGAATGGTGCCTACGGAGCAACTGAACTGTCTGCGACAGTGGGCGCCAGCCAAGCGAGTTAAAATTCGATTGGAACTGTTGCGTAAAGCCTGAAACAGCAGTTGGCACTTTATAACTGGCTTGGCTATTGCGCTACTTTCAGTAACAGCAGAAGTGTGCTGCTTTCTAAATTGTCCAAAAACCGAAAAAAATTTGGTAAAGCTATAATTTGATTAAATTTTAGAACAAAAAGTAGTAATTAACTAGAGGCGGTTTAGCTATTAGCACCGTTTATTAATTTTCTAAACGTTCAACCCGGAAAACAGTGTGGCAACATACTGAGAAAGATTGCGTTATTTAATTGAAAAAAGAACTTTAGCAAAAATAAATTCAACTTAATGAACAGTAAAAAAAGATGCTAATGATAAACGCACTAATAGCGGACGAAAATGCAGCCTAACAGAGTGGTACCTTTACTAAGCCTGCTTACACAAATATATATTGTCAAGTCAGCCAACGTAGAAAACCTACTTAGCCTACTATTAGTAGAGTGATCGACAAAATGCAACCGAAATTTTGTTGGAGTGAAAAAAATTTTGGTAGAAAAATAATAATAATTTGCCTAATTTCGATTCTGCCTGGCGCGTTCCATAATGACAAAAATGAAAATTTCAGAATAATTGAGATTAGTTAATTATTAAAGTAGTAGCAAGGTGTTGGAAGAACAGTTTTTTAATATTTAAATTGAAATTCGTCACCGAAAGCAGGCGCGCCAATCTCCGGTCCATCCTGGGTGTGCGAATTCACTCAGACTGGGTGCCAGCAGAATCGCCGCATCCCTGATCCGGGCCCAGGCTCAGGCGCTGGGTGCGCACGCCCTCAACCTTGGCCAGATGCTGCTGGGCGCCCTGCACTATTTTTTCAATCTGTTCCCGACGCCTGGCCTCTTTCTCGCGAATGTCCCGATCGAGCTCCGCCTCCAGCGTCTGCCTCTCGACTTCCAGCTTCTCTCGGACAGCTTTGCTGCGCTCTTTGGCCCCGGCGCTAAGGCCTCGGGCGCGCTGCTTCACCTCCTGCAATTGAATATTCAAATTGTGTCTGTTATTATTTCTAGTTAATATTCCCTAGTGCCTACTCATTCAAGCAGGTCAGTAGCCACCCTGTGTCTGAAGCATCGGGAAGAGGCGCCTTCTGAAGCATCGGTGAAGGCGGGGAGAGGCCCTCTGAAGCATCGGTGAGGGCGGGAAGAGAGGCCTTCTGAAGCATCGGTGAGGGCGGGAAGAGGCGCCTTCTGAAGCATCGGTAAAGGCGGGAAGAGACGCCTTCTGAAGCATCGGTGAGGGCGGGAAGAGACGCCTTCTGAAGCATCGGTAAAGGCGGGAAGAGACGCCTTCTGAAGCATCGGTAAAGGCGGGAAGAGACGCCTTCTGAAGCATCGGTAAAGGCGGGAAGAGACGCCTTCTGAAGCATCGGTGAGGGCGGGACTGGAAAGAGGCGCCTTCTGAAGCATCGGTAAAGGCGGGAAGAGAGGCCTTCTGAAGCATCGGTAAAGGCGGGAAGAGACGCCTTCTGAAGCATCGGTAAAGGCGGGAAGAGACGCCTTCTGAAGCATCGGTGAGGGCGGGAAGAGACGCCTTCTGAAGCATCAGTGAGGGCGGGAAGAGACGCCTTCTGAAGCATCAATGGGGGCGGAGAGACGCCTTCTGAAGCATCAATGGGGGCGGAAAGAGACGCCTTCTGAAGCATCAATGGGGGCGGAAAGAGACGCCTTCTGAAGCATCAATGGGGGCGGAAAGAGACGCCTTCTGAAGCATCAACGGGGGCGGAAAGAGACGCCTTCTGAAGCATCAATGGGGGCGGAAAGAGACGCCTTCTGAAGCATCAATGGGGGCGGAAAGAGACGCCTTCTGAAGCATCAATGGGGGCGGAAAGAGACGCCTTCTGAAGCATCAATGGGGGCGGAATGAGACGCCTTCTGAAGCACTTCAGAGCCCCATAGCAACAAACAAACCTCCATGCGCCCGAGCCGACGCTCTTCGGCCGCTTTGAGCGTCTCCTCGACAGTTTTCAAATTCTGCTCAGTTCGAGCTTCAATTTCGCGTCGCTGCCGCTCGGACACCTCAGTCACGTGATTCAACTGCGACTCAAGCCGGCCAACCCGCTCGGCCAGTTGTTGCTCGCGACGCAGCTCGGCCGCGGCCAGACGTTCGGCGATCTCGTCGGCGCTTGGCGGCGGCGCGGCCTTCCGACTCGGACTGGAGTCGACACCCGATCCAGTGGCGCCACCGCTGACGCCGGGGGGAGCAGCAGCCGCGGCGCCAGGCTTATCTCCGGCTTCGTCAACAAATTGAACTTCAAAGGCCAGGCCGCCTACAGAGCGTCTATTGAGCTTGACGCGACAATCGCTCGATAAATTACTATCTATGGCGGTGAGCTCTTTGATGTCGGCCTCTTTGATGTCGCTAGCTGGCTGCTGATTAGCCAAGTCAGATTGTAGAGAGGCCATCTTTAAAATCGTCAAATAGAATAAGCTAGCTGAATAATTATTTTCTTTTCAAACTGAAGCAGCGAAGGTGTGAATTTTCAGTAATATAATTGATGCGAACTGATGATGACTCTGAAATGCGAATTAATTTGGGGCGGCTGGGTCTGCAGTGTGCGCACCTGCGGGTGGTGGCCTATGCTTACAAAGTACATTTGTTAGCTAAATTTTTGTTTAATTTAAACGATTCAACCTCTGATTAGGGAGGTGTGAATTGAAACTTTCCCGATAATTTTTACCGACTGTGCAATTTATGCGATAAGAATTTTAGGCTATGTACATCAGTTCTAGCAATTCAAGAAAAAACCAGTTTCATTAATGTACATTGATCCTTTCTCTGCAAGGAAACGATATTAACTGTCTTATCAAACCCAATTGAGGAGAGTGAAAAAACTGCAGTGAGAAAAATATTTTTATTTACGCGTGAATAGATAGCTGCTTATTATTTTTATATACTTTTCCGTCTAAACTACTTAGTAAGTAGTCTGCATATAATAGAAATCTTATTATTCACTGCGATTAGCTAAAAACAGCCTAAATTTGAAATTGTATCCAACTGTAAAAATTAACAAAAAGACAACAGAATTGTAAAATATTGAAAAAAATAATACAAGCGAGATTGTGGCCTTTAGCAACAAGGAAAACAAAAGAATAATTGCTTTGCTTTCATGATATAATTATTAGTAAACAAACAGACGATTTGCATAACTTTGCTGTCAGCAGTTGATTGTAACCGTAAAAAATACACAAAAACTAACAAAATGCATAATTTTTTATTTCTATTTTTCATTCATTTATAGTAAAAACTGATGTAAATTAAGTCAATCAATTATGGGCTGATAAAACGTTAATTGTATTTTAGTAGATAAAACAGACCTTTATTACTTGGGAGTTTTAGACACCAAAGGCAATCAAAGGGAGAGTTTTTATACTCCCCTTTGAGGAAAATAGAGGGAGATTCTCTCGGACCGAAAAGGGATATTCGCTGAGGAGATTCTTTAGGGGATCAAAGCAAGTCTCTGAGAGATTTTAGGGCGATTCTTCAGGAAATCAAGAGTCTTAAAAAGACTGCAAATACAATACTATAAAAAACGTAAGTTAGACGCAACCGTTCATACAAAAAATGCCATTTGTCAACAAAATAGCCACTCAAAAATAAAACTTGGGCCTTGCAAAAACCAAATAAATAAAAGCAAAGTAAAAAACAGTTAGGGAAGCAGTTAATTGCGGACAAAATACCGGAAAATATTGCCATTTAAAACAAAACAATTTTAATTGTCGCAATAAAAGCAAGAAAAAAAAGGCTCAAATTTGGATCCTACTGAGATGCTGAGCCGTCAGGCAGTGCTCAACCAGCTGGAAACGCCAGCAGAAGGTCGCGGTTTCCTCGCTGCAGCCGGCTGCCAGACACACCGGGCAGTGATGAGGCCGCAGTCGCGGAGGCGTCGCGTGCAGCAGCCGGTGCTGGGCCAGCTGCTCAGCCTGAGCGAAGCAACGCCGACAGTCAGCGGCTGGGCAGCGGTGACGGGTTCGCGAGCGCCAGGGCTGGTGAAAACTGGCTGACTGGTGCTGGCGTAGCTCCGAACGGGAGGTGAACACCTGGCGACAGGCGGAGCACAGGTGCAACCGGCCGGAGAGGCCGTGGCTATTGGAGAGATGGCTGTGAGAGGGAGATGCGGAGTTTGAGCTTTTGGGAAAAAAATTGGCCTTTTGGTATTAGGGGCAAGTAAACAATTTCACCATTAAGCTGTGAATTTTAAAATATCCCAATCCCCAAACTGAGAATCATAATCCTCATTCTAAGAATCCCAATCCCCATTTTAACAATCCCAATCCCAATTCTAAGAATTCTAATCCCCATTCTAAGAATTCCAATCCATTCTAAGAATCCTAATCCCGATTTTAAGAATCTCAATCCCCAATCTGAGATTTACAATCCCCACCTTAATCTGAATATCCCGATCCCCACCTTAATCTGAATATCCCGATCCCCAGTGAGAATCCCAATCTTCAAACATGATAACTCTAATCCCCAATATAAGAATCCTAATCTCCATTCTAAGAATCCCAATCCCCATTTTAACAATCCCAATCCCAATTCTAAGAATTCGAATCCCCATTCTACGAATCACAATCCATTCTAAGAATCCCAATCCATTCTAAGAATCTCAATCCCAATTCTAAGAATCCCAACCTCCATTCTAAGAATTCCAATTAACAATCTAATAATCACAAAACCCAATGTGAGAATCCCAATCCCCATTCTAATAATCGCTAGAATTCTAAGAATTCAACCCCCATTATAAGAATTCCAATCCATTCTAAGAATCCTAATCCCGATTTTAAGAATCTCAATCCCCAATCTGAGATTTACAATCCCCACCTTAATCTGAATATCCCGATCCCCAGTGAGAATCCCAATCTTCAAACATGATAACTCTAATCCCCAATATAAGAATCCCAATCCTCAGTATCAGAATACTAATCCTAATCCCTTCCTAATCTTCAAATTCAATTCGCAAATATGAGTTAAAATAATTTAATAGAATAAAAATAGTAAATAAATAAAAGCCTACCAAATAAGTCCGATCTCATCAAATACGTTGCCCATCTGTGGACAAATTGAGCAGGCCAATTTTTTGCCACTTTTAGAAGAAGAAACCACAACAGGACTAGCCTGACCACTCTGCCCTAGCAGTTTCTTGTTGTTCAGCTGCTGCAGTTGGCGGTAGTCGTGCATCCGCATGTGCCTGGTGCAGTTGGACTTTCTTAGAAATCTAGCGCCGCACTGGCTGCAAGCGAACGATCCTCCACCAGGGCCGTGCACTTTTTCCATCCTTGCCGACTGCTGATCAGCTGACTTTGTCAATCCGGAGGCAGATGCTGGAGGAGCAGGAGCAGCGGCAGCGGTGGCGGTGGCACGCAACTTAATAGCGGGACAGCGCAGCCGAATCAAATGCGTCTTCAGAGAGGCCCGACGCGAGAAAGTCGCTTTGCAGTGCGGGCACGTGGCTCTGGCATGAATGCGGCGCTTTGTCAGGAAAGCTTTATTATGGGAATGGTAGCGACTGACAGACACTCCGCTACTCATAGTAGGCTGGTTGGATTCGCTAGATTGAAGCTTCATGCTTGCGGGTGTGGGATTGGCCGAGGTTAAAAATGTGTCCGCCTGCGTGTTTTTAATTATGTTTAGGGAATAATTACTTCAATTTTATTCCTTACAAACTCGAAATTTGTCGCATTTTACAAACAGTACTTAAACCCTACAAAAAATCCCAATTAAATCCTACAACCTGATCCCGAATCAACAAAAAGATCTTAAATGCTAAAAGATCTCAAATCTTACAACCAGATCCCAAATCCCACAACCCAATCTTAAACCTCCCACCGGCACGAAGATAAAAAAACCTACAACCCAATACAAAATTCTCCAAACAGAAAAAAATCCTACAATCGGATTCCCAAATCCCACAAGCAGATCCAACATCGCCCAACCAGATTCCCAAATCCCACAACCAGATCCCACATCGTGACATCGCCCAACCTGATTCCCGAATCCCACAACCAGATCCCACATCGTGACATCGCCCAACCAGATTCCCGAATCCCACAACCAGATCCCACATCGTGACATCGCCTAACCTGATTCCCGAATCCCACAACCAGATCCCACATCGTGACATCGCCCAACCAGATTCCCGAATCCCACAACCAGATCCCACATCGTGACATTGCCCAACCAAATTCCCGAATTCCACAACCAGATCCCACATCGTGACATCGCCCAACCAGATTCCCGAATCCCACAACCAGATCCCACATCGTGACATTGCCCAACCAGATTCCCGAATTCCACAACCAGATCCCACATCGCCCAACCAGATTCCCGAATCCCACAACCAGATCCCACATCGTGACATCGCCCAACCTGATTCCCGAATCCCACAACCAGATCCCACATCGTGACATCGCCCAACCTGATTCCCGAATCCCACAACCAGATCCCACATCGTGACATCGCCCAACCAGATTCCCGAATCCCACAACCAGATCCCACATCGTGACATCGCCTAACCTGATTCCCGAATCCCACAACCAGATCTCACATCGTGACATCGCCCAACCTGATTCCTGAATCCCACAACCAGATCCCACATCGCCCAACCAGATCCCACATCGCCCAACCAGATTCCCGAATCCCACAACCAGATCCCACATCGTGACATCGCCCAACCAGATTCCCGAATCCCACAACCAGATCCCAAATCTCACAACTAGATCCCAAATCTCACAACCAGATCCCAAATCTCACAACCAGATCCCAAATCTCACAATCAGATCCCAAATCTCACAACCAGATCCCAAATCCTACAACCAGATCCCGAATCCCACTACCCAATCTTAATTTTCCCACCAAGATAAAAATTCCCCAACCGAATCCTAAATTCCCAAACCAGATAAAAAATCCTACAACCAGATCAGATCCCACATCGCCCAAACAGATTCCAAATCCCACAACCAGATCTCTAATTCCACAACCGGATCTCAAATCCCACAACCAGATCCCAAATCCCATAGTCTCCCAAGCCCCTATCAAAGAGCCGCCCCAACCTGGCTGTTCTCCAACGCGGTCAGCACGCCGCCGGCAAAGCCGACAATGTCCGACTCGGTGCAGTCGATGCCCAGGGCGAGCTGACGCGAGGCGGCCACAGCGGCGGCAACATCGGCGGTGTTGGGGGCGGAGGCGGCCTGCTGAGGATGGCACAGGTAGGCGTGCTTGTCCAGCTCCTCGGCGTTAGAGAACTTCAGACTGCAGAGCCGACAGTTGAGCAGGCGGGGCAGCGGCTCGAGCTCAGTTTTTGCCGCCATTTTTGTTGCTGGGACTGGAAATAGTTAATGATGATTTTACTATGTCTGTGGCTGAGTGCATTTGACTGACAGCTCAGCCCACCCACACATTACAGCTCAGCTCACCTATACATCACAGCTCAGCACACCCACACATTACAGCTCAGCTCACACACACATTACAGCTCAGCTCACACACACATTACAGCTCAGCTCTCACCCACACATTACAGCTCAGCTCACACACACATTACAGCTCAGCTCACCTATACATCACAGCTCAGCACACCCACACATTACAGCTCAGCTCTCACCCACACATTACAGCTCAGCTCTCACCCACACATTACAGCTCAGCTCTCACCCACACATTACAGCTCAGCTCTCACCCACACATTACAGCTCAGCTCTCACCCACACATTACAGCTCAGCTCTCACCCACACATTACAGCAACCAGCAGGTGAGTATACACCCTAATATGTTCCAAACTTATCAGATTAAATTAAATGAAAAGACAAGTCATAAATAATAGCATAATTATTAATTATATAAAAAACATAAAAATGACAAGGCATGTCAGTTATTGTACACAAGAATTGTTATAATACAGTGAGTAAATGAACTACTACAAGTAAAATATGACAAGACTAGCAAAGTGCAAATTGATAAAAAAAGTGACGCGAAAATAAATAAATACCATTACTAAAAGCATGATTACGCAATCGTAATGCTATATAATTAGTATAATTAATAAGAAAGTGTGAATTTACAAGGCGGGTAAAACATTTAGTTTGCAGCTGTGGCAGACAGAACACTGGAAAGTAAATTATAAAAAACAGACACAGGGATAAAGAATTATAGGCGCAGATTTAAACTGACGCCAAAAATCCCCAGCCCATTTCTCCCAAAAACGAATGAACACGATAAATTGCCACTAAGCAAACGAGCAATGGAAAGCCTTATTTAAATGAATTATTGTTTTGACAAAACAGCACCGCTATAGACTAACATGTAATTGGAAAGAAGGACTCAAAATAAGATTGACAGGAAAACAAGTGATAGTAGAGGCATATGGGAGGTCTTGTAATTTTTAGGCTAAATCCTACAATGTACTTAAATCTATTCTAATTGTTGTGTTGAATCTAGTCTGATCAGTTTATTGAAATCAAATGTTATTTTACGATATGGGCAAATCTCGTTGTATCACTGAATCTAATCTCAATGCATAATTGGATCTGGTCTCAATACTTAATTGGATCTAATCTCGATAACTAATCGGATCTAGTCTCAATGCTTAAATGGATCTAGTCTCAATGCTTAATTGGATGTAATCTCAATACCTAATCGGATCTAGTCTCAATGCTTAATTGGATCAATGCTTAAATGGATCTAATCTCAATAGCTTAATTGGATCTAATCTGAATCCCTGATTGGATCTTATCTCAATTCCTAATTGTATCTAATCTGAATCCCTGATTGGATCTTATCTCAATTCCTAATTGGATCTAATCTGAATCCCTGATTGGATCTTATCTCAATTCCTAATTGTATCTAATCTCAATAACTGATTGGATCTAATCTTAACGCCTAATTGGATCTAATCTCAATGCCTGATTGGATCTAATCTTAATGCCTGATTGGATCTAATCTTAATGCCTAATTGGATCTAATCTCAATGCCTGATTGGATCTAATCTTAATGCCTGATTGGATCTAATCTCAATGCCTGATTGGATCTAATCTCAATGCCTGATTGGATCTAATCTCATTGCCTAATTGAATCTAATCTCAATGCCTAATTTTATCTAATCTCAATGCCTAATTTTATCTAATCTCAATGCCTAATTGAATCTAATCTCAATGCCTAATTTTATCTAATCTCAATGCCTAATTGAATCTAATCTCAATGCCTAATTGGATCTAATCTCAATACCTAATTATGGATCGAATCTAATTATCTAAGAGAATCAAGACACTTGAGATTCGCTTATTTTGTTGGTACACATTCACACGGATATCAAAGTGGTAACAAATTAAAATTTAAAATGAAAATGATATTATTTTTAAATAATTCCACACTCGTAAGCTTAAATTCGGAATACAACAAAGTAAACGCGCCAACTAGCTACTACAAGTAGTAAAGAAGTAATTTTTAGCAATAAAACAAAAAAACCGTTGGTTAAGCAAAGAAATCAGCGGGCACAGTAGCCCTAGCTTCCTCTATCCTAGCCGATAGTTTCAAAGCCGGCCCGAGCTTCATACTCAACGGCGGCCGCATCAAATTCTCCTCTTTCAACAATAGCAAAGCTTCGCCGTCGATTTCTTGTTGACGAAAATTGGCGGCAAATGGAGCGCAGCCGGGCGTGGAGGCCACTAGCTGGTAGACGTCGGACACTGACCAGTTCAGCACTTCCGGTCGAGATAACGACGCTGGTTCGGCTGGGACCGCCGCAGCAGCAGCCAGAGGCGTCGGCGGTGGCGGCTGCGGCGGTGGCGGCTGCGGCGGCAAAGGTCGATCAACAACTGTCTCACCTGCAGCGCTGGAAGCAGAGGCCATCTTAGCGACGCTGCTGGCGCACGGATCGAGGTCGACTCGTTCGTGATCGCCTAGCGAATCGTCTTGAGCAATTGTGATATCTTCTGCTTCAGCCTCTGCAGCTGCTGCTGCTGCTACCGGGTTGCCTTGTCCTGATGAGTCCTCATCCTTGTTGTTGTCATCCTGATAGAATTGTTCGAGTAGGCCGCTGCCCTCGCAGCTGGTGTTGCCGTCTTCGGGTGCTGCTCCTGCCTGCAGCTTCTGCAATTGCTGCTGCTGCTGCTGCTGCTGCTGGCTTCTCGGCTTGGCAGCAATAAAAGAATTGTTGGCTTTGCTGGATTCGTCCGGGCTTTGATCCTCTTCTTCCTGGTGAGGCTCCACTTTGGCCTGCTTGATCGGCTGATGGGGCTTGTTGGACAGCTGCTCCTGGTCCGGCTAAGGAGTTTGGCGGGTTTGGGTTGGATGTGGGCTTACTATTTTGTCTAATCTCATCGTCTGTTTTGATATAATCTAATAGGTTTTTTAATCTAATCTCATCGTCTGTTATGGTCTAATCTCATCGTCTTTTATGGTCTAATCTATCGTCTGATATGATCTGATCTCATCGTCTGTTATTGTCTAATCTCATTGTCTGTTTTGATCTAATCTAATAGTCTTTTTTATCTTATCTCATCGTGTAAAATTATCTCATCTCATCTTCTGCTATGATCTAATCTCATCGTGTAAAATTATCTCATCTCATCTTCTGCTATGATCTAATCTCATCGTGTAAAATTATCTCATCTCATCTTCTGCTATGATCTAATCTCATCGTGTGAAATTATCTCATCTACTGCTATGATCTAATCTCATGGTGTAAAATTATCTCATCTCATCTGCTTATGATCTAATCTCATCGTCTGAAATATCTCATCTCATCTTCTGCTATGATCTAATCTCATCGTGTGAAATTATCTCATCTACTGCTATGATCTAATCTCATGGTGTAAAATTATCTCATCTCATCTGCTATGATCTAATCTCATCGTCTGAAATATCTCATCTCATCTTCTGCTATGATCTAATCTCATCGTGTGAAATTATCTCATCTCATCTTCTGCTATGATCTAATCTCATCGTGTGAAATTATCTCATCTACTGCTATGATCTAATCTCATGGTGTAAAATTATCTCATCTCATCTGCTATGATCTAATCTCATCGTCTGAAATATCTCATCTCATCTTCTGCTATGATCTAATCTCATCGTGTGAAATTATCTCATCTCATCTTCTGCTATGATCTAATCTCATCGTCTTTTATGATCGAATCTAATCGTCTATTATGATCTTATGTCATCGTGTGTTATGGTCTAATCTCATCGTCTGTTATGGTCTAATATCACCGCCCGTTTTTTATTGAAAGATTGAATCTCTAGTCTAATCTTTCTTTATGGTTCAAAAATCTAATTACCTACCTAAAAATCCAAAAAACTGTCTCACCGTTTGTGAGGCGGCTGGCGCCTCTCGCTTGAGCCGCTGCTTCTCAACCTTCTTGCTAACGTTGTACTTTCTGGCGCAGCTAACCGAGCAAAAGCGACGGCTAGCTTTAAAAGTTTGAAACGGTTTGAATTTGCCGCAGAATTCGCACATCAGAGCGCCAACTGAATTGAGGGTCACATAGGTCGGCTGCTCCACCTCCTCGCCGTCCAAGTTCACCGATTTTGATATGCCGCCGGTGGCTTTGAGCACTTTGAAACTGGGCCCGTAGCTGGCTGCGGAGTTTCCGTTCACTTCAGGATAGGGTCGCTTCACCTGTGAGTTCAGTTCCATGGGATTTGAGGATTTTTTTAGTCGCTTGTATGCAGCCAATAGATAATATGGAAATATAATACTACATGACTGGATAAAATAAATGATTAAATCCGTAGGAGGGATTTAGGCACATTGATGATTGAAGCGACATCGTCCCATAACCATCAACTGGGCATGACTGTCCATTGCGCTGACTCCTGAATCGCGTTCAGTCACACTAAATACGGTATGCAGGCATAGACACACACACACAGGCCGGCACCTAGTCACGCATTCACATTAGCGTAACCCCTAACTACAGGAATGTACACTCTCTATGCCTTGGTGGGGTTGCCCTCATAGGCGTAAATTGCACAACTGGCCCATAGCCCAACCAATTCGTGCACAAGGCCTCAAATTAATGTGACCCCTTGCACACGAAACCGCGCTAGGGAAAATAGCCAGCCTACAACGCGGGGTCGAACCTGGGACCAGTGGCACACAAGGCAGACGCGCTAGACGGCCGAGCCACTCGCCCCCCTCCGTTACATGACGGGATATTATGGGCATACAACGCTTGGACAAGCTTAGACACACGAATTTTCGACCAGCAGATGTACAGCCAAAGAACGGCACAGCCGCAGCTAACCACTAGACTACATATTCTTCGCACAGAAGGAGACACTAAATAAGGTAATACTCACTGGAAATGGTTGATTACTCTCCAATACAACGAATCCATCGATTAGATGTTTAATGATTTTTGGCTCATTGCTGTAACTATTATTATTTAAGGTTGCAATGCTGTTAACAACAGTGTTGCCATTGGCAACGCCAACTAAACTGGCAGCTCCGTTGCTAGCTTCCGGATCGGGTACTGCAGCTTCGCTGCTGTTGACAACCGGAACAGTTGCAGTCGATTCCGACGAGATTAAAGGAACTGTGGCAGATTCGCTAACAACTGGTTCATTTTTCTGACTAATTAACATAGCTGGCTGGCTCTCATTGAGCTGCACCTGTTGCTTTGGTTTTTGTTGTTGCTGATGTTGTTGTTGTTGTTGTTGTTGTTGTTGTTGTTGTTGTTGTTGTTGGAGCTTAGAGTTCAAAGGCTCAGTTTGATTTTCAACAGTTCCCGTCGACTTAGGTGCAATATTTGTTGTTGACGTTGTTGCTTGTTAGAACATTTTTAGCTTGAGGCAGCTCAGCCTGCTGCTGCTGCTGCTGCTGCTGCTGCTGCTGCTGCTGCTGCAGTCTGCTACCAGTGGCAACAGGAGTTGACGATGGCGGAAGCTGCTGAGGCGGAGCTGGTGGAGGAGGCGGCTGCTGCGGTTTAATAGGACTGCTCGAACAAGACGGTGCAGCGGCAGGAGGAGGCGGCGGAGGAGCCGGCAAGTTTGCGCAAGAAGATTGGGAAGCAATAGCAGCCGGTCCGCCAAGCCTCTGCAATATCCTTGCACGATCGTGCGGACGAAGATTCAAATCAAACAGTCTTTGTTGGTGCTGCTGTTGCTGTTGTTGTTGCTGGTCGTCTGCATTGGCTGATGGCTGATGATTCTGTCGAGCAGAAGCTGACGATGACGTAATTGTTGAACTTGGCACTGACGATGCCAGCAACGAGGAAGACACCGGCTGAATGGAGCTGGTAGCAAAAACAGCCGGCGCCTGTTGATGAGTATGATGCTGACCGGTGGCAGCTAAAGCGGAGCTGACAGTCGCGCCAGCCAAACCGGTCATCGCCGATGAGCTGGAAGAAGCTGAAACCGCTGTCACAGCCGCCGCTGGCTGAGCGCCAATACCGGCAGTAGCCGCCACAGACGACGGAGGAGGTCCCGGAGCAAACGAGGCCGCTACAAAGCCTTGCGAAGTGTGAATAGCCAGCGGAGCGGACTGGACCATAATGCTCTGGGGATAGACCATCATCATGGGCCCTGTTGGGAAACAGAAACCCGTTGTTTGCATAGGTGCGTGCGAATGCAGCTGAGCTGCCGCCGGCTGAGGAGCTGCCTGAGCCTGCTGCTGATGCTGATGATGGTGGTGCTGTTGTTGCTGCTGCTGCTGCTGACGCACTCCGGCATGAGGCGCTATGGCCTTCAATTGGCCATGCTGAAGCGGAGCGATGGGCCGAGCAGCAGTGCCAGAGGAGCCAGCAACTGGCATTATGGTAGTCAAAGCTTGATTGGCCTGCTGATTAGGCTGGAGTTGAGCTGGCGCAGGCTTAAATGCCGGTTGAATTGGTTTAGGTCGAACCTGCTGAAGCGGCTGAGGCTGAGGCTGAGGCTGAGATAGCACGGCAACAAAGTGCTGCTGCTGCTGTTGCTGTTGTTGTAGCTGCTGCTGCGGCAGAGCAGCTCGAACTACTGGCTGAGGCTTCGGCATAGCAACAGTTGCTGTGGAGGTGACGGTCGCAGAGAACGACGGCAAATTTGCAGCGGGCATCACCGGAGGCGGCGGCGGAGTCTCCGAGTTCAGCGTCAAATCGATGTGGCAGGGCGGAGGCGCAGACTCCGATGTACCAGTCGCAGAGGATTCCATCTTAGACTGCGGCTGCGGTTGATGAGGCAAGGACAAGGATGAAGAGGAACTCACTGACGGCTCGACTTTGGCGGCAGGAGCAGTCAAAGAAGACTCAGCCGCAATGTTTGACATTATATGATTGCTTTGTTTATGTTGGAAAGACAATCAGTAGGGGTGGCTCAACCAAGTCAGCATTAATTAATTGATTTATGGCTGGAGCTGGCAACTTAGATGAAGATCACTCCCGTGACACCTGAAACATTTTGCAGTAGAAACTTTGGAAGAGATTCTGAAAACTCTAGCTTTGGATGGGACTGAAGCAATGTGGAGGGAACTACAAGCTTTATAATAATAGCCTTATAATTACATAGATTTTTCTACTAGGTAAATTACTGACGATATTGTGTCATTTTAACAAAAAAACAAGAAAAGCTTCATTTTAGCAACTAAAAATTTACATCATAATAACGCGTATAATTTACATGTAACAAAAATCACTCTAGCATTATTTTCACATATTTCTACTTAGTAAAAGTCGGTGAGTAGAGTAGTGCGAATATTACTCGCCTTTTAATCAATTGGAAATGTAACAAAAATGAACGCATTTTAGTTACTGTCTTGCAATAATCAATGGAAAGCATTTGTGTAAAATTTATGTGTGATGCCTAATGATTGGCCTAGCGCTTGTCTGCGTTCCCAGATTTAGCAATATCGCTAACCTGCTGCAATTCAATTGACGCGTATTTCAAACGCAGTCGCATAATATGCCGCATCAGTTCGTCTCTATCAGCCGAGGAATTCACCCCCATCAGCAGCAGGCGGGCATTGTTCATCAGAGGTATGGCTAGGCCCGAGATTTGATGCTCGCGAAATTTCGCCACGTGTCGAATGCAAATAGATCCGGACGTCTGGAGAGCCAATCAACCACTTCTTCCACTGACCATTGACGCAGGGGTCGTTTATTAGACGAAGTAGAACTGCCACCAGGGGGATTAGCAGCCGAATCCGGGTGGAGACCAACTCTAGCAGTGGTGCTAACGTTAGGATGGCGAGTCCTTGACTGCTGCTGGAGTGACGGCGTTTGCTGCTGCTGCTGCTGCTGGTTCTGCAGATGTGGCGTTGACGGAGGCGTGGGAGTTGGGGTTGTTGAAGGAGTTGCTGGCTGCGGCTGCTGCTGCTGCGGCGGCGGCGGCGGCGGCGCCTGATGCACTGGTGTCGACTGAAGTTGTTGGGTCAATGTGTACATTTTGTGTCGCCTGTATCAGCCGATGGACTACTTAGACATGTGTGTGCAGATAGTATAGTGAGCTAGTTATAGGATTATTGGTTTCTTTATCTCCCATCCTGTGTGGTCACAATACCCAAATTTACTTTTCTTATATCTAGGTTCTGCAACAATAAATAGAGGATTTTAACTATTACTATTTTTATATTAGGGCAATGGGGCAAGGCTCTCAAATCAAAAGTTATAGCTTGGACTTTGGGTGGCTAAAGAAAAGGAATCCATCTTTCAAACTTAAAAAACCCAACCTCTATGTCCATAATTTTTTCTATATACATACAAATGCTCAATTTTAAGTTTTAAATTACTAAATGACAATTTAGTAAACAATTTTATCTTTAAAGAAAATTTTGGACTAATAATGCTTCATTTAAAATAGTAAACAAAGTAATCTAAACCTTAAATCTAAATTGTATGACAGAAGCTAAATTTCTATATATTCTTGAATATAAATGTGTATTATGTTTAGTAGTAGGGTGGCCAGACCAATACTATACATTTCTTGGCTGGCAATAAATATTTTGATTTCTATTGAAGCCTAAACTGAATGAACTAAAAAGCAATATACATGTATAAAAATGCGGGGTAAAGCCACAAGTATGTAATAGGTATAGGTAGCCAAAGGTTGGGTTTCTTAGTTTCAGGCAGTTAAACCATTCTTAGTATTACAAATAAAGCCATGGCTAATAAGCTTTGACATCTTGATTGTAATAGCTTTTTTAATTGACAAATTCATATAGTATAAATATATTCGTTTGAGTAAAACTATGCATATGAAAGCTATCACATGTAAATTACTTTTAAAAACATTTTGTTAATCTTTTGGGCTGTTTTTCACATTGTTTAATGTGAGTGATCTTAATTTTAATAGTCCTAGTCAATAGAAACAAAATAGATCTTACTTTCGAATAATTCAACTAGTTATAAAAATGTTATGACCTTTTTGTGATTTAAAAAATTATTTTTGCATGGAATTATATTCTTTGTATTTTTAGGTATATTCTCTTGTTTTGTGACCTTTCTACTTAAGTTTAGGTAATTTTTTGTTTCTTTATTATATTTTTAAGGGTTAATAAGCAATTGAAATATAAATACATGGCTAATTTTGGTATAATGGTAGAAAAAAATAGAAACAGGTAGTTGATTTTTTTTCTACATTAAATGCAAAGAAAGTAAAACTATTAGATAAATTGTATTAGTGGTCTTCCTCTCTCTTTCTCTAATTTTCTAATCTACTGGTAGCGATTTGCAATGCTAAGCAGTAAGCACTAATCTTGTCCAAAAGGCATTCCTGTGAATTAGAGGGTCACGGCTTTCAGTCCCTAGGATTCTTCTATTTCAGGCCCTAAGGTTCCTAATTTCAGCCCCTAAATTTCCTAGCTTCAGTCCCTACTTTGCATGTACTTGGCACTTGGCCCAATAGCACTATGGCTTCTTCCTGGCACTTGGATCAATAGCACTTGGCTTGATTGGCACAATGGTCCTTCCTGGCTCTATGGCCATAAATAACTAAGGCTTTTCAATAAGACTTGCAATATTTCAATAGTTACAAAGAACTGCTTTTGCCTGCTATTATAACCATAAGATATAAAGCTTCTAACAGAGAAAGATGATCAAGTTTATTTTCCTCAGCAAAAAGTCACTTCTTTATATACTATAAAGTCACTTCCTTAGTTTAAATGGTTATTAAAAAAGTTTTATTATAATATTATATTTGCAAAATGTATAAAATTTATAATTAGGCAGATTAATAAAATATTTTGGCAGAATTTCAAATTTCACAAAGATTTACTAAGGGCCTATATCAAAATGTCTTATATTGTCATATAAACTATTCACATAAAATAATAGGAAAAAATCTTTAAATTTTTTTCTTTTTCAATATATTTGATATGCCTATACTTCAATTAAAATTAAATTGAAAAAATTATTATTCTCTGCTTTTGTAATGTTTTCTTAAAAGAAATAGAATGGAAAAGAACAAGACTTTAAATTTTAATATGAGGGTCACAAATTTAAATACTTGTATAACAATGCCTTATTTTGTTTTGAGGCTTTGAATTGTGGATATGCTTGCATATTTTTACTGATTTTGGTTTCAATTGAAATAAGGTTTACCATACATCTTTTTCCTAGAAATGATTTTGTTTTAGCGCGGAAAAATAATTTTGTTATAAATGTAATATTTTTGTTTTAATTTGTAAAAATGTAAATCAGTATAACAAACAATAAATTTTTGGGTATAATTAGACGCAAGATCTGAGGAGGGAGAGACAACTTTCATTGGGCACCTCCGCTAATTCAAGATCTTTTGACCTGGATAGCCAGAGAATAAAAGCCTTATATTTGAGAGCTTTATAAAGTCTTAATTCTTTCCCTGCCTTGAGCAGAGTTATCTGCCTCAAAGGGCGAGAAACAAATAATCTTGCTCTTAGCAGAGGAATTCTGCTTCCAAGAAGCAAGCTTAGGAAAATACCTGCAATAAGCAGAGAATAACCAGCTGAAGGATGAGAGTAGTGTTAGAAATACCTGCTAAAAGCAGAGAAATACTGCTGGGAAAGTGAGAATAAACCGCCTGGACAGCGAGAGTAGGATAGGGCTAGGGAGTATTAGGTGTAGGAATTTATAGGCTGCAACCCTCTAATCCGGGGAATGCCCTATATTTTGGACTAGGTTTACCACTCGGCCCAGTGAATGCTACTGGAATGAAATAGTGAAATAGCCCTACAACCTTGGGGTCAGCAACAGAAGAATAATAGAGAAGAGCCCTACAACACAATAAATAGATAAAGATGTCTACTTTCCTAATTTTTATAACATAAGTTTAATAACATTAATAACATTATTTTACCACTTTTGTAACCACTTGCATAATGCTTGCTAAAATGCCTATTGCTACAAGGTTTCATTTCTTTTATTTCTATTAAACCTTTAATTTTATACTAATGGTATCATGCCCTGGGTTTATTTTTTGGATAGATACAGGATGCAAAAATGCATCATATTCTTAATTTTAGGATTTCAGGGTTGGGGATGCAATTTTTTAAAAGTCCCATTTTAAGAGGTCTTATATTATGAAAAATTAAAAAAATAAGGATGCAAAATTGCATCCTAAATTGAATTTCAGGATGCAATTCTCAAAGTCAAGATGCTATAGCATCCCTATTGCACAAAAAATAAACCCAGATCATGCATTAAATAGAACTTACTACTATATATTAGCCTTTTATATTATATTTTAAGCAGTTTTTATATATTAAGATAAGAAAATTGCAGCTATATGTATTCATAAATTTTAAGCCATATAAAATAATAATAATAAATTTATAAAATTGTATCTAGAAAAAAAACAAAAATATTCTAGCTTTATTTCTACTTGCTTTGCAAAAGCAATTTTTGCTATAAAATTGTGGCAAGAAGGATTCCAGCCACTGGACAATTTGGTTGACTTCTAGAGACTGTAACCCAGATCCTGCAACAGAACAATTTTTAATGTGTTTTACTCCCCTTGCTGCCATTTTCCCCCGTAGGGATTCCTCCTGCTGGCCTGCTCCCCCGGCTGGGTCCCGCTGCCGGATTGCTCCCATTCCCGGAGTCCTGCCGCTGGAGATCCCGCCTATAAATACTTAGAGCTCCAGCAAGATCCCGTCTCAGACTATGAGTCGAGTGCCCTCCCTGTCCAAGTAGGCTCCATACTCAAGGTCCCTTATTTTGTAGTACTCAATGCTATTATCAATTAAGTTCGTTAATTTAGTAAGACGTTCTTTACTTTCATTGTTTAATAAAATACGCTACATGCCAACGCTTGCGCCTACTTAGTGCCATTTAACTTCTGTAGCACCTCTGCACCTTTTGGATTAAATCCTGCCTTACAGCTCCTAGTTTTTCTTTGACTTGATACAGACTTTCGAACTTAAACTGGATAAAGATCTGTGACTTAAAAGGAGGATTATTAGTAAGACTCGTGCTAGATCAAACTAATATTTCCTTCTCCACTAATTAGCAGTGGTGGCAGCGACAAGCTACTAATAGTAAGCCCTATAGCAATCTATTGCCTAAATTTATTTGGATTGCCAAAACTTGCCCAATAAATCAGTCAGAAGAAGGCAAATCAAATATTAGAGTGCTAACCAAATTCTGCACATCCATCAAAGAGTTTGTGCCATCAAGACCGCTCAGCTACCCCCCCCCCCTCAGACTTTAAGGACCCAGCAGTGGAGTTCCCCAAATATCAGCACTAGCTTTGTTTAAAACGACAGTTAGTTTGAAGAATTTCCCACAAATTCAACCATGAACATGGAATGCAAATCGCCCAGTCGAGACCAACCCTCCAACCCCAAATATTATTTTCAAACCCCCGCCCTCAAAATTATAACTTTTGTTATAACAATTTTCATATAAAATAAAGAATATTTTTGAGTTGTTATTAAAAACCAATAATATGCCCTTGTGCCCATTTGCCAAGAATTCATAATCCCATCCTGACTTTTCCCAAGATCCCATCCCAACACACCTTAGCCTATTTGCCTATCCCATCCTATCCTGTCCTAATCAAAAAACCTTGTCCCATCCAAGGTCCAAGAACTAAACAATAGACCATAGCTAGTCTGGAAGGTGACAGGATAGCCAGAATTTGCAGACACACAAGATTGAAATTTGTGCACATAGCTGCACATAGGATGTCATGCTAGGCCCTGATGCATTTCTGGCATATTTTTAAATATCTAGGTTAGATGAGGGTGAGGCACAAAAAATTATGAACTTTAGGTTAAAAACTGCACACATAGGCCTAACCCTAGGCCCTACAGTTAATTTTTTGCTGTTTTTGAAGATATTCCTGTGCTATTTCGCATCCTGCGCGAGGCAAAGAAAATAACAGAGAGCCATAGGCATAGTAGTAGTACTTAGTAGAAAGAATCATTTAAACCAGCTCAATGAAAAGTGGAGGTGGATCTAACACTTCAGTTTTTCTATCTAAAAAGGGTATCCCACGTTTATTAATAGATCATTAGGTAAAATAGTAGCCAAAAATTAAAATAACTGTCTGCATAAATGACTGCAAGGCAACCTGCATGTAAAAAGCGGCACAGTGCCATGCATTGCCAGACGTATAGAGATATTGCCGGCTGTCTTTTTCAGTTTCTTCAATCTTCAGCTCTGCATTTAAATTTTCTGTTCAATATCCAAAACACCAAAATAAGTAAGTTTGCATACAAAATCTTTAAGTTCTCAGGCTAAACTTTTCAGATCTTTAGAGTAGCTCGTATTCCCCCGACTAATCTAACCGTTACTTTGTTATTCTGTCGTATTTTACGGAGCCAGTTAAGAAGTATTCACTTACAGGCCGCCGTTAGGCGTTAACCTTCCTTCACTCACCGATACTTCTCGGTAAATCTCCTTAATTACGGCAAGATTATTAGCTTTAAGCCTATTGTGAGAATTCGAAAGCCTTTGCTTCCCTTAATTCAGTGGTTACAGTGATAATAATATTATTATAATATAAGTCGCTAGTCAAGTAAATCAGAGACGTCCAAATTTGACTGAACAAAAGAAATTGATTCAAAGTTTTACATCAACCCAAATCAACAGCTTTTTATAGGGTATAGAGAGCTTTAGAAAAACGTCAGCTACCCTCCCCCGTGGCTTGAAGACCCAAGCAGGCCGGTTTACTTTGTTTTGTCTACCAGTTAAAAATGGATGCTGGTTTTTTTAATATTTCAATGCTAGCTCCCATTAAAGAAAGATGCGACTGGCTAAAGTAAATCTTTAATCGTCACGATCGTCTGGGTTTTGACACCGGCTTCGGGATTCAGATTAGGGTGTTCGGGTCGGGTTCGGTATTGAGGGGCAGGCTCAATCCGGAAAAATGTGGAAAACCCGAAAGCCCATAGTCAGCTACATGTAGTCTTGACCCTTGCGGGCCTCATGCCCATGTGTACTGTACATGTGAGCAATTTTATGAGTCGCAGCTAAACTAGTAAATAACGATAGCCAATTTTGATGTGGAATTCGTTAGTCAGTCATTTTTATGTCAAAGCTTAGAGGAAGATTCGTTTGGCTCCGAACACAAATTCTCGGAGCAGTAAAGCATAAATCTGGCAGATTTATTGCAACCCAGATCACAGGCTCCCTGGTTCCCATTGGAGCGTAGTAACAACGACGAACTTTGTGATTGCAAAGCTTTTGATAATCCACAGATCAGCTAGCGGCCAGCCAACCCAGATACGAGCGTACTCTACGTGTGCAAGTTTAATTTAAGCGCCAAAAATCGTGGAAAACGAATGATAGTTTCGAGTCGAGTAAAGCATAAAAAGAAAATTTCCCTGATTGGCATGCTGTATGCGATAATATATAATTTAGCAAATAATAGAATCCTGCAGTTAACATTCAGCTGGGAGCAATTAAGTAAAACAGCAAAGTGAAAAAGCAAGTAGCATTCAGACTTAATAGGCGGCTACAATCTAAAAGAAAGTGAAAATCTAGCTGAGCGAAATAAAATTTTTACGTAAAAACTTTGTGACAATCACTGTTACTCTTATAAAAACAATTCAACAGCTCGTATGCGGTGCTGACAAAAGCTTTTTTGCAAGTAATCAACAAAACAATTATTTGAAGATTTTTTAATTGAAAAAGTGACGATAGTAATCGTTTGAACGATAGGTAAAAAATAACACAATTCTTATCTAACACGACTATATCTCGTAACTAATATGATTCGATAATCCCTGAAAATTAAAAAAAAAACTTTTCATCGAATTGCTCGACGCATTTATTCTCTCATTGTTTTTCTGCGTCCTTCATCAGCGCTGTCAGAATCCCCGGACGCATTGTAGGACGGAAACCTTGGGATTTCTTCCCTCTGCTCACTGGTTATCTTGCAACAAAAGTTTAACATCATAAATCTGTAATAGGTTGACCAGTACTCCCATGGTCAATCGTTTCTAGTCCACCGCCTACTTCCTGCTTTTGTAACTCGCTTTCAAAGCAGTCAAATTAGCTCACAAAAAAACTAATTAAAGTGAGTTGATGGAGCGTATATCCAGCGTCAATTCACGATTTTATCGATAGCACCATAGCAACGATTTGGGCAATCCAAATGAGCTAAAGTGCTCGCTCTTAAAATTCTGAAAATAGAATTACTGCATCAATCATTTGTTTGTTTGTAATAATATTTGATTATTTGATGCGCATGCTAATGGCTACATAAGATTGTTTGTTTAAAATGCGATAAAAAGAAATCTAACCAGGAAAAAACTTTTCGTAACAGATTTCTTAGGAATATGAAACATAATCAAGTATACTTTTTTTCACTACATCACCATGGCGAAAATTAGGGAAATATACATGTACTACGAGCTCTACTTGCTACTTCGACAGTAGTTTGTTTAGTGCAATAAATTGGTACTTAAACCATGAGAAGCTCTGTTTGATCGACACGTACGAAAGTTTACTTCAGACAGGTAAGGCCCAGGACTCATATCGCAGTTTGACTTAAATCATTCACAGCTATTCACGATTATCTTATTCAAGACAAGACAAAACTAACCGCTATCATGTAGTTAATAATCTCACTTCAAACGTGAAACGATTCCTGTTGCCAATTCGAAAAAATTTCGACCAAAAAATTTCGAAAGCACTAATTGAGTTTGACAATATGATAATCGCTCTATTGATGATGGCGCACCCCATGGAGCTGGAATACAAATTGAAACTGACAGAATGCATAATTTTTGTCCCAGGGAGCAATGTTTATCCTCATAATCATCGGGCAAGGTTTAGCAAGGCCAGTCGCGAATGTCAGGACTTTGTTTTCTTAATGAGCCATCAGACCAAAAGATTGCCCGCTATATCTGACAAATTGCAGTCGATTTTTTTTCACAGCGGGAGCAGGGAAACCCGAGCGGACATAAATTGTCTCCATGGAGATTGCATCTGTATTGAGGAATTTTTCGGGAATTTACTTTGTTTTAAACCTATCTGTTGAAATTGAAATGCAACACAAAGGAAGCAAAAAAATGCAAAGTTTTTCCTTTTGTTTTAACCTCGTTTTTGTTTCATTTCCACGTTCCGTTTTTACAGCTTCCGCTAAGCCGTTGCCATGGGCTCAAGTCAATATGTTATCTTGATGGGGACGCACTTTGTCGCTCACTCCGCAGATTCCCCCACAGCAGATTCTTTTCCTCTACTATCCAGGAGTAGTATGACGCTCCTGCAGGGAATTTTTCTCATCTTAGCTGGCTTCTAAAGTTCCCCCCGTACGCGCGTACCTAGGTATTTTTAGGCTATAAATCTTCTGCGCCAGACTGTCTGACCTTTGCCACTGACAGTTTTCGGCACCAGATGGCGCCCGTGAGTCACGTGTCTGCCACTTTTTTTATGCCTCTTTTTATGACATCTGGAGGGGTTCAGGAAGCCCGCCTATTGTTCTATTTTTGCTTTTTTCCTGTCAACTCTTGACAGCTCAGCTTCCGACCCCTAAAAGTACCTTGGGATTTAGGATTATCTTTTTCTCTTCACTTTCTTCACTTTCTGCTCTTCATGCTGATTTGCGCGCATATTTTTATTAAGTCATAGGACCTCCTGCTGCGAAAACCCATAAATCATTTTGCTCGTAAATTCTCCCCATCTGCGCTGATTTACGACCCCACCTGTCATCTTTTTTATGATCCCGGGTAGACTGGTGAGACCACCTGGTGGGGTTGGGTCACGTGACTAGCTTGCCAGCCAATCAGAAAAATGCACGATCGTTTTAACAAATGCGGCTGGACCAATCGCAAAATTCGGCGATCATTCTAACAAATCGGCGCCTCTCGCGCCTATTTAAAGGCGCCGTCGAGCGCGCTCCATCTTCACCCCGCTTTGCTGTCTCGGACACGTTTTGTCGTCCCGGAACCTCAGTGGGACTGAGCAAACGGCCCCTAGTTCTACAAGTATCTTCCCCTTTAGATTGCGAACCTCCCCCTAAGTCATCGGCGAATAACATCAGCCTTAGTGTCAGCATCAGCTAAGAGTTATCGAGAAGCGACAGGTCATCAGAGGCCCTTGCCTGCGAGATCGACAAGTACTAACGGTCGAGTACGAGATCTACCTCGGCCACTGTGGAGTTCGAAGGCATCGAAAGTGCATTAATCTGATTGGTTTTGGTGAGAGATCGCGTGACTTTGCCTTATTGGGAATAGTCTCTATCGGTCCCCATCTTAGCGTCTTAATAGGGATTTGCGTATTTGCTTATTGCTTATTTTGTGCTAACTTGAGGCAGTAAGAGTTTAAATCATAATATATTGCCAATAGTAGTTAAAGTGCTCCAATATCATAGGCAGTCAAGTGATTAGGTGTGAAAGCTAAATCATTCAGTTAATCGCTTTTTGATCTTCTTATTTATTCGCCATGCTGGCTCGGATGAGCAGCTAAATTAGCTGGCGCCGGCCATGGTGGACCAAAGGCGGACCAGTCATGCAGTCAGTCAGTCAGTAATTCATGCGATCAGAGTCCAGATTGAGGACTCAGCTTCGGCTGTACTTTAGTGCAGATCGGGGCGCAGCGGCAGCCAAATTATTAATGTAACTTAATGTAATCTTTAGAGTAGTTAGGGCGCGCTTTCGGAAGAGGCTAACTAGGTCATTTCATCGCTTTGCGGCAGTTAGTTGAAGCATCGAGGCTAAAAGCTGGGATATTCCCTATCCACTCCTCTTAGTAATATAACAGTGCATTTCCGAGTCCACATAATCCGATCCATGCAAGAACCCCCTGCACAAGTCCTCTCTGAGCCTGCCTTGGTCATGCGATCTAGTCCCTGCAGTGTCCCTTAGTCGGCTATGACTTCGAGATTGACAGCTAAAAGACACTAGTTGTAGGTGGAAATCAGGCCTCAATTAGTCGGGAACTTGGTTTCGACAGGGCTGTTTGGTGATGCAGTCCACACAAGTTGGTGGCGGCGGGGCTGTCAGCTTCCCTTTGGGGCTGGCGGCTCTCTACCTTTCTTTATCTCCGTGTCTGTCTCTCGCTGTCTTCTCCTAGCATAGGACCTAGCCGCTCGCCACATCCATCATGCTACCCCTGGGGCTGACCTCGAGATCGGGAATGGGAGGCCAGAGTTGTCGATATAGGCAATAAGATCGGCGCTCTGAGGCCGCGTCGGTAAAACGACAAAGCCGAAACCCAACAAATGGTGACCGACGGTGGGATTTGGTAAAGCGCGAAACGCCATGGCAAAGACTGGCTACGCGCTGGAATCCTAATTTAGCTTTAGGTATAGTATTAGGCACCTGCCACCAACAAATGGTGGCAGGTCGGTGGAATCTGGAAAACGGCGCAGCTCTAGGCTGAGCCGCTGGAATCCTTAATTTAGCTTCAGATTTAGGATTAGGCGCTAGCGACCAACAAATGGTGGTTAGCCGCAATTAATTAGTATTTCAAAATTTTCTAGTAGTATTACTATGAGTAGGCAGTTCAGAATAGCTTTTCAAGTCTGAATCTCAGTATCAAAAAATTTATGCTTCTGGAACCAAAAATATTACCGTATCAATTTGCACCAATTGCTTATTAAATTATTATGAAAAAATTAACCAAAAAAATTTATAAAATTATAAAAAGCCAGAGCATACAAAAAAATCAAACCTTTAAAATTATACTGATTCAGCTGGAATTTCTGTTCACTCTGTCCGCTCAGTCCCTTCCCCCAATAGGATTCCCCATGCTAAAAATTTCGGATTCGGATTAGGATTTGTACTTTTACCAGGATTAATAGTTTTGAATTGGCCGTTCAAAATTCAATCATTAATTTTCGTCGGGTAGACGAGAGGCCACTGTCAAAATGATGGTGATTCCTCGGCCAAGATGTTCCCTTTAGAATTTCAACTACGCGCAAGGTTTTTGACTTGTTTGAATAATCTAGAATCAGGCAGCTTTTTGGATGCGTGAGGCACTTGGTTTCGTATGCAGGGCCCCGCGGAGCGAGGAACCAAAGGTTATAAGCTTGGGCATATTGGTCCGGGTTAATCATGTTGGCTTACTGTGTGATTGTAGATTGTTTTGGGTAGAACAGTAGATTCTATCTGGGGCAACTACCTGAGTGCCTTCCTGAATTAATGACCGCCAGTAAAGCCTGGGTCCTATAAATGCTTTAAATGGCAACGGAGGTTCCGAGTTCCACCGCAGCTCTCGGTATTCCGGCTTACTATGGCAAAGCTGACTCGATGGGCCACTGGGCGGCCGGGGTCGCCGCCGTCCAAGTCCTGAACAAGATGTCTAGGGTCGACGGTCACTAGAACGCGAGATGCAGCCGCGCACATCGGGTTTGGGTACAGGGTTGTGGGGTCTGAGGATTCTTCAAGTTCACGCATTTACCATCTGCTTAGCCTAGGAGCCTGAGGAGGCTGTAGGTGCTTTTTAGTACAGTTTGCCAGTGCACTTGTAAATTCCTGGTGCAGAATTAGGGTTGAGGTTGCCTTTATATCCGTTTAGATGTACTTTTAGGCGGGTATCTAATTTAAATACTGTATGGAAAGCGGAGCTGGGTTACCACACGGTGCCATGGTAGTCTTTTCCAGCTACTAATCTGGCTAAGGATCCGACATAGAGGAGGAAAACGCCGTGGGCTTGCTATTGTGAGCCAGGGAAGGGGGGTCACAATTTTCATTGGATGGATCTCCTGCCCCAAGACATAGATGTCTTCTATGGCCCGCCGCTATATAAATCCCCGAGCTGATAATGTAGGCTCATAATGTGAAGCAACTCTCTGTTACCCGTAGCTTTTTCTATGATCAAAATTCTTAGGGACTGTGCCTTATGGTTTAGTAGCGGAGCAAACACTGCAGTTCAAATCAGTTTAGTTCCTTTTGGGTTAATCTATCTGTTCGCGAGTAGATGCTGGTGGTGTAATCCGCCTTTCTCGCAGTGTCGTGAACCCTGCACAGAGGAACCTCTGGCCGGCCGGGGTCGCCGCCGCCCAAGTTCTATTGAGAGATCAACCTCGACGGGGATTGTGAATCTGAGGCAGCAATGGCGACAACGGGAGAGTTTCTATCAGTAGCTACCACGCAGGAAAGCTCTTATCCCATATGGGGCGCCCAAAAATGACGCCCGCAATTGAGCTAGTTAGAATCCAAGAAAGCGCAAATAATATTTAATTCCCCCAATTTAATTTAAAAAATTCTGCCGCCAATGGAAAGCAAAAGAAAATGAATTGAAAAAGACTGACTGAGGCTGTGAAGCCTGAGGGAAGCCATGGCCCTGCCATTTAGGAAATTAGTGAATTTTCATTCATCGCCAGTGAGCTGTGTGTGTGTGTGAGATCATTGAGAGAGTGAGAAGTGAAGTTGAGGTGGCTGAATTGTCCGCCAATTGCGTATTTATTTTCTGCGTATTTGCAGCGCTTGCTATAATCGTAGCGGGCGCCTCGTTTCTATTGTGCACACTCTGTACAGTCAGTGTAGTGTGCGCCTATTGCGTATTTTGCGTATTTATTGCTTGTTAATTGTTTTTGTATTGAGTTCCAAGGCTTGGAACTCTCTCCCCCCATTTTTTGCTTGCGTAATTTTGTCCCCCTGTGTGACTTTTGTTCCCCCTCGTCCCCCTTTCCCCATTCCTTTCTTTCCTTCCCCCCGTGATTCATTCGATTCATTGTCCAGCTCTGAAGCGGACACCCATCTTCATTCCATTTTTTCCTTCCCGACTCAGACTTAGAGCTCTGTTTCGGCAACTGGTGTTGCGACCGAACTATGGCCACAAGTAATTCCAGTGTCCCTAGATCTGGTGGTAGGACTAGAAGAGGTAGGAGTGCTAGAGAGAACGCCGCTGCCGCTGCAGCCGCCGAGTGCTTAGACTTCTCATCCCAGGGATCTCGCTCCCCCGGAGAATCTAGGTGTGGCACCCCCACTCAGCATCCCCCGACTCAAAACCCCGCCAGCGAAATAGCCACGCAGCTTGCGCAGGCTTTAGGCAACTTAGGGCTGGGCAGAGAAGCCCAAAATGTCAAAATAATAGTCGAAAAATTCAATCCAAACGAGTCCTGCTTCCCCCAATGGGTTCGACAGAGTCCGCTTTAAGATCAGATCAGAAGGCATTGAGGATGAAGAGCAGCGTAGGAACACGATGATCTCCCTCCTGCCCCCGGACCTGCAAAGCCTTGCTATTGCCATTCACCCCCGCCTAGATTTCGAAGAGTTTGTAGAGGCGTTGGGAAGGCAGATAGGAGAAGCTAGTTCAGAATTGGCCAAGAGAAACAAGCTGAGAAATCTGAAGCAGAAGGCGGGTCAGAATTACAATTCGTACGCCGCTATGGTCAGAAGTGTCATTGCCTCTGCTTACCCAGACATGGGTCCCCGGCAACTAGAAACAGAGGTGGTGTTTGTGTACCTAGAAACCGCGAATATTGCCCCCGGAGTTCGTAAATGTTTGTTGGGGCAACAGTTTGCTAGGATTGAGGATGTTTTGACTGCTCAGCAAAATCTCCAAGAGGCAGAAGAGATTGCCGCCAGGTTAGCTGCGGCTCGCCCCTATCACGAGCACAGGGACGACCGAGATAAGAGAGATAGGGATCGCCCGAACGAAGAGAGATTCCAGCGCCGATGGGTGCGCATGCTCGAATCAGATGAGGGAGATAAAACTGTAGTGGAAGCGATTGAAGATTTACAACAGAGGCAGGAGAGTTTAGACAGAACAATAGGCAAGATTTACAACGCTGTCAACCAGGTTGTTGAAAAAATAGACCAGACCGGTTGTAACAATTATAGTCAGCGGGAGTTTGACAGCGCACAGGCTGAGAGTAGCGAGTACCCCAGTCAGCCGCCTGAGGCGAGTGTCCATCCCCCCTCCTCCCAATCTGCCTATTCCAAACCTGCCTTCATGCGCCAAGATACTAACGTGGGCGCCGCCGCCACTCAGTCTAGGGTGAATTCCCCTGCGCCACGGTCAGGCACGTACCGCCCGCCCCATCTGCGCCAGAATTTGCCCAATAGGCCACCACCCCTGCATCTGCCCGCCGCTCCCCAACTCCTGCCTCCCCCAACTCCTGCCCCTGGTGCCCAGAGACCGAGCTTTTTCATCTCCTCGGGCTCAAGCGACTCGGGAAACTAGGGACTGGGATGAGTGATGCCCACACCCACCCCATACCTGGTGACTCTCGGGCAAGCGAAGGTGTTAGTGCGGTTAAGCGTAGAGCGAATTTAGTGCCGGACTTTATTATACCTAGGAAATCTCTCCCCTTAGGAAAGTCTAGAGCCGATGTGTATGTTAGAGTTTTAGTTGAAGGATTGCCGATTCGCATCTTAGTTGATTCCGGGTCTGCAGTTTCCATCTTATCTTTTCGGGATTTCGCTTTAGCCACTAATAATGATCTAGGTAGATTAGACCCCCCAACAGTTTCGATTTATTCGTATAGTGGGCACAGATTAGAAATAGTGGGACAAACTAAATTATTAGTAACTTTAGGAGAAGAAACTATGTCCGCTCTTTTCTTGATAGCCAGAGACCCAGGGACCAAAGCTTTATTAGGAAATTCTTTCTTAGCGGCCGCCCCTGCAGTTTTGGATTATCATTCGAGGAGCCTCATTGTGTTGGGACAATTATTGCCTTTTTGTTAGGACTAGGATTTTGAGTCTGACCCTGAATCGCCCAGGCATGACCAGCGCGCGCGTTGTGAAGATCTTTATCACCGCCCCCCATTTCGAATTCGGATCATGGACCATTCAAATCTTTTTTCTTTTGTTCGCTTGTTTCAACTTTAGCAATCAAGTTCCAACCGGTTCGCATAAAAAACAACTAAAGTCATAAAATGAAGTCTAGTAGCAATTTAATAAAAAAGAACGAGTAACTGGGGGCAACTAGATAGCAACTATTTACAACTTTTGGGTAAAATTTTATTTATTGGTATGGTCAGGGCAAGACAGGAGAGTAGGTAGGAAAAACTAGTTAATGCAATGTCAGTTGTGATGGCAGTCGAAGTCGGCTAGAAGCCCACTTCCTCTAGCCGCTGAGCTGCCCGAATGAGCAGCTGCACAGTCTGCAGCCGTTGAGGGCTCTCGCCCACATTGGCCATCAGGGCTGCGGCATGCTGCAGCAGAGATGTCGATAGTGGTTCACCTCCCTGATCGTTGGCGGCCGCGGCAGCAGCGCCAGCGAAGCTAGGCGGGCTGTAGGCCATCGGTGCCGGAGGTTGTGGCGTCGACCCGCTGGTAGAGGCTGCTGTGATGCCAGATAGGTGGCCGCCCATCCCGTGGTTGACGGGCGTCGATGAGCTCGGAGCGGATGTTGAAGCCGACAGGCTAGTAGAATTGAGCGGTGCCTGGTTGGCAGCCGCATGGCCGGCTGGTTGAGCGGCAGGTGTAGGCGGCAGTCTGACACCGCGAATGAGAGGGATGCGGGTGCCACGGCGCGGGCGCACTATGCGTTGGCCGTCGTGGCGCCTGCGACTTTCAGCGGCCAGGACAGCATATTGGCCGCCTGACACCCGGCAGTTCAAGTACAGCGTTTGGTGATCGACTAGTGCCGCAGCTGCGGGAATGGAAGTTAAGGATAGAGTGAGGAGAAAGTTAGGATTAGTCTAGGGTAGGATTGCAGGGAAAAGTAGCAGAATAAACTAATTTCATAGAAAGAATTTCAAAAAAAAGGGATTAAAATTCTAGGGGTTAGCTTTTCGGGACCTTCTTGTTTCAGCGGGGTTGTGGATCATCTGATTTTCAGCCTTGTACTGGTTTGGCGTCAAAGCCTTAGCGGGAACCTGAGGATTAGGCATTTCGAGTCAGGCTATTTTTGGAACGCCTGCCAGTCTGGGAGAATCTCCCTATCCCCCTCCCTATCCCTCGCGCGCCTTCTCCCCTCCTCCCCCTGTCAACCCTCTATCCCTCCCCCCCTCCTTTTCTCAGTCTGTTCGCCCCAATCTCTCCCTCCCTCTCAACCCACCTGACTCTTGGTCCTTGTCAATTTGACAACCTCAGTGTAACCCCCCTTTGCGTTTTGGCGAATGAAGGCTTGTCATTTGTCGTAAGTTTTTGGTGGATCGGGGTTGGTGCCCTAGGATGTACCTGTCCGTAGTGGTGCCTCCCCCCGCCCCGTTGTAATATATACTTGCGCGGCCCTTGAGCCCGGGTGTGTTTAATAACCAACTGCTACGCGACGACTAAATTAGCGACCAAACTCAACAATCAAGAAGTTTTGTTTACATCGAGTAAAATGGCATCATGCAAAGTGAATCATATCAGTGAGGACCAACCTGAGTCGTCCGGGGCGCGGAGTCCAACCAGCTTCGGCGGGCTTGGCAGTGCGGTGCGCCCGAGAGTGAAGCTCGAGCGGCTGGATGATATGTCACTGGCCAAGAGGGCGAAGATCTGGGCGATGAGGACGACGAGGTTTCGAGAGGAAGGTGAATCCCACTACGCTCTGCCAGACAATGCCCGCCAGGCGGTCGACGGCCAACAGTCGCTGAGGGCTGCCCCTCCCGCCTATCGAGCTGTTGCGTTCGCGACTGTTGGTGGCGCAGCTCCCCGACCACCTGCCGGCTCCCTCACCCCATCAGCACGACCGGGATCACCTCTTCAACGCCCTCCTGCAGGAATCACAGTTCTCGCTACTGAATACCGTGCGCCTAACTGACCCTGCCCAGTTCGAGCGAAGCCCGGCTGGCGGCCGCCACGCCCTCAAGGAGGAAACAGCCGTGGATATCTGCCGCGGCTGGGCGGAGCTGGCGGTAGTGTTGCTACATGAGCGATTCAACATGTGAAAGAGTCGGAGAGAGGACAAAGACTGATATCAAGGTGGAGATAGGCGCTGAAGGTGCTCGTTTTTCTCTTCTTTTTCCTTTTTTGTCAATTTTCCTTCATGTTTATTTTCGCTAGCGTTACCCTCTATATGCATACTTGTAGTAGTTCCTCGAGTGTTTATGTCCCTATTATTTTCATTACTAGCATACCGTATTTTCCTCTTTTTTTGTGTAAATATTCTAATTCCTTAATGCGTTAAATACTGTAGGTGTGTGTGTATGGCTTACTGTTCCTTTCATTTCTTTTCATGTGCTGCTAACTATTTGTATGGTTGTATGCTTGTTTATCAATATGCTGCTGAACCTGTACATAGCTAATTTTTGGTGTTGTGAATTTATTTATCCTCTGCGTTTTAAAATATTTATTCCCTTAGTGTTGTATTTTTCTGCTTATAATTTCTGGTGTTTTCCTGTGCCCTTTTTTGTGTGTTTGTACTTTTTATTTTCTTTTGGTGAATGATTTGATTTCACAATAAACGAGCGCATAAGTGACTTTGAACGTGAGTGTGATCGAATGAAGTGATTGAGTCTCTGTTTTCTCTCTGGCGATGGTTAGTGATGAATTAAGATCTGTGTGAAGTGCCATTTGAATCCTAAATTAAGTAACTAAAATTTATAACTAAATAATTTCAATTAAAATCTCTAATTTATATTAGGATTAAAATCTAATTATTAAATAGGATTAACGTAAAAACTAATGTATTTTCGTATCTGAACTAAATATTTCACTACATGTCGGACGGTTTAGGAACTTGGTCGTTAAGGTGAAACTAGTGTAGCCATGCGCAATTCTGCCTACTTACCAGACTAAAGTAGTAGCGTCTTATGTAAAATAAAACCTTGGCTTAGTAAGTTTTAAAATTCGGCAGTAGGAATGTGATGGCGGAGCATTTTAACTATTTGTCTTAAAAAAAAAAAAAAAACTTAACCATAGTAATTAAGTGCAGTTGCTGCCTCATTTTTCCAAATTCATGCTAATATGTTCCGTCAGTTTCTGTCAGGATCCCAAATGGATCTTGTCCGAAGTTAGCACTTTATGAGTAATATGGCGGATGCAAGAGTTCCTTGAGGGATGTTGGGAGAAAGGAAATGATGAGAGGCGAAGCCCGATGCGGTGAGGTTATTGCGGTTGATTGCCAAGAATCATGAAGGTTCTTACCTGGAGGTGTCTTCGGATTCGGCGGTGGCACGAGGCAGACCTGGCGTCGGTAGCGAGGTGCAGTGGAGCGGGCAATGAGCGAGCGAACTTGTTCTTTTCTTCGCCCGGACAGTGTATCAAGTTAAGTAGCCCTTCGGCCCAGCCTCCCGCCTCCGGCGGTTGAGGTGGCGCTCCTGCACCCCGCTCGGATCAGGGATTTTGGACCCCAGCTCAGCACGACGCCAAACGGCCATAGGATCATCGGCCAGAGGAGATCATCCCCAGTGTCGATAGGGGGCTTCCGATTTGCTCTGGAGAGGCCCCTCCCCGTTTGGCGAGGATCCCCGAGGTCTACTGTGGGAGGGCTAGAGTTGAGAGAGGGGTGCGGTACGCATTCCCGGATCTCCTCGCCCCCCTGCTGCGCGCGTGGACGCCCGAGGCCTCGAGCGAGACTGGATGCCATCCCGGATGAGTTGAACTATTGCGCAATTTGTTTTCCCAACTGACTGATAAGAACTGTCTATGCTGTCTCTAGCCCCAGTAACGCTTGGCACCCTGCGGAGTCGATCCCGCGCACCACGTGCGAAAACTGATTTAGGATCTTTTTGCGCAGGCCCCCTGCTGTTTAAAGTCAATCTTTTATCTCGTTTTTTAACTGCTCAGTTTTCTTCACCTTTTTTATTTTCCCTTTCCAATTTCTCTTCACTTTGGGTCTTCTTTTCTTGGGTCTAAACTTTGCAAGTTTTGTTCTAAATTCCTTCTAAAAAATAATCTGTTTTTGTAGATGTCCCCAATGTATTTCTAATGTACTTTTAATCTAATCGGTCTTAGGTCCCCTAATAATGCTAAATGTGAGCTAAAGGGATCTCTGCTACGTTCGCAACTCAGTGCACCCTTGTCTCTTTTTTCTATGAGCCGAGCTACGCTCGACTCAGAAGAAAGGGGGGGCTATGATGGGGACGCACTTTGTCGCTCACTCCGCAGATTCCCCCACAGCAGATTCTTTTCCTCTACTATCCAGGAGTAGTATGACGCTCCTGCAGGGAATTTTTCTCATCTTAGCTGGCTTCTAAAGTTCCCCCCGTACGCGCGTACCTAGGTATTTTTAGGCTATAAATCTTCTGCGCCAGACTGTCTGACCTTTGCCACTGACAGTTTTCGGCACCAGATGGCGCCCGTGAGTCACGTGTCTGCCACTTTTTTTATGCCTCTTTTTATGACATCTGGAGGGGTTCAGGAAGCCCGCCTATTGTTCTATTTTTGCTTTTTTCCTGTCAACTCTTGACAGCTCAGCTTCCGACCCCTAAAAGTACCTTGGGATTTAGGATTATCTTTTTCTCTTCACTTTCTTCACTTTCTGCTCTTCATGCTGATTTGCGCGCATATTTTTATTAAGTCATAGGACCTCCTGCTGCGAAAACCCATAAATCATTTTGCTCGTAAATTCTCCCCATCTGCGCTGATTTACGACCCCACCTGTCATCTTTTTTATGATCCCGGGTAGACTGGTGAGACCACCTGGTGGGGTTGGGTCACGTGACTAGCTTGCCAGCCAATCAGAAAAATGCACGATCGTTTTAACAAATGCGGCTGGACCAATCGCAAAATTCGGCGATCATTCTAACAAATCGGCGCCTCTCGCGCCTATTTAAAGGCGCCGTCGAGCGCGCTCCATCTTCACCCCGCTTTGCTGTCTCGGACACGTTTTGTCGTCCCGGAACCTCAGTGGGACTGAGCAAACAGGCCCCTAGTTCTACAAGTATCTTCCCCTTTAGATTGCGAACCTCCCCCTAAGTCATCGGCGAATAACATCAGCCTTAGTGTCAGCATCAGCTAAGAGTTATCGAGAAGCGACAGGTCATCAGAGGCCCTTGCCTGCGAGATCGACAAGTACTAACGGTCGAGTACGAGATCTACCTCGGCCACTGTGGAGTTCGAAGGCATCGAAAGTGCATTAATCTGATTGGTTTTGGTGAGAGATCGCGTGACTTTGCCTTATTGGGAATAGTCTCTATCGGTCCCCATCTTAGCGTCTTAATAGGGATTTGCGTATTTGCTTATTGCTTATTTTGTGCTAACTTGAGGCAGTAAGAGTTTAAATCATAATATATTGCCAATAGTAGTTAAAGTGCTCCAATATCATAGGCAGTCAAGTGATTAGGTGTGAAAGCTAAATCATTCAGTTAATCGCTTTTTGATCTTCTTATTTATTCGCCATGCTGGCTCGGATGAGCAGCTAAATTAGCTGGCGCCGGCCATGGTGGACCAAAGGCGGACCAGTCATGCAGTCAGTCAGTCAGTAATTCATGCGATCAGAGTCCAGATTGAGGACTCAGCTTCGGCTGTACTTTAGTGCAGATCGGGGCGCAGCGGCAGCCAAATTATTAATGTAACTTAATGTAATCTTTAGAGTAGTTAGGGCGCGCTTTCGGAAGAGGCTAACTAGGTCATTTCATCGCTTTGCGGCAGTTAGTTGAAGCATCGAGGCTAAAAGCTGGGATATTCCCTATCCACTCCTCTTAGTAATATAACAGTGCATTTCCGAGTCCACATAATCCGATCCATGCAAGAACCCCCTGCACAAGTCCTCTCTGAGCCTGCCTTGGTCATGCGATCTAGTCCCTGCAGTGTCCCTTAGTCGGCTATGACTTCGAGATTGACAGCTAAAAGACACTAGTTGTAGGTGGAAATCAGGCCTCAATTAGTCGGGAACTTGGTTTCGACAGGGCTGTTTGGTGATGCAGTCCACACAAGTTGGTGGCGGCGGGGCTGTCAGCTTCCCTTTGGGGCTGGCGGCTCTCTACCTTTCTTTATCTCCGTGTCTGTCTCTCGCTGTCTTCTCCTAGCATAGGACCTAGCCGCTCGCCACATCCATCATGCTACCCCTGGGGCTGACCTCGAGATCGGGAATGGGAGGCCAGAGTTGTCGATATAGGCAATAAGATCGGCGCTCTGAGGCCGCGTCGGTAAAACGACAAAGCCGAAACCCAACAATCTGATCTACGAAAACTCTCACTCGCGCCTACTTTGACATCCTCTACCCTGTCAGGAAGTTTGATGGTTCCTGCATTGTGAAAAAAAAGTTCTGCACTTTATTTTTTTGTGCCTCTCACGTGGACAACAATAAAAAACGTAGGTTGAATGGTCGAGGGCGAGAGCCTGAATATCCGCTTTGTTGCTAGGAGGCTGGGAAAGAAATCACTGTGTATTCACGCAAATTGTATTTAATTGATGATTTTGTATTCGAGTCACGTGGCTATGCTATGAAAAATCATGAATTCACAGACATAAAAATTTAAATCACCCAGGTATATTGCAACCTAAGGGAAAAACAAAATTCCTACGTTACTCTGTCAAAACGCCTTAACATCGTTTCTAGCATTTTGACGGTACATTTTTGTTATAATTATGTCACCCTGCCTCAATGATCAATTGGATTGTTACGTAATTATACCCGAGCAAACCTTTTTTCATCAATTACTACCATCTGCCTATTTTTATCAGGAGTCAGGACCATGGATGAACCACCAGATTCAGCTCAAGGAAGTGAGCCCTGTGCCCCCATCCGCATGGCGAATGGACCCGCATGCACTGTGACACTCTTTTCACCAACACTCTTTATAAGCCACAAAGTGTAAGCTGAAAAAAGACCATTCACTCACAATATTTTCACACATTTCCCGGAACTTTGACATAAAAAACTAAAAAATATATTTATTAATTTCGGCAGAATAATCATTGGAATTCAGCCGCAGGGAGCTTGTGTTCCGGATGCCGCCACGTTCCAAAAAAAAGACAGCCAGCATGCGGGGAGGCTGATCTCATTAAAGTTTTGTTGCTTTTGTGCAGGTTTTAACCAGCTGGAGGGGAAAGCTACGTAGCTTACATATATATTTGTAAAAAGTTTTTCCTGCTCAAAATTTTTATTCTTGTCTTTTATGCCTTTTGTTGCCAGTGTAATGGTGAAACTGCGGGAAACCAAAAATTTATTAGCTACGCCCGAGGCATCAGTTTAAGGTTTTTTTACCGCGCATGTTTTTTAAGAGTAACGACAAAGTCTTTCGAAAAAGATTAACTAACTAACTAACTAACTAACTAACTAACTAACTAACTAACTAACTAACTAACTAACTAACTAACTAACTAACTAACTAACTAACTAACTAACTAACTAACTAACTAACTAACTAACTAACTAACTAACTAACTAACTAACTAACTAACTAACTAACTAACTAACTAACTAACTAACTAACTAACTAACTAACTAACTAACTAACTAACTAACTAACTAACTAACTAACTAACTAACTAACTAACTAACTAACTAACTAACTAACTAACTAACTAACTAACTAACTAACTAACTAACTAACTAACTAACTAACTAACTAACTAACTAACTAACTAACTAACTAACTAACTAACTAACTAACTAACTAACTAACTAACTAACTAACTAACTAACTAACTAACTAACTAACTAACTAACTAACTAACTAACTAACTAACTAACTAACTAACTAACTAACTAACTAACTAACTAACTAACTAACTAACTAACTAACTAACTAACTAACTAACTAACTAACTAACTAACTAACTAACTAACTAACTAACTAACTAACTAACTAACTAACTAACTAACTAACTAACTAACTAACTAACTAACTAACTAACTAACTAACTAACTAACTAACTAACTAACTAACTAACTAACTAACTAACTAACTAACTAACTAACTAACTAACTAACTAACTAACTAACTAACTAACTAACTAACTAACTAACTAACTAACTAACTAACTAACTAACTAACTAACTAACTAACTAACTAACTAACTAACTAACTAACTAACTAACTAACTAACTAACTAACTAACTAACTAACTAACTAACTAACTAACTAACTAACTAACTAACTAACTAACTAACTAACTAACTAACTAACTAACTAACTAACTAACTAACTAACTAACTAACTAACTAACTAACTAACTAACTAACTAACTAACTAACTAACTAACTAACTAACTAACTAACTAACTAACTAACTAACTAACTAACTAACTAACTAACTAACTAACTAACTAACTAACTAACTAACTAACTAACTAACTAACTAACTAACTAACTAACTAACTAACTAACTAACTAACTAACTAACTAACTAACTAACTAACTAACTAACTAACTAACTAACTAACTAACTAACTAACTAACTAACTAACTAACTAACTAACTAACTAACTAACTAACTAACTAACTAACTAACTAACTAACTAACTAACTAACTAACTAACTAACTAACTAACTAACTAACTAACTAACTAACTAACTAACTAACTAACTAACTAACTAACTAACTAACTAACTAACTAACTAACTACTAACTAACTAACTAACTAACTAACTAACTAACTAACTAACTAACTAACTAACTAACTAACTAACTAACTAACTAACTAACTAACTAACTAACTAACTAACTAACTAACTAACTAACTAACTAACTAACTAACTAACTAACTAACTAACTAACTAACTAACTAACTAACTAACTAACTAACTAACTAACTAACTAACTAACTAACTAACTAACTAACTAACTAACTAACTAACTAACTAACTAACTAACTAACTAACTAACTAACTAACTAACTAACTAACTAACTAACTAACTAACTAACTAACTAACTAACTAACTAACTAACTAACTAACTAACTAACTAACTAACTAACTAACTAACTAACTAACTAACTAACTAACTAACTAACTAACTAACTAACTAACTAACTAACTAACTAACTAACTAACTAACTAACTAACTAACTAACTAACTAACTAACTAACTAACTAACTAACTAACTAACTAACTAACTAACTAACTAACTAACTAACTAACTAACTAACTAACTAACTAACTAACTAACTAACTAACTAACTAACTAACTAACTAACTAACTAACTAACTAACTAACTAACTAACTAACTAACTAACTAACTAACTAACTAACTAACTAACTAACTAACTAACTAACTAACTAACTAACTAACTAACTAACTAACTAACTAACTAACTAACTAACTAACTAACTAACTAACTAACTAACTAACTAACTAACTAACTAACTAACTAACTAACTAACTAACTAACTAACTAACTAACTAACTAACTAACTAACTAACTAACTAACTAACTAACTAACTAACTAACTAACTAACTAACTAACTAACTAACTAACTAACTAACTAACTAACTAACTAACTAACTAACTAACTAACTAACTAACTAACTAACTAACTAACTAACTAACTAACTAACTAACTAACTAACTAACTAACTAACTAACTAACTAACTAACTAACTAACTAACTAACTAACTAACTAACTAACTAACTAACTAACTAACTAACTAACTAACTAACTAACTAACTAACTAACTAACAATATAGCCTACAGCCTATGTATGGACGGAAGATGAACTGAAGTTATGAGCAAAGAAGCAAACAAAGATCAGAGCCGTCACGGCATCTATTTTACTGTTCATTGCCCATTTTTCGATTCCTTTGAAATACGGACAACCCGCTTTTGCCGGCTTTTGCAAAAATGATTCTTGATCTAGAAAAAAATAGACAAAGGCAGCCGGTCTATCTATTCGAGCAGAATTAATTTTGCCGATTTTAACACTATCTGTGCATAGTGGCTTTCGCAATCATCAATCATAGCTAAAGGGCCTGCCATGCGCTGTGAAGCATGAGTCAATCACCTTGGGAGCTCTAGAGCCATTCATTTTTTCCAATATCATTATCCCAGGTGGGTTTGGGATGTGAATGATTTCAGCTTTCTGACGGCTCTTTGTTGCCAGGTGTCGGCAGAAATGATGAATTGGAGTCTGTCGATGTTCTGTCTTGTGGGACTTCACTTTCACTACTGGATCGCTTTGTTCTGTCTTTTTATTGAGCAGTGGTGTGATGTTTGGTATTTCCAACAATCTATCGATCATCTATCTATTTGTCTATCTATCTATCTTTCTATCTTGGTTTAGTAAAATACCAAAAAATAGAAATATCTTTTCATATAATCTTCATCCTTTGAAGAGATCGCTTCCTCAATGCCATGCAAGGGACAGTGAGCTCTCGACGAATTGCGTGATCATATTTTTTAAGTCAGACAAGGGTATTCTTGGCCGTGTGGGCAGGTGAACGGGCCGGTTACTAAAGCTTTACAATTTTGGACATCCGAGACAAGTGTCTCCTTATGCATGAACGAGCCCGCTAAATGCAGTTTGGTTAAAGGTATAAGGCCCTCAGGCCAAGAATATTGACTTAGGTTCTGGTCGAAAGAACGTTGGGAAAAAATCGATTCTTTGAGGGCAACTTTGAGAGCTCGCTCGCATCAGCTGTCTCCCCAGCCAGCTACTCAGCTATTGCTCAGGAATCAGTGGTCCGTAACGCTTGAAAGTCGTTGAACATTTTCGTCTTTCGTGTCTCTTTTAATGCAGCAGGTAAATTTACTCACTATGGTCTTGAGCAGCTGTAGCAGGGGCAGATTCTTTATTTTAGCCCACTGACATTCTTAAAGTCATGTTGCCTTAATCGCTCCGTTTTGATTTTTGCTTGCCAGCGTACTTTTAAGCTCTGAAACGACCTTTTTATTCATACAAAAAACAAATAATGAAATCAAAATGCTTGCGACTTGCCACTTTTAGAGCATGGCTTGTTCGTATTAATCACTGCATTTTAATCTTCCTATCTCTAAGCACAGTATTTTTACCATAGTGTTCAGGGCATGATTTGGCTTAGGAACTAAATTACCTAAATTTCTCTGGCTCAATGCAAATAAACTGGCAGAATAAACTGTTTAAAAGGCGCCAATGGGCCCTAATTTTTTCAACTCACATCTCTACATCAAAGTGATTAGAATTCTCGGGCAATCGGCTAAGTTCGCACTTGGTCTATTCGCCCAGGGTCAAAAAGTATGGAAGTCGAATCGATCTTCGCCCCCAAACCCGCTAGAATTTTAATCAAAGGCCCAGAATTCCAGAATTCGAAATGAGCTTCCAGGGAGAAATTAAAAGCAAGTATGAGTGATGAAGATTCGCAAACGCGATACGGAGTCTGCGAGAAACCAAAGTGCCAATAATGCGAGAGTTTATCGCATGCTGGAAATTTTCAGCGAAATAAAGAAACTGGGGATAAGTGCATTCGGTGAAACCTACGAGATCGTACTGGAGATGAGGGCATAGTCACATTTCGAGCATATAGTTTTTAGCGTTTATTTAGCTGTCGATAAACTTAAAGAGTCCTTAAAGGAGTTATGGAAGAGGCATTTGAAGAGACTGTCTTACTGCATATACTTTGCCAGTTAAGTTTAGGTTGCAAGGTGACATGGTTTTTCCAGTTCATTACAATTTGCAATGATGCTCGAGTGAAAACAATCCAAACTTCTTTATTGCAATTCATCCTTAGGTGGAAACCATAGTAAATTCGTCAAACATTTCACTCCAGTTGTCCAGAGTGATATCAACTAAATGACTCAGAGAGACCTGAGGCTACCCAGGCAAAACATCTGGCAAACAACTGCAGGACTGTAGGGGTCAGCATAAAATACTCTCGGCATGCAGGCACGATTCGGACTAAAAGTTTCCAATTCAACTTTTTCCCGCAATCAGAATCTTCTGAAGTCTCTATCCCTCTCTTCCTTCCCAATCCTCCAATGCGACTTTCTTTGACTTCAGTTTTTTAGTCCAGCGCTCCGCCCTCGCAACAGGGTGTGCCAAGCACGGAATTGGCCTAAGGGCTATCCAACCGATGGGTGGGGCGGGGTCTTTCAAAGACAGACAAATTGAGCTGACCCCGTAAGGAACCTTTCCGAACAGAAAAGGAAATGCCTGGGAGGAGATTTTTTAATAAAAAAAGAGGAATATATCGAGCAAGATGCAGCAATTTCGGGGAGATTATTTAGGGGATAAAATTTTTCTATGCCTATAATTGCGGCCGAAGGGCTATGGTCAAAAGGACTTGAACTTCCTCCGGGGAAAACTGTTCCTCATTCTGCGTTGACAAGCTTAAGTTTCTGAGGGGCTTTTCGAACCGGATGGCGGTTTGCGACTTACACTTTTCGTTTGGAGGGTTACAGTTTTGGGGGTGGGGCATGGTGCACGGGGCAGCAAAGTCCTGATTAATTGCTTGTCTGTTCAAACCTCTCCAGTCTTTTTAAGGCATCTCCTCCCCCTCGAGGCCTGGGATTCTGGACGGGTGGAGGCACTGTGGGACACAGGGCGGATGATAACAGCTACTGAAACCTAGGAGTCAGCTGCTTCAATGATAGTAAGCTCTTGGCTGAAAGTCTTGCAAAAGCTGATTGTGCGCGTAAGGCGTTGGTGGCGCGTTCGCCCCAGCCAACGCTTACATACCATAGCGGCACAAGAAGCTTACAGACGAAACAGAGATAAAGAGAGCGCGAGAGAGACCAGCGCAAGGACTGCAGTGTTCTGGGGTCCACGAATGAAGGAACACGCATGTTTAGCCGTCGCATTGACAAGTTTATATACAATTCCTCTGGCCTCGAACCGCAAGCCGTAGCAGTGCGCGCTTGTATATTCTGTTTTGTATATGCGCACAAACACTAGGCGTGGTGACGCAGAAAAGCTATTTCCTTGGCTATTATTATCTTCGAGGGAAGTGTCTGTTAATTTCTGCACTAAACGAATTCTTAGCGAGCATCTTAATGAAATATTTCCTAGAACCAATTTGCTAATTGTGCTTCAGCTGTACGATAAAAGTAAGAACTGTTGTCGAGGGAAATCAAATGAAACTGCAGCGTGAATCCCACGGGAAATCATGGCTAAATTAAAGAGTCAAGTAGGCAGACCAGTTTTATTTCTTTTCATAAACGCGAATAAAATTTGCTTGATTAATTTCTTTCTTTTTGTAAACTTGCCCTTAGACTATAACACGGTACAATTATAATGTCGAAGAGTCCCTTCAAAAGATGAATTTTTCCATCGTCCACTCTCTAGATGACGTAAACCTCGTCATTTATCGCCACGTCTCCAGGCAATTCCACGAAGCCATTCACGCCAAAAACTGGACTGAACTTGCTGAACGGGCCGTCCTTCCGGTATTCGGCCAGCGTCTTCAATGGCTCGCCATCGCTGCGCAATTGACGACGCTCGTCTCCCGGACTGTCGTAATCCACCGTGGTGATGCCGCAACGGGTGCACGGGCTGAGGACGGCTAGAACGCAGCCACCCGACGGGAGGAATACGTAGGACCAGGACTCCTCGTCGCGGTCCTTGATAGGTCCGTCGATCACCAGATTCGGCCGGAAGTTGCAATGGTCCACAGGGGGACGACCTTTCTCTGCTAGACGCTGATTCAACACAGTCAAGGCAGTCTGTGTGACCATCAGCAGCGGAGTTGTGTTGGCGTAGGCGATTTGACTGTCACCGCTGGATGGAGTGTCGCAGCCTTCGAATGACTTGGATGCAATGCCGAGCCGTTGGTTTTCTCGCAACTCGGTCAGGGTTGTCCGCAGCGGCTGGTGACAGTACACCAGCATCGCGTCCTTGTTGTCGCAAACAGCTTGCAGCCAAGAATTTGTCGCTTTGTCGCAAATTTTCCCGTACGCGGTCTCTCCGTACATGTTGAAAACCTTCACGCTTCGAAAACTTAAGGCATCCTTGTCGATGCTCACAACAACGGGGTCCAGCGAGACATTCAGCTTTTTAGCGTCGGCTGAATTCGACAACCGGAGCCGAATGCCCGTAGGACTGTCCGGATCCAGTACGGGCTGCACCAGCGACAGTCGCGGGCAAGATTTCAGCGTCATCAGCTTGCCGGTTGACGCGTCGATCACAGCGAAGCTCCGGTCGAGAACGCCGGACTGACTGACCAGACCGGACTCGGTGATTCGCGCGCTGGCTACTCGGACTGCCTGACACGATTTCACCGGGTACAGGAACACGACTGACACGGTGCCCACCTTGCGGCGATTGCGGCCGCGCCTAGAGGCGACCAGCATCTGGAGCAGAATCCGGCCAGTGAGGAACAGTGCCAGCCCGGCTAGCGGTGCACCGGATGCTGGCGAACCAGGTGACATTTGGATAGTGGCGCAGATGAAGAAGCGATATCCAGTTACGCTCGTAGATGCACGAGAAGAATAGTTTCAGAGGCTATCAGATATCGCAAGGTTTGCAGATTTTGTGCCTGTTTTTAGAGCGCACGAAGCAGAAGTCTCTGAAGTTGCAGAGGGCGCTGCAATAATAGTTAATAAATGTGCACCAATCCAGGCCAGGGCTGTGGCAGTGTAGAAGATAAGAATTACTAGGTTAATCTGCTATTTTATGTACATTTTCGTGTGTGGGCAGTCCAGCCAAATATACACGGTATTACGCCTCGTAAATGGTTTGCTTGTTTCAGCATGTTTCACAAAGTGTAGAAAAAAATGTATTTTAGCGGGCCAAAGATAAATTGCAAGCGTACAACTAGTAGTGGGCAAGGTTAGTGAGCAAAAAAATCAATTTAAACTTTTTGCATTGACTTAAAATTTTTTTTTGATTTTCGACTAAAATTATAAGTTAGGCAGTCCAGAGTTCAAAATCAATTTCAATTTTTTACAGCTATGGGTAAAGCTGACTTTGCAGGAGATTTATTCAGCGGTTGTGACTCATTCACAGAAGAACTCACAAAATGTTGGCAAACAATTCTGCGTGCTGTGGCTAAGAAATATTTCACTTAATGAATTTTTCATTCTCAGATTAGCTTAGCCGCTAGCTGAGCAAAGCGGATTAGTCAGGTGTTAATCTGAAGCTGATCACACTTTTTGCAGGCAAAGTCAACAGAACAGAAAAGCCAGTCTGCTTTACAATAAGCTGTCAATCTGCAGAGGAATCAGCTTGCTTGAGAAGGTGCTGACTCAGAACTGAGCAATCACTGTGGTAGACCTAGATCGCAGACCTACATGTAGTTTCCCAGTCTGGTAAATTCCTTTTTGGCCACCTACGTTTGTTCCTTGAGAGTTAAGGGAAATCAATGCCACGTTTTCTCAATCACTGATAACTTTAAGTTGCCCTGACGGTTAGAAGGCAGAGTTATTACCATAACTCTTTCAAGGACCACTAGACTAGAAGTCACTTTTGTTAGAAGGATGCAACACTCAAAAAAGTTGAAGGCCGAAAATACACTGAAATAATAAGTTTTAGCCATAGAAAAAAATTAAAAAATTCATATCTCGCCAGTGTAAAATCGGCCTTCAAATATTTGGAGTGTAGCGTCCTTCTACTCTAGAAGTCCTTGATCTCTTTTTCTGTCAAACGGCCCTTTTACGGGTGATTGACTTTTAAATTGCTAAATCGTTACCTCCATTCGCTAATCCAGGGCTATTTAAAAAAGGACTTATAAACACACCCTCTTTACCTCATTTTATTTATCTTCTAACTATAAAAGCAAAGATTGTGTTTGCTAGAGAACAGTCAGCTAAGCATGCCACGGTTAATGCCAGCATCTGCCAAGCAAACAGTCCACCCGCTCTCTTTTCTTTGTACCCCAAACGAAGCTGCTGATATTCATAGAGCCACTTTGACAGACAGAACTGTTGGTTGCTAACGCCCGCCTATTATTTGCGTCTGAGAATTTTTCAAACCGGTTTGCTGCAATAATTCATGAAAAAAAACGTTTTTGAAATCTAATACAAGAGGCGCTTGCAAGCTGGTTCCCACGGTTCTTAAACCAGGCATGATCTTGTAAAGCATAATTTATGCAATGCACATCAGGAGCATATTTGTGAGTGCCCGCTTGTTAAGACTTCATTTTTGTATGAAAAAAACATATTTTTGCCTGAAATTTTTTTTAGCTTCGTGATCTGGAATTTAAGTCAACTCATATCCCTCGTTAACAAGTGCTTGGAAAATTCTTCGGAATTACCTATTCCTTTTGTATCCTTTGCGGTTCTCTCAGTCTTTTTCCATCTGGTTAAATCTACTTCAGCATTCTCGCTGTGAAATCCATCAATCAGTCAGCTTGCTTTCTTCATCATCTATGATTTTGACTAGCACCATCATATACCTCTCCTGTACCCCAAACGAATGAATCCTTACCTTTAGCTTAGAAACAAAGCTCTCATTGAATCACCGTTTCAGAGTTCGTTTTAAAATTCAGACAAAAAGTAATAGAAGCAATTTTTTTCTTTGCAACTGAATATCATAGGGACAATCTTGCACATCCTTATTCTCCTTGACCTTCACGTCCATCCCAGCAGCCCAGTAGGCATTTCACGCTTTCTTCTCACAAAACGATATCCTTCATCTAGAACTGTCAGCTTCGCTCACCTTATCAATCCTCACAAACGGGAAATTTCTCCTGCCGTGGTCAGTCGCTCGGTCCTTCAATTCTTGGCGTTCCATAAATATCAGTAGATGAATCTCTTTTTTGACGATCTTTGGCAACAGGGAAAGAGGCCAGGCGACGAACCGCCCGCCCTTTCTGAGACGAAATCTAACGCATCTCCCATTGCCCAAAGAAAGTTGAATCCCAAAAGGGGAATTGGAGCGCGAGAGTTTTTGGCAGCCACGAAGTTGGTGATGATGACAGCTGACAGGAGAGTAAAATTGTATTTTTCAACTTTAAAATTCTGGAAGAGATTTTTTTAACGAAAATTAGTTTCTATGAGTATATTGGCACTTTTTTAAGTCGAAAATGCACGAAACTGCTAGTCCGCGATCCTCTCTAAAGTTAAAAATTTCAACACGTTTTTAATTAACAGAACAGAACCCGCATACCAGTCCTAGCAACTAAAACTGAAAATTTTCTCTATTGCCTTTGATTGCCGCGTCTTAGCTGGCGGGTTGGACTGACAGGGTATTGTGGTTGCCACCCGCATACACGAGCGTAAAATGAAATTCACAAGAAAAACTCTCAAGACTGGAAAAAGCCAGTCTGTAGGTGTCAAAGCAGGAAATTTAAGCCAGAAAAAAATTGAACTTCGCGCTTGATCTAAGGCACCACCAACCATTTTTTGCCATTAAAAGCAAATATTTTTCTTTCCGTGGACACCAAGGGGTCCCAAAATGGCAAAGCCTGTCAGCTTTTTTTGTTTCCTGTTATCAATCCACTGGTCTCAGTTTGGGCTTTGAATAAACAAGGCATGAATAAAAACTTGTTGAAAACCTCGCACAAAGAGACCTACGCAATTTTTCCTACGCAATGTTAGGGGGGAATCGCCCTCAAGGGATTTTCAGTGCTCCCCTGAGAGAAGGCGGTCTGGTCAGAAAAAGCAATAGAAAGGCTTCTCGGTGGTACTTCCGGTCTGAATTTATCATAGAATAACAAAGAAAGAAATTGTTTTTACAACGGGTCAGCTACTTTCCCTTCATTGAAAGTCTTCCGTTCGGTGACTCATTGATTTGCATCGCTCAAAAAAGGCATGCCCTGGTTTCCTGTTTAAAACGTTGCAGAGATGCACTCATATATTTTAATCCACTGAATTTCTTTTGATCACTTTTTAAACACAATCGAAACAATAGTTCAATAGATAGATAGATAGATAGATAGATAGATAGATAGATAGATAGATAGATAGATAGATAGATAGATAGATAGATAGATAGATAGATAGATAGATAGATAGATAGATAGATAGATAGATAGATAGATAGATAGATAGATAGATAGATAGATAGATAGATAGATAGATAGATAGATAGATAGATAGATAGATAGATAGATAGATAGATAGATAGATAGATAGATAGATAGATAGATAGATAGATAGATAGATAGATAGATAGATAGATAGATAGATAGATAGATAGATAGATAGATAGATAGATAGATAGATAGATAGATAGATAGATAGATAGATAGATAGATAGATAGATAGATAGATAGATAGATAGATAGATAGATAGATAGATAGATAGATAGATAGATAGATAGATAGATAGATAGATAGATAGATAGATAGATAGATAGATAGATAGATAGATAGATAGATAGATAGATAGATAGATAGATAGATAGATAGATAGATAGATAGATAGATAGATAGATAGATAGATAGATAGATAGATAGATAGATAGATAGATAGATAGATAGATAGATAGATAGATAGATAGATAGATAGATAGATAGATAGATAGATAGATAGATAGATAGATAGATAGATAGATAGATAGATAGATAGATAGATAGATAGATAGATAGATAGATAGATAGATAGATAGATAGATAGATAGATAGATAGATAGATAGATAGATAGATAGATAGATAGATAGATAGATAGATAGATAGATAGATAGATAGATAGATAGATAGATAGATAGATAGATAGATAGATAGATAGATAGATAGATAGATAGATAGATAGATAGATAGATAGATAGATAGATAGATAGATAGATAGATAGATAGATAGATAGATAGATAGATAGATAGATAGATAGATAGATAGATAGATAGATAGATAGATAGATAGATAGATAGATAGATAGATAGATAGATAGATAGATAGATAGATAGATAGATAGATAGATAGATAGATAGATAGATAGATAGATAGATAGATAGATAGATAGATAGATAGATAGATAGATAGATAGATAGATAGATAGATAGATAGATAGATAGATAGATAGATAGATAGATAGATAGATAGATAGATAGATAGATAGATAGATAGATAGATAGATAGATAGATAGATAGATAGATAGATAGATAGATAGATAGATAGATAGATAGATAGATAGATAGATAGATAGATAGATAGATAGATAGATAGATAGATAGATAGATAGATAGATAGATAGATAGATAGATAGATAGATAGATAGATAGATAGATAGATAGATAGATAGATAGATAGATAGATAGATAGATAGATAGATAGATAGATAGATAGATAGATAGATAGATAGATAGATAGATAGATAGATAGATAGATAGATAGATAGATAGATAGATAGATAGATAGATAGATAGATAGATAGATAGATAGATAGATAGATAGATAGATAGATAGATAGATAGATAGATAGATAGATAGATAGATAGATAGATAGATAGATAGATAGATAGATAGATAGATAGATAGATAGATAGATAGATAGATAGATAGATAGATAGATAGATAGATAGATAGATAGATAGATAGATAGATAGATAGATAGATAGATAGATAGATAGATAGATAGATAGATAGATAGATAGATAGATAGATAGATAGATAGATAGATAGATAGATAGATAGATAGATAGATAGATAGATAGATAGATAGATAGATAGATAGATAGATAGATAGATAGATAGATAGATAGATAGATAGATAGATAGATAGATAGATGAATTTACTCAAGTGAAACTACGAGCAGTAAGGAAATAAATAAAGGTTACTTGCGTAAGCTAATCGAAGTTTATGAACGAAAGCACAGGCTTAGCAGAAGAAATTTGCAGAAAGGACGACATTTCCTTTCTAGCGCCATGCATTTTATCCCTGTCAAACAAACTGACAAAAGGCGGTATTTTCCTGTGAAATTTGAGACAAAGATCGAAAGAGAAAGTATCCGTGTGCCAAACCGGTGAGCTGCCGCCCTCTGCAAAAAGAAAGTTGGGCCCGTCGATACCGACAGGACTGCCTTGCGTGTTTACACCGAACATATTGCATAACAAGTTGGTAAACACGAAGTTTGCATTCAGCGCGCCTTGACTTAGGTGGGGTTGCTGTTGCTTTGCAAGCTATGTATTGCAAACTTTCAGCGCGTGGTTGTATTCCTTAGCTAGTGAGTTTCTATACGGATTCTTTTTAGCTAGTGAGCTACCAATGGAGAAACCAAGAACGGCAATCTAAAATTCGAACAATTCGAACAATCCGACACAGATACAATTGACACTACCAAACACATTAAGACATGACTACTAACTCAAAAAGCCATATAATTAAGTCAACAGTATTCAATGCAATAATCCATGGTGTGTGTGCGACCATGAAGCATTGCCATTAGCATTTCTGCCACAAGTCAGCTAGTTCTACCTAGCCTGGCAAAGAGCGATACTCTTACAAACCATTAAAATCCACGTCGAGTATTGAGTTTGAGTATGGCCATAAATTTCACTGTCACTTTTTGACAAATGACTTTTTCAACTCCAAAAATTATTTTATTCTACGAGTAATAAGCTCTCGGCTCCCATGCTGACTCATGGTCAGAAGAATGTAGACCAGAAGCGGGAATTCAGACCAACTAAACCATTCTAGACAGAAATACACAATAGTGTATGGTTTGGTGAGTCTTGTCTTGGCTAAGTTTGAACCAGAGCGTGTTGCAGATGACGCTCTCTTGAGCACTTAAGTGCTGATCGCGGGGCTTCAGTACGCTATTACAACCCGCTAAAACGTCAGTAGACGCTCAAGTCTGAACTGAATAATTGCCAACACTTGCCTTGAATAGAAGCCCGATTAGTCTGCTAAGCAACCGAAACCAACTGCCAATGTCGGCAAAACAAGAAAAGAAGCCGCGCCAACAAGAGGGGGCGACTCCCCGGGGCGCTTGAAGCTCCCTGCTTCTGTCTGTCTGTCTGTGTGTACACGGCTTAAAATTTCACGCAACAGGGGGTAGTGCAGCGGAGTGTGGGCCGCTCGCCTGTATCATGGGAACCCCCAGCTGGATAATGATAGCCCGAGTCTGACGCTCCAGCTGTCTTTGGTTGGATTCGGAAAGCCTTTATTGTAGCGGAATTTGCGATGTCATGCGACATTGATGACAAAATATGGCAAAAAGAAGAATTTATAGCTTGAGCGGTTTTTTCAGATGAATGTTTGAGTTGAGTCTTGTTGGGCTTGGAGCAGTCTAAATCGGACAAGATCGATGTGAAAGGAATCGCATACGGGCGAATAAATATAGGCTTTTAAGTTCCTCGATGCTTTAGCGATGGAAGTTAGCAAATATACCTAGTTGAGTGATTCGCTCAGAGAAAGTTGCTTATGACACTCTGTAGAAAGACCCACTATGGAATATAAAGACGAAAAGTGGCCCAAAATTGAGGAAAGTTAGTACCACGCTGGGATAAATGCGCTAAAATAGATAATCGAATGGGTCTTACATTTGTTAGACTTAGAAAAACTTATAAAAACAAGGGCAGATTGAGGACAATTCCATTAGCTCCTACTGGCTTCTTTATCCAGCAGATATATTAAAAAAACTTCTGCGCAGTCATTTGCTTATGGAGTCGCCTTCTTGATTGCCACTGATTTTTTAAGCTTCAGCCATGCCAGTCAGTCACTGGCTCGACTTTGCCGGGGTTTCGCTTTGCATGTTTTTACAGGCCTCGGCATGGAGAATGAGTGCGACTTAATGACACAGGGTTGGCTGAATATCTGGGGCCTGGTGGCATTTAATTAATTCTCATAATTGCTGCAGATGGCCCGAATCAACTGAACTGGACTTGGTAGCTGGGTTTGTTCAGCTGTGCCCTTGCTAGCTGCTTATATTGATAAATCAAATTGAGTTCTTATAATCGAATCGTTTAGGTTTATTTTCGCCGGGAACATATATCGGCAGTGACCCATCTTTATTTCGCTACTTTCTTTCTGCCTCCATTCCGACTTTGATGAGGCGCTAAAGTGGACCAATTAATTTCTGAAATATGCATGCAGCTTATTGAAGTCTTTGGCTATCTAACCACACGGGCAGCTTTGATGCCTAATAAATGCCGGCCTTATCAAACCGCCAAAACGAAAAATGGTTTATTTATGCCTTGTGAGAGTGGACAAACGCATGGTGTCAGAATGGAAATATATACCAGGCGCTTATCTACAATTTCACACCTCTCAGTGTCAGATGGTCAACTTCCAAGCCCTGTTCTATGCCTCTGGATAGCCAACAATTGAATGAATTTTTATGACACTCATAATTGCGGGTTTTCTGGTGTGGGGTTTTTTGAGCGTGGCGGGAAAGATTAAAGCGGTGCAGAGAGTTGAGAGGCCATCCAACAAATTATTTTTCATTCGATGGAGATGGAAATTAATTTAATTTATTGCCACTCACGATTGGACAGCATATTTGTGGTTTTACGAGACAGCTAAAACCCAGTGGAATCAGACTAATACGAGTATGTGACACCGAAGAACCAAAGGTAAATTTGTAGCAGCAAAAAGACTGAAAAGGTGAACTGCGAGGATGAAAACAATGGTTGGAAAGGATAGAGAGGCAAAATCATAATTCAAATCACCTTTGGCTGGCTCATAGCTTGGACCCAGTGTTTGGCGCTTGTTGAATCAATTGCATGGTTAGTAATGCCAAGCCATTAAATCTAATTCCCCTAATTCCCTATTACGGCTAAACATCCAACTGCAAATGCTGTTGGGTAGCAAATTCGTGTCTAAATAGCAACTATTATCAGCTGAAATTCCTCAGTGAAATTTTATTATCCCAAGGAATGAACCGAAGGGCGGCAGCAGCTGCGGCGGTTAAGCCTAGAAAAAATACTTAGCGACAGCAGTTTCTGTTCAGTTCAGTTCTGTGAAGTGCAAAATGTCGAATACCCCATGAATAGGCAGAATTCGTCCTGCCACTAAAGGCGCCCCAAAACGGTTCGTTTTTCTAAAGCAGTCATTGAAACAATTCGCATAGCAAACACAAGCATTCTTTGGCGCTAGACGCAGGGGGGGGGAGGGTTCAGTTTTGACAAACCCGTGTCAGTTGGGCGTGGCTGCAGAGTCCCGGTGACAGGTCCAGACTCGCGGAAAGAAAAACCCGAGCGGCCTGGCACACGACCTAGACAGACGCTCCCTTCCGCGCAGTGCACGCAAAAAGCTCCGATGAATTGACTTTGAATCTTCCAACTGAATTGCATTCGCAAAATGTTTAGACGTCAAATATTTCTTTCGGCATAACAAAGGGTGCATTAATTTTCATTGTTTTTCTTTCTATTAAATGTTTTTTTGAGCGAAATATCAAAGTTTCGGCGAAGGATTAAACAAGAATAATTTACCTTTTTGGAACAAAATTTACAGCGAACGGCTTCTAATTTCTGACGGAACTGCTGTACTTTACTTTACTTGTATAGGGTGGCGCCCCCTAGCCAGCAGTCTTGGCGCCCCCTAGCCAGCAGTCTTGGCGCCCCCCCCCCTAGCCAGCAGTCTTGGCGCTCCCGTAATGAGAAATCCCGACTAAATTTCCGTATCTTATAAGGAAGACAGGTTTATAAGTTATCAACGTTTACTAAAATAATTTTTTTGTTCATTCATTATTCCCATAGAGGACTGCGGCAGTTTTTTCCCATTCGTTACAGTGTTTTAAGGCCACTGACAGCCGCCGAAATACATATGGAGCATAAATATCACCTTACAACAATGATAGCGTTACGGGTAAATAACCAATAACTACTAAAAGTACATCATTTGATGTGGATCCCGATACTAAAAGACGCTACTTCATGCTTTTCGTTGACCGGAAATCCAAATGCAAGCGGCACTTCAATGCAGCCGCTGAGGTCCGAATTCAATTATTTTGGGGCGCTGGAATAGTCGAAGTAGATAAGTAGAGGAATATAACTACGGTATTAACCATGGTAACGCGAGAAAATGCCGAATTTCCTTCTTCGCCACATTTAGGCCGGTGTTGTCGCACTAAATACCCTCTGTTGCAGCTTTTTGTGCGACTTTTTAGTAGCTATGTACTATCTATCGATAGCGTGCATGTTTCAGCGATGATAAACAGGAGCGGCGAAGAAAGCCAGTCGGTTTGATGCGGAATTTCATTCGACTTTTCAGTAGTCCTTGAAACTTCACTGATGTTTGGTGCCGAATAGTAATTTTGTAGACAAGTTTAGAAGGAACAATTTAAACCTGCAAGCCAAGCCTAAGTCATGCAGGCCTTAGAGTTACAGACAGTTCAGGCAAAAACAGGTTCATTCATTCTCAGTCGATGTGACAGCGCGTGAGTGGTGCCGGGCAGAGGGCTGCAGGAATTGGTTGGCAACGCTTACAAACCTTAATTAAAGAGCCAGCCCGCTCTGCCACTGCATTTCTCCTATTTTTCTCTATAAGTGGCTCCCTTTTTTTCTTTGTGCTCGCCGCCTGACGGCCTCAAGCTCGCATTATAATAGCATTTCCCGCATGGACTGCGGCGGCCCAGCTTGACATAATGGATTCTGAGCTCGGAAAGGGGACTCCACGCTGGGCCAAATTCCAGTGCCAGCCGCCACCGCTCAGTGGGCTGCCTGTTCGAAACCCAAAATTAATTTCTTTCAGACCTGACAAGTCTGAGACTGAGACGCTGTTGGAGATTCTCGGTGGGCGAGTGTTGTTTTGTTTGAAAATATGAATGTTGTTTGTCGTAAAAATATGTATCTACCTACCTACCTATCTATCTATCTATCTATCTATCTATCTATCTATCTATCTATCTATCTATCTATCTATCTATCTATCTATCTATCTATCTATCTATCTATCTATCTATCTATCTATCTATCTATCTATCTATCTATCTACCTATCTATCTATCTATCTATCTATCTATCTATCTATCTATCTATCTATCTATCTATCTACCTATCTATCTATCTATCCATCTATCTATCTATCTATCTATCTATCTATCTATCTATCTATCTATCTATCTATCTATCTATCTATCGATCTATCTAGCTATCTATCTATCTATCTATCTATCTATCTATCTATCGATCTATCTATCTATCTATCTATCTATCTATCTATCTATCTATCTATCTATCTATCTATCTATCTATCTATCTATCTATCTATCTATCTATCTATCTATCTATCTATCTATCTATCTATCTATCTATCTATCTATCTATCTATCTATCTATCTATCTATCTATCTATCTATCTATCTATCTATCTATCTATCTATCTATCTATCTATCTATCTATCTATCTATCTATCTATCTATCTATCTATCTATCTATCTATCTATCTATCTATCTATCTATCTATCTATCTATCTATCTATCTATCTATCTATCTATCTATCTATCTATCTATCTATCTATCTATCTATCTATCTATCTATCTATCTATCTATCTATCTATCTATCTATCTATCTATCTATCTATCTATCTATCTATCTATCTATCTATCTATCTATCTATCTATCTATCTATCTATCTATCTATCTATCTATCTATCTATCTATCTATCTATCTATCTATCTATCTATCTATCTATCTATCTATCTATCTATCTATCTATCTATCTATCTATCTATCTATCTATCTATCTATCTATCTATCTACTATACTAAATGTCTAATGTCTGTGTGTCTCGAACGGCTCAACCGATTTTGATCAAATTTGCGCCAAAAGATTGCAAATTCTTCAAGGATGAGACCGTGAAAGTTTGCAAGCTCTGCTCCAAGTGGAAAGGGATTAAATATTCGAAAAACGAGTTTTTCCTATGCTTTCAATGCGAGGCCAACAAAGGTCAAAGTCGGCACTGTCAGAATGATGATTTTATTTTAGATTGCGTCATAAAGTTTTGTGCTCAGTTAAAATTCGCGGGCCAAAAATTCTCAAACTCTGCACTGTCAAATTTTTTATTTTAAAAGGTTGCGTCATAAAGCTAGAGTACACTGCTCCAAGTTTACCTAAATTATCGCGCCGGTAAGAAGAGAATATAAATTTTCTCACCTAGCTAGAGTACACTGCCCCAGCCCTAGCTTAATGGTTTTGCACAAGGGCAATAGAAAAACTGCTCAAGCGATCTGTGTACATTTTATTTGCGATTGATTATTTCTCGCCCAGCTGGAGAGCCAACATTGAATAAATTGGCTTGAAAGTGTGGATGCTTGAGCGAAATATTTTTATTTCGTGGGTCGTTCTGCAGTGAATTTGCCAATCATGTCTCGAGTCAGTAAGTAAAGAATGTTAGATTGCCCTGTTAGATTGAGAAAACTTTTCAAAGAAGCAAAAGCTGTTTAAGAGGTCTTCGTCGAGCACGATACTGATCGGTAAGTCTGATAGCCTGCCAAATCTTAAATTATGATTTAAGATGCTTAATTTTCTTAAAGCGCATGTGTCTTTGATAGGCGTTATAATAGCGACTTCCTACCTGCTCGCAGGATTTTTTAGCTGCTGTAGTGATTTTCCTACAAGCTCGGGAACAATTTTCTACACTTTTAGGAATTTCCTAGATGCTCAGGGGGGTTTGCAAACTGCTTGGGAGATTTTCTAACGACTCTTATAAATTTTCTGACTGTTAGGGTGCTGGGAGACTTTCTAACTGCTTGTGGATTTCTGACTGCTCCAATGGGACTTTCTAAATGTTCTGGGAGACTTTTTTACTGCTCAAGGAGGTTTTCTTACTGCATCGGGAAGTTTTTCCAACCGCTAGAAGGGGATTTTCTGGGAGATTTTCTGTCTGATTGGAGGATTTCAAGCTTCTCGGGGAAATTTTCTAACTGATTAGGGGATGTCTACTCGTAAGTGCTTCCAAGGGAACTTTTTTAAGTGCTAGGGGATTTCTTGACTGCACGATTGGTATTTTCTGCCTTCTTCTGGGGATTTTCTATATGCTCGGGGAGCTTTTCTGTCTGCTTGGGAGATTTATAACTGTTTTGGGACATTTTCTATCTGATTGTGGATTTCTAATGGCCCGAAGGGGAATTTCCAACTGCTGGGGGGATTTCTAACTGCTCGAAAGAGATTTTTTGTCTGCTTGGGGGTTTCAGACTGCTCGGGGAAATTTGCTGTATGCTTGGGAGATTTCTAACTGCCCGAGGGGGACTTTTTAAATGCTCGGGGAGATTTTCTAAACTACTCGAAGGATTTCAGACTGATCGGGGGAAGTTTCTATTTGATTTGGGAAGTTCCGACTTCCCAAAAGGGATTTTCTAACTTTTTGGCGGATTTCAGACTGCTCGGGGAAGTTTCTATTTGATTAGGGATTTCTAACTGCCCGAAAAGAGTTTCAAAATGCACTGGAGATTTTCTGTCTGTTTTGAGGATTTTTTATCTGTTTAGGGAGATTTTTATCTGATTCCGGGGATTTTTGACTGCTGGGAGGTTTCCAACTGCTTGATGGAGATTTTCTAACTGCTCAGGGAGACTTTCTAACTGCTCGATGAACTTTTCTATCTGATTAGGGGATTTCTAACTGCTTGGTTGTTTTTCGGACTGCTCGAGGGGGATTTTCTAAATGGCCCGGGGGATTTTCTGTCTGCTTTGATGATTTTTTATCTGTTTAGGGAGATTTCTATCGATCGGGATAGGGAGATTGCGGGGATTTCTGACTGCTAGGTTTCCAACCGTTGGGGGAGATTTTCTCACTGCTCGAAAATTTTTTAACTGCTTGGGGAACTTTTCTGTTAGCTTTGTGGATTTGTAACTGCTTGGGGTAATTTTCTATCTAATCAGGGGATTTCTAACTGCTCGAAGCTATTTTCTTACTGTTCGGAAGTTTTCCAACTGTTTAAGGAGATATTCTTACTGCTCGGGAAGATTTCTAACTGCTCTGAGAAATTTTTTTATCTTATTGGGACTGCTCGACGGGGACTTCGAGCTGCTCGAAGGGAACAGCTTGGAGAATTTCTGACTGATCAAAGAGGATTTTCTAAATGCTCGTGGAGTTTTTTCTGTCAGCTTAGTGGATTTTCGAACTTACTCGGGGGAGATTTTTCGGCTTGGGAGATTTTGTACCTCCTATTGAGATTTTTCTGTTTGCTTAGGGATTTCTTGCTGTTTTGGGAAATTATCTTTGTGACTGGGGATTTTTAACAGCTCGAACGGCACTTTCCTAACTGCTTGGGAGATTTTCTAACTGCTAGGGAACTTTTCTGTCTACTTGGGAATTTCTGACTGCTCGAAGAAAATTTTCTAAATGCTCGGGGGGACATTTTCCTTCTGCCTGGGAGATTTTCTACCTCTTCGATTTCTTACTGCTCGGGGAAATTTTCTATGTGAGTGGGGGGTTTCTAACAGTTCGAAAGGGACTTTCTAACTGCTTAGGAGATTCCTGACTGCTTTAAAGGTATTTTCAAACTTTTCGGGAAGATTCTCTAATTGCTCAGTGAGATTTTCTGTCTGCTTGGGGGATTTTCTGTCTGCTCAAGGAGATTGTATAATTGCTCGGTGTGATTTTCTATCGGATTGGTGGATTTCTGAGAACGCTGCAGGGGAATTTCCTAACTGTTTGGGCGAATTTTTTCTGCTCGGGGAATTTTTTGGTTGACTTGGGGATTTTTTAATGCTGCAGGGGGATTTCTTAACTGCTAGGGAATTTTTTCTAACTGCTCTGGGAGATTTTTTACTGCCCGGGAACTTTTTTGTCTGCTTGGGGGATTTCTAACAGCTCCTGAATATTTTCCACCTGATTTGGGGATTTCTGACTGCCCGAACTGGACTTTTTTACTTCTTGGGGGATTTTCGACTGCTCGAAGGGTCTTTCTAAATGCTCGGCAAGATTTTCTGCTTGCTTGGGAAGATTTTCTAACAGCTCGAAGAGGACTTTTTAACTACTTAGGCGATGTCTGACTGCTCGAAGGGTATTTTTTATCTGCTTGGGAAGGTTTTCTAATCTAATCTAATATCAAATCTAATGCTAAGGGAGGTTTTCTGTCTGCTTCGAGGATATCTTCTTACTGCTCAAAGGGGATTTCATAAATGTTCGGGTAGTCTGCTTGAGGAATTTTCTGTTTTCTTGGGGGATTTCTGACTGCCCGAACTGGACTTTTCTACTTCTTAGGGGATTTTTGTCTGCTCGAAGGGTCTTTGTAAATGCTCCTGGAAGATTTTCTAACTGCTCGAAGAGGACTTTTTAACTACTTGGGTAGTGTCTGACTGCTCGAACGGTATTTTTTGTCTGTTCGGGAAGATTTTCTAATTGCTTAGGGAGGTTTTCTGTCTGCTTGGGGGATTTCTTCTAAGTGCTGAAAGGGGATTTTATAAATGTTCGAGTAGTCT
>CATNEM010000311.1:427500-520000 GCA_950096795.1 Macrostomum cliftonense | reverse complement strand
CTTTTAGAACAAAGAAATCATTCAGATCGAAAGGGAGGATGTTTTTGATCAATGTCTGTCATCAGTGATTATTTTGTTTATTTTTTGTTGCTTTGTCTGATCAGTTAGAGCTTGATGGTTAAGTGCGGAATTAATTAGGTTAACTGTTGAAATAATTTCCAATTGAGAAGCTCAGAAAGGTTCAATAAATTTAGCCTATGTCACCCTGAAGCTTGCCGCACCTCTGACACCAATGTACCAGCTCCCCAATACTGAAGTTATCCTGAACTTGAGACTCCAGGACGCAAATTGATCAACAATTGTTAAAAATTGTTTTCGACACTGGTCGTACTCATTTATTAATTTGTAACCTCACTCCTTTGTAAATAAAATATTGTTGAGAGTTTCTTGCTTTCAAATAAATAGACTTTTTCTTCAGACGCTGAATTTGTTTTAATAAACTGAAAAAATTGACACCTTTGACTGAACAAATTCATTTTCGTTGGTATGACACAAATATATTTTGAAATTCTGGATGTTCTTTTCCTACTTAGTGACAGATCTGACCAATAACGATTAGTAATGACAAATATCAGGCTGAGTACAATCAGACAACTCCGTGACACTTCCGTCCGTCTTGTATCAATCCGCAAGAATGACTCAACTTTAAGGATTAAGCTAAAAAAATGTTTTTCCGACTCAAAAAGCGAAAAATTGTCAATAACGGGGCACTCCAGCATGGAAAACAACTAAAAGAAACACAGGAAGCTCTTCTTGAGTGTGAGGGACCAGATTTTTTCTGCTTTGTTACACCCGAGCACGCATATATGTAGAAGCTGTATATGCGGTCATAAATCAGAACGTGCTCAGGATATGACGCGTGCAGCCAGCCAGACAGCCGGACAAGAGCGACAGATGGTGTTTGGCTTTGTTAAGTTCGGCTTAAATTCAAAGGGCCTTTCTGTAGATATTAAAGATTTATTTTCAATATTCATGTAAGAGTCGTTTAAGAGCATAAATCAATACACAGGGGTAGTCAGTTGTGGATGATGGCGATATTGTTCTGTAAGACTTTCTCTTTTCAGATGCTTAACAAATGCAGCAATATAGAAATGCACCAGGACTGTCGTCTTTGGTCACTAGAAAAAATTCAAAGCTTCCAAATTGTTACTCATGAGTTTGTCTCCTTTTGCATTATTGGTGTCTTCCTTATGTCAATTTTTTTAAGTCTTTTTCTTTTCCTAAGAGCACAGACTAAATTGAATAGTTAAAAGTTCAATCACTCAGCTATAATTAGAGTCCAAATTTACATGCAAAGTATTAAACACCCTTCTTAAAGTCCATCTCTTCACTGCATTACATTACTGAGGCAAAAAAGCAGCAATTTGCTAATTGAAAGTTTTTTGCTGCTCAATTCCACGCATTTCATTATTAGAAGAGCCACTATAAATAGACAGACAAACAAACTGATAGGTGGATAGACAGACAGACAGACAGATAGATAGATAGATAGATAGATAGATAGATAGATAGATAGATAGATAGATAGATAGATAGATAGATAGATAGATAGATAGATAGATAGATAGATAGATAGATAGATAGATAGATAGATAGATAGATAGATAGATAGATAGATAGATAGATAGATAGATAGATAGATAGATAGATAGATAGATAGATAGATAGATAGATAGATAGATAGATAGATAGATAGATAGATAGATAGATAGATAGATAGATAGATAGATAGATAGATAGATAGATAGATAGATAGATAGATAGATAGATAGATAGATAGATAGATAGATAGATAGATAGATAGATAGATAGATAGATAGATAGATAGATAGATAGATAGATAGATAGATAGATAGATAGATAGATAGATAGATAGATAGATAGATAGATAGATAGATAGATAGATAGATAGATAGATAGATAGATAGATAGATAGATAGATAGATAGATAGATAGATAGATAGATAGATAGATAGATAGATAGATAGATAGATAGATAGATAGATAGATAGATAGATAGATAGATAGATAGATAGATAGATAGATAGATAGATAGATAGATAGATAGATAGATAGATAGATAGATAGATAGATAGATAGATAGATAGATAGATAGATAGATAGATAGATAGATAGATAGATAGATAGATAGATAGATAGATAGATAGATAGATAGATAGATAGATAGATAGATAGATAGATAGATAGATAGATAGATAGATAGATAGATAGATAGATAGATAGATAGATAGATAGATAGATAGATAGATAGATAGATAGATAGATAGATAGATAGATAGATAGATAGATAGATAGATAGATAGATAGATAGATAGATAGATAGATAGATAGATAGATAGATAGATAGATAGATAGATAGATAGATAGATAGATAGATAGATAGATAGATAGATAGATAGATAGATAGATAGATAGATAGATAGATAGATAGATAGATAGATAGATAGATAGATAGATAGATAGATAGATAGATAGATAGATAGATAGATAGATAGATAGATAGATAGATAGATAGATAGATAGATAGATAGATAGATAGATAGATAGATAGATAGATAGATAGATAGATAGATAGATAGATAGATAGATAGATAGATAGATAGATAGATAGATAGATAGATAGATAGATAGATAGATAGATAGATAGATAGATAGATAGATAGATAGATAGATAGATAGATAGATAGATAGATAGATAGATAGATAGATAGATAGATAGATAGATAGATAGATAGATAGATAGATAGATAGATAGATAGATAGATAGATAGATAGATAGATAGATAGATAGATAGATAGATAGATAGATAGATAGATAGATAGATAGATAGATAGATAGATAGATAGATAGATAGATAGATAGATAGATAGATAGATAGATAGATAGATAGATAGATAGATAGATAGATAGATAGATAGATAGATAGATAGATAGATAGATAGATAGATAGATAGATAGATAGATAGATAGATAGATAGATAGATAGATAGATAGATAGATAGATAGATAGATAGATAGATAGATAGATAGATAGATAGATAGATAGATAGATAGATAGATAGATAGATAGATAGATAGATAGATAGATAGATAGATAGATAGATAGATAGATAGATAGATAGATAGATAGATAGATAGATAGATAGATAGATAGATAGATAGATAGATAGATAGATAGATAGATAGATAGATAGATAGATAGATAGATAGATAGATAGATAGATAGATAGATAGATAGATAGATAGATAGATAGATAGATAGATAGATAGATAGATAGATAGATAGATAGATAGATAGATAGATAGATAGATAGATAGATAGATAGATAGATAGATAGATAGATAGATAGATAGATAGATAGATAGATAGATAGATAGATAGATAGATAGATAGATAGATAGATAGATAGATAGATAGATAGATAGATAGATAGATAGATAGATAGATAGATAGATAGATAGATAGATAGATAGATAGATAGATAGATAGATAGATAGATAGATAGATAGATAGATAGATAGATAGATAGATAGATAGATAGATAGATAGATAGATAGATAGATAGATAGATAGATAGATAGATAGATAGATAGATAGATAGATAGATAGATAGATAGATAGATAGATAGATAGATAGATAGATAGATAGATAGATAGATAGATAGATAGATAGATAGATAGATAGATAGATAGATAGATAGATAGATAGATAGATAGATAGATAGATAGATAGATAGATAGATAGATAGATAGATAGATAGATAGATAGATAGATAGATAGATAGATAGATAGATAGATAGATAGATAGATAGATAGATAGATAGATAGATAGATAGATAGATAGATAGATAGATAGATAGATAGATAGATAGATAGATAGATAGATAGATAGATAGATAGATAGATAGATAGATAGATAGATAGATAGATAGATAGATAGATAGATAGATAGATAGATAGATAGATAGATAGATAGATAGATAGATAGATAGATAGATAGATAGATAGATAGATAGATAGATAGATAGATAGATAGATAGATAGATAGATAGATAGATAGATAGATAGATAGATAGATAGATAGATAGATAGATAGATAGATAGATAGATAGATAGATAGATAGATAGATAGATAGATAGATAGATAGATAGATAGATAGATAGATAGATAGATAGATAGATAGATAGATAGATAGATAGATAGATAGATAGATAGATAGATAGATAGATAGATAGATAGATAGATAGATAGATAGATAGATAGATAGATAGATAGATAGATAGATAGATAGATAGATAGATAGATAGATAGATAGATAGATAGATAGATAGATAGATAGATAGATAGATAGATAGATAGATAGATAGATAGATAGATAGATAGATAGATAGATAGATAGATAGATAGATAGATAGATAGATAGATAGATAGATAGATAGATAGATAGATAGATAGATAGATAGATAGATAGATAGATAGATAGATAGATAGATAGATAGATAGATAGATAGATAGATAGATAGATAGATAGATAGATAGATAGATAGATAGATAGATAGATAGATAGATAGATAGATAGATAGATAGATAGATAGATAGATAGATAGATAGATAGATAGATAGATAGATAGATAGATAGATAGATAGATAGATAGATAGATAGATAGATAGATAGATAGATAGATAGATAGATAGATAGATAGATAGATAGATAGATAGATAGATAGATAGATAGATAGATAGATAGATAGATAGATAGATAGATAGATAGATAGATAGATAGATAGATAGATAGATAGATAGATAGATAGATAGATAGATAGATAGATAGATAGATAGATAGATAGATAGATAGATAGATAGATAGATAGATAGATAGATAGATAGATAGATAGATAGATAGATAGATAGATAGATAGATAGATAGATAGATAGATAGATAGATAGATAGATAGATAGATAGATAGATAGATAGATAGATAGATAGATAGATAGATAGATAGATAGATAGATAGATAGATAGATAGATAGATAGATAGATAGATAGATAGATAGATAGATAGATAGATAGATAGATAGATAGATAGATAGATAGATAGATAGATAGATAGATAGATAGATAGATAGATAGATAGATAGATAGATAGATAGATAGATAGATAGATAGATAGATAGATAGATAGATAGATAGATAGATAGATAGATAGATAGATAGATAGATAGATAGATAGATAGATAGATAGATAGATAGATAGATAGATAGATAGATAGATAGATAGATAGATAGATAGATAGATAGATAGATAGATAGATAGATAGATAGATAGATAGATAGATAGATAGATAGATAGATAGATAGATAGATAGATAGATAGATAGATAGATAGATAGATAGATAGATAGATAGATAGATAGATAGATAGATAGATAGATAGATAGATAGATAGATAGATAGATAGATAGATAGATAGATAGATAGATAGATAGATAGATAGATAGATAGATAGATAGATAGATAGATAGATAGATAGATAGATAGATAGATAGATAGATAGATAGATAGATAGATAGATAGATAGATAGATAGATAGATAGATAGATAGATAGATAGATAGATAGATAGATAGATAGATAGATAGATAGATAGATAGATAGATAGATAGATAGATAGATAGATAGATAGATAGATAGATAGATAGATAGATAGATAGATAGATAGATAGATAGATAGATAGATAGATAGATAGATAGATAGATAGATAGATAGATAGATAGATAGATAGATAGATAGATAGATAGATAGATAGATAGATAGATAGATAGATAGATAGATAGATAGATAGATAGATAGATAGATAGATAGATAGATAGATAGATAGATAGATAGATAGATAGATAGATAGATAGATAGATAGATAGATAGATAGATAGATAGATAGATAGATAGATAGATAGATAGATAGATAGATAGATAGATAGATAGATAGATAGATAGATAGATAGATAGATAGATAGATAGATAGATAGATAGATAGATAGATAGATAGATAGATAGATAGATAGATAGATAGATAGATAGATAGATAGATAGATAGATAGATAGATAGATAGATAGATAGATAGATAGATAGATAGATAGATAGATAGATACATAGATAGATAGATAAATAGATAGATAGATAGATAGATAGATAGATAGATAGATACATAGATAGATAGATAGATAGATAGATAGATAGATAAATAGATAGATAGATAGATAGATAGATAGATAGATAGATAGATAGATAGATAGATAGATAGATAGATAGATAGATAGATACATAGATAGATAGATAGATAGATAGATAGATAGATAAATAGATAGATAGATAGATAGATAGATAGATAGATAGATAGATAGATAGATAGATAGATAGATAGATAGATAGATAGATAGATAGATAGATAGATAGATAGATAGATAGATAGATAGATAGATAGATAGATAGATAGATAGATAGATAGATAGATAGATAGATAGATAGATAGATAGATAGATAGATAGATAGATAGATAGATAGATAGATAGATAGATAGATAGATAGATAGATAGATAGATAGATAGATAGATAGATAGATAGATAGATAGACAGATAGATAGATAGATAGATAGATAGATAGATAGATAGATAGATAGATAGATAGATAGATAGACAGATAGATAGATAGATAGATAGATAGATAGATAGATAGACAGATAGATAGATAGATAGATAGATAGATAGATAGATAGATAGATAGATAGATAGATAGATAGATAGACAGATAGATAGATAGATAGATAGATAGATAGACAGATAGATAGATAGATAGATAGATAGATAGATAGATAGACAGATAGATAGATAGATAGATAGATAGATAGATAGATAGATAGACAGATAGATAGATAGATAGATAGATAGATAGACAGATAGATAGACAGATAGATAGATAGATAGATAGATAGATAGACAGATAGATAGATAGATAGATAGATAGATAGATAGATAGATAGACAGATAGATAGATAGATAGATAGATAGATAGATAGATAGATAGATAGATAGATAGATAGATAGATAGATAGATAGACAGATAGATAGATAGATAGATAGATAGATAGACAGATAGATAGATAGATAGATAGATAGATAGATAGATAGACAGATAGATAGATAGATAGATAGATAGATAGATAGATAGATAGACAGATAGATAGATAGATAGATAGATAGATAGACAGATAGATAGACAGATAGATAGATAGATAGATAGATAGATAGATAGACAGATAGATAGATAGATAGATAGATAGATAGATAGATAGATAGATAGATAGATAGACAGATAGATAGATAAATAGTATGGGCTGGGTGGCAAACAATGGGGACAGAAGATGGCGAGCAACAATTACAAGCAATTACAGGTAGAGCGTGCAGTGAAATTTCCAGGAATTAGCCGGAGCAGGACAGATTCCTCAAGCCAATTCCAGTTCCGCACGGAACGCTCAGGCGAACAGAAATTTTCCAGCATCCCAGCACTTGTCACGCACGCAACACACGAGAGGGCTGTCAGCTGAATGAAGCTTTTTGAAGACTTTTAGGCTTGCCTCGGGAAGGAGGGATCTCAGCAGAGCGAGAAAGCCCCCCAGGCAAGCCACAGCTAAAACTTTTTTGCCCTTCTAAGTGCCAATCTTGTTGGAAGGAAGCTGCATGGCTGAGGCAGTTCACAGCGGGCGGACAGACGCAACAGTGATGAGAAAATTAAGGCGTTTGAAAAAAAACAACTCAGTCTAACAAGATGGAAACAAAGGAAGTCAAAGAAACGACATAGGTTTCTGTTTTCAGCAATGTGCAGCGTATTTTTTTCATCCTATTTTCAACTCAGCCTGTTGATGATTGCCAAACAAAGCTGGGTCAAAGTAAACAGCAACAAAACTTCTCTGAAAGAAATTTTTGCGACGAAAAAGCAGGACTTGACCCAAATTTAGAGCCCAGACACTTGGCTTTAACGCTACAAGAAATAAAAAAACCTAGAGAAAACGGATTAAGCGCTACAGTTACCTGAACTAGTGCTACAGATAGCTTAATCAGCGCTACAGACACCTGAATCAGTGGCTACAGACACCTGAGCTAGCGCTACAGACACCTGAATCAGTGGCTACAGACACCTGAATCAGTGGCTACAGACACCTGAATCAGTGGCTACAGACACCTGAATCAGTGGCTACTGACACCTGAATCAGTGGCTACAGACACCTGAATCAGTGGCTACAGACACCTGAATCAGTGCGGCAGACACCTGAATCAGTGCGGCAGACACCTGAATCAGTGGCTACAGACACCTGAATCAGTGCGGCAGACACCTGAATTAGTGCTACAGTTAACTGAAGCAGTGCTACAGACACCTGAATCAGTGGCTACAGACACCTGAATCAGTGGCTACTGACACCTGAATCAGTGGCTACAGACACCTGAATCAGTGCGGCAGACACCTGAATCAGTGCGGCAGACACCTGAATCAGTGGCTACAGACACCTGAATCAGTGCGACAGACACCTGAATTAGTGCTACAGTTAACTGAAGCAGTGCTACAGACACCTGAATTAGTGCTACAGACACCTGAATCAGTGGCTACAGACACCTGAATCAGTGGCTACAGACACCTGAATCAGTGCGGCAGACACCTGAATTAGTGCTACAGTTAACTGAAGCAGTGCTACAGACACCTGAATCAGTGCGGCAGACACCTAAATCAGTGCGGCAGACACCTGAATCAGTGCGGCAGACACCTGAATCAGTGGGACAGACACCTGAATTAGTGCTACAGTTAACTGAATCAGTGCTACAGACACCTGAATCAGTGCGGCAGACACCTGAATCAGTGCGGCAGACACCTGAATCAGTGGGACAGACACCTGAATTAGTGCTACAGTTAACTGAATCAGTGCTACAGACACCTGAATCAGTGCGGCAGATACCTGAATCAGTGCGGCAGACACCTGAATCAGTGCGGCAGACACCTGAATCAGTGCGGCAGATACCTGAATCAGTGCGGCAGACACCTGAATCAGTGCGGCAGATACCTGAATCAGTGCGGCAGATACCTGAATCAGTGCGACAGACACCTGAATCAGTGCGGCAGACACCTGAATTAGTGCTACAGACACCTGAATCAGTGCGGCAGACACCTGAATCAGTGCGGCAGACACCTGAATCAGTGCGGCAGACACCTGAATCAGTGCGGCAGACACCTGAATCAGTGCGGCAGACACCTGAATCAGTGCGGCAGATACCTGAATCAGTGCGGCAGATACCTGAATCAGTGCGGCAGACACCTGAATCAGTGCGGCAGATACCTGAATCAGTGCGGCAGATACCTGAATCAGTGCGGCAGATACTTGAATTGGCGCTACAGACCCAAATGTATCGGCAATAAGAGTTAGCACAATTTTTTCGTCAACTCATGACATGAAAGAGCGCTACTTCCTAATCTACTTGAAGTACTTCACCCAACTTCGCATAAACGTGCCATTAAGTTATTCAAATTTTCAAGCAATCAAATCAGTTTTGAGTGGCGTTAACAACATTTAAATTTCCCATCACTTGATGCAGTTTGCCAACTACGTGTAAGTGTCAAGGGCAAATTCTATTTTAATATTGCGAATCCCATATCACGCAAATCAAGATTCCATACTTTTTCCCATTTCACTCGATAAAAATCCCAAATACTGTAGTCCAGCTATCGTTAAAAAATTTTGGATCTATTGTTTGCAAATTAATTATTTTAATTGATTTATTCTAACTATCATATTGAAAAAAACACTTTAAAGCTGATTTAGCCGAGAAAGATTTATCTCTGAGGACAGGTTAATCCTAGACAGATGCATAAATATGGGGAAAATGTGGGTTGGTTTTACCCCTGCACAGTGAACTGTCCCCCACACCCTGGGAGCAGCCATTTCGCTTCTAGACGTTGCGCAATCAAAATCCCAGCGCGCAGCATCGAACGAGACGGAACCGGGAAAATAAAAATAATTGGAATATCCCAAATCATCAACCCAAACATCTTGCGCGGATGAAACATCCCTTGCTACACCGCCCCAGCAGTTGCGATTCCCAATTCCCCCTGGGGGGACGCGCCAGCTATCGGGCTAGTCATCAGAATTGGGGAAGGGGGTGGCTGGGATCCCGTCGTGTCTGTTTCCATTCGTCTAATATTCCAGGAAATGGCTTGTTGTTATTTCTTAGAAAAATGAGATTTTTCCGTTTTTTGTGCAGCAGCTGATAGCTAAAACACTACCGAAGTTGTGTTTCTTATTTGTCGCTACTATGAAAGCTAAAGTGCTTTAAGTATTTATTCTAGGCGTAATTCTCTTGTTTCCGTTTCGTGACTGAATGAGTGACAGATATTAACATGCTGAAGTACTGCAGCACCACATCTAAACTGTGCAGGTAAGTAAAAAGTTAAGCGGCAAGATAGACAGACAGACAGACAGACACAGACAGACAGACAGACAGACAGACAGACAGACAGACAGACAAACAGACAGACAGATAGACACACAGACAGACAAACAGACAGACAGACACACAGACACACAGACAAACACACAGACACACAGACAGACAGACAGACAGACAGGCAGACAGACAGAAAGAAAGACAGACACAGACAGACAGACAGACAGACAGACTGACAGACTGACAGAAAGACAGACAGACAGACAGACTGACTGAAAGACAGACACAGACAGACAGACAGACAGACAGACTGACAGACTGACAGAAAGACAGACAGACAGACAGACTGACTGAAAGACAGACAGACAGACAGACAGACAAACAGACACACAGACAGACATCTAGACAGACATCTAGACAGACAGACACACAGACAGACAAACAGACAGACAGATAGACACACAGACAGACAAACAGACAGACAGACACACAGACACACAGACAGACACACAGACACACAGACAGACAGACAGACAGACAGACAGGCAGACAGACAGAAAGAAAGACAGACACAGACAGACAGACAGACGGAGATTGAGAGGAATTTTGACTGAAAGCAAGATTGAGATAAAGCAAGCAAACTGTGGAGTCAGGCAGGAAGACGCAGCGAAAAAAATTGATGAAGTCACCCGGCTAGGCCATAGCAACAGCCCCAGCAGCAGACTGTGGCAATCGAGCCTGCTGATTTCATTTCCCGCAATTACACACAAAAAAATCTTGCTGAAACCGATCAGGGTGTCGATTATTTGGAGCCAGGCTCCTGCTGCTGCTGCAGCTGTCTGCTCCTGCATTCGCAGACGGCTTCAGATTTTAGCAACCAACCCCCATGGGCTTATCTGGCATCGGGAAATCAGCAAACGCACGCAGTTATCTCTGGTTGGTCTGTCTCTTCTAATTATTGCAAAATCGGAGTCACTCAGACATAAAAATAATCGCAGAATTTCAATGCTCTGCAAAGCCTTGTCAATGCGGCCAGCTTTTTGAAGTGAATGAGTCACTAAGGCGGTTTATAAACAGGTAGAATTATGGAGAATTATAGAGCGCAGAGAGAGATGGAACGCGATCATAAAAATGTCTCATGTCAATTGAAAAATCTGATCCATGGGTTCTAAAAATTTTTGTTCACAGACAGACAGACAGACAGACAGACAGAAAGACGGCCAGAAAGACAGACAGACACACAGACAGACAGACAGACTGACAGACAGACAGACAGACACACAGACAGACCGACAGACGGACAGACAGACAGACAGACAGACTGACCGACTGACAGACAGACAGACAGACAGACAGACAGACAGACAGACAGACAGACAGACAGACAGAGACAGACAGACAGACAGACAGACAGACAGACAGACAGACAGACAGACAGACAGACAGACAGACAGACAGACAGACAGACAGACAGACAGACAGACAGACAGACAGACAGACAGACAGACAGACAGACAGACAGACAGAGACAGACAGACAGACAGACAGACAGACAGACAGACAGACAGACAGACAGAAAGACGGCCAGAAAGACAGACAGACACACAGACAGACAGACAGACTGACAGACAGACAGACAGACACACAGACAGACCGACAGACGGACAGACAGACAGACAGACAGACTGACAGACTGACAGACTGACAGACAGACAGACAGACAGACAGACAGACAGACAGACAGACAGACAGAGACAGACAGACAGACAGACAGACAGACAGATAGGCAGACAGACGGATAGACGGACAGACAGATAAGAAGTCACTAAGTCAATAAGACAATCTTCCCCAATAGGAAAGATTGTGGTCTTACTGGTTAGGGCGTCTGATTCCTGGCTGGAAGTTTCTGAATTCGAGTCCCATGCATTGGTGACCAAAGTAATTAGACATAGAAGTACATTATTACTCATGAGCCAAGCAGATTCAATAGAAGGGTCGGTATTGAAGTCATTTTGCATTGAAATTTGTGGGAGAACAATCGCTTATTGCGCGCTAAGAGTCAACAGCTTTCTACAATATATCTAATAGCTAATGAGCTGCGCACAGGCTATGAAAAAAGCTGTTTTTATGAACTTCATGCTTAGTTAGTGCTAAGTTAACTGCCTCCATAGTTGACTTCCCGTTGGTTGGTGACGATTATGCATAATTTATTAAGTTGCTCGCCTCCTGGTCCACAGCCCGCACCCAGGGCACAGGCCAGCCTGTCATACTTCGCATTAATTGGGCTACTGCAGTGCGTTGAAGTTAAAAATTCCTGCCTTACAGGGCTATCCCTAGCACTTTTCTCTTTAGAGTTGACTTGCCCACTTGGCTGCGAAGGCATTTCGCTGCTGTATGCAATTGTCTGCTTGGTTGGTTTTTTACGGGGCTCTAGAAGAATGGGCTTTGTAACTCACGGATGCCACAGTGTCTCTTAGGTAGGTGCAGTTTTTTGGCACAATTTGAAGGAGTTGTAGCCTAGTGGCTAGGGCGCCTGCCTCATGACCGGAAGGTCGTGGGTTCGAGTCCCGGCCCTAGGAGACAATTTGTGCCCTTGAGTCCACCTTCAGTCCACCTAGCTGAGATCGGGTACCAGTTTGAGCTGGGTAAATTTAGTGTGGGTGTTGCGGCCCCTCCAGCCCGTCAGGCTGAAAGCTGTACACAGCCCTCGGATGCGCCGCGCAACTAGCTGCGGCTGTGCCGTGGGCTGTACATCTGATCGAAAGGTCGGGTGTCTACATTTATTTTTTTAGATTTCTTTGGCACAAAAAATTGAATCTTAAGATGAGTAAAGATCACACTTGCAAGACCTATGGCCCTAAATAATTACGAGCTATGCCCATCGTGAATTATGGATAAATCTGCAGCTCATTGCATTGCTCATTCCCAGCAACATTGCCAGGGGAATCCTTTCTCGTCCTTTCATGGCGACAAGCTAATAAATTAATCAAGCGCTCAAGACTAGCCATTGGCAGCTTGAGATATGACACACACACACACACAGAAGCTGCAATCACACGCTAAGTGCCACCCGATGACATAGAATACGAGTACCCGATGTCCATCTACGCACACATGCGTACGGTTTGCATACTCAGGCCGTGACTAAGAAAACTCGCCCCAGGCATGTCTTAGTCGATATATCTTGTCAAGTGTATTGATTCGCGGGACTGGGTTCCCCTGGCCTGACTCCTTCTCTTCATCGCATCTGGCCAGCATCTCTCTTCAGCTTGGGTCATCCTCAGATCCAAGCCCCTGAGTGTGCACAACGCGCGGGTAAAAAAAACAAAATTTCTTTCACGACGTTACTAATAATTTTTTGCACTATTTTTATCGCCACTGTTGACTGCCACGGCTGAGCCTCTTAAGCGTTGGCACGTCCAGATTAAATTACAGGCGACTTTGGCTGCTGCCCTTCGAATGAATATCGATTCTGCGCCGCTGCTGCATCCCAAGATGGAGAAAATGTCACAGCCTCATCACGCCCAAGGGTTATTAATTATTCATACCGACCAAACCAATTATTTTCACCACGGAAAATGGCTTGCCAATTTGGGAAGAAATAATTTTAAATTCAATTTTATTCATCGACGGGTCACGAACTCCGTCGAGGTCAAACCTTCGCACCTCGCCCTGATGCACAGTTTCTGCTGCCTATAATTGGTCTATGATTAGGCTGTAGATTCTTATCTTACTACTTGACTGAGCCAGGCAGTAGAGCAGCACGCATAAGTATCGTCTTTTTATTAATTAGTATTATATATTTTACTAGAAATCTATAATACCAAAAAAACCTGTGAATTATAATGATGTTGAAAAACTTTACATCCCGTGTCTCAGTGCATTTTGATTTTCACAAGCGACGACATATGCTCGACACATCAATTACGATTGAGAAATTTTAATATTAATTCATACAGCTAAGATCAAATATGATCTTGTGTCGGATAAGCTGGGGCATAAAAGCAAAAATATGTCAGTTGGTCGTGTCACTTTATCAGAGTTTAACTATTCTTGGACTAATCCGCGTGGCAACCACCGATCGATCACCTGTAAGGATGCCAGCCGAAGCATGAAACCGCGTGATAGGGACTGGAGCAGTAAATGTTTAACCACTGAAATTGCCGCTTCGTTATCGGACGTTGGTTAAACTGCTTCCCAGCAGGAGATTTGATTGAGAAGCGGTGGAACGTTGGCTGCAAGGTAATACCAATTGCACAGTTTAGCTAAATATGCAGTGCAGCAAAATTTGCTGACACAGTTGGTTTCTCTCACCTGAGTTACCCCGAGACCTTCTTGACCTTCGCTTCGACTGCGGGTCGATGCAGGCAGACCGAGCGACTCCGAGATAACGACAGCCCCCACCAGGCACAGAAGGAACACGCGGCCGAATCCACAGTACATGATGTCGATCGTAGTCTTGAAATCGCAGATTGAAAATCTTCAAGCAACTCGAAGTCAGCCTTCTTATGTAGAGTTCGGAAAAAACGCAGCTGGTTTTGGTGGGAAAATAGGCGTTGGTGATTACACGCATAATTGGAGCCAATGGCCAGCGTCGAGGCACGTCCAGATTTTAATTGGTGTCGTTGATGAGAGGAAAAAGCTGGCGAAAATTTTTGACTCAGGTGTAGACCAACGATTATTTGATTTTAACAACCGCGGCCGTTCAAGATGACGTAAAAACCTGCTTTTACTAATGCACGTGCACAGAATTTTTTTCTGCAAACGTTATTGACAAGAAGGATCATTCTCCGCATAAAAAACACTGCGTTAAGTAAATATCGTACGTTGAACTCCCACAGGTTGCTCGGAAATACGTCAGTCAGGTAGGCTCCGCCTTCTCGTTCGTGTGGTACTCCACGCAAATACATGTACTACGGAAACAAAACTAGAGCAGAAGCATTCAGAATCTTGCTTACTGCAGAATAGTGGCATCTCTTAATCAAGACACCTAAAATAAACAATCTTATTGACGAGCTAATAAACAACAATACCAATGACACGTACATAAGCTTGCAGTCTTTAACTTCGTATGCAGATGCTCTGAAAAAATATTATGTCCACTCTAGTCTAAGAATGTTCTTAGAATGTCATCGCACGCGTATATTATCGTTATACCAAGTTGACTGGGAGATCATCTTGTCTTAGACCGCCATAACTAGGCCCAACATCCACAACATAACGAAGCGTGTCTGCGATTCTGTTCTACCTTGTTTAACCTACAGGGTGTGGCTTAAAAAGCTTGGCGCTGTTTTTTTCTGTTTTGCATACTACGAGCTATTTAGCGAACGCAGTTTCTAATGTGACTTATTAAAAGCGTTTATTAAAACAAAATAAATGCATACCAGTAATAAACAGGGGCTTGAATAACTAAGTGTGCCAAAAATCCAACGTTCAAGGCTTTTTTTAGTCTTCGCATAACTTTAATTAATGACTTTCTCTAATTAAAATGAAATCAAAATGAATGAATAAATACATAAAGGCATTTCGCAGAATAATAAAGGTCCCATAATGCCATATAAGTGCTTTCAAGTTGTCCTGGACAGTAAATACATGTAATGAAGGCTAATCAAACGGTGACTTTTAACATCTAGATTCCCATTAGCTACATACTTCTGTATTTCGAGGCTATAATGATGCATAATGCGTTATAAATCCCATCCGGATTTCGTAATCCGGAAAGATTCCGCGCTCTCGAACTCGCCCAGACCGCAGTTAAATCATGATTTTTAAATTAAAGCTTTCCTTCTGCAGTGATTCATTTAAATTACTTTCTGAGTCCCAGGAAGATCGGCATACTTTTTCTGGGTTAGACGAAATCCCTGCAACTTTTATCAACAAGCATAAAGTATACAGAAGGCTGCCTTAAGGTTCTAATGAAAATTATTTTCATGGAGAAATCTGGAAAGCAAGTCCGAATGATATTCGGAAATTTCCTTCCACAAATATTCTTGTCGAGTATGCTAATTGCCAAACCCACATAAAATAGGATGGATTCCATACACTCTTCGTCAGCAATTTCCTGAGTTTTACTTTTGTTTAAACGGACTTAACATTTTAGGTGCAATTTAAAAAATCTCCTATACAGATAGACACAAACAGACAGACAGACAGACACACCACACACAGCCACACAGACAGACAGACAGACAGACAGACAGACAGACAGAAAGAGACTTAGACTGACAGCCAAAGCGGAGAGACAGTCTAGGTCACGATTGAAGCAAATTGAGGCTTCCATTCGTTGCTGATACATGTACAGAAGAAAATTGGTGCAAAGTAAAAAGCCCAGATAAAACTCTTGTACTATTCGCACCTACAATACTTTTTCTCCAAGGAAAGCTTCTTTACTGTCTGCTTCATTCCATAAGGAGCCAACCAATGGTACAGCTACCAGAAGGCCGTAGTCTCACAGCAAATTTGATTGGATACCCGCGGAGATCACATACGGCAAAATAAATGTACAACTGTTCCTAAAAATCACTCTCCTCTACCTCCCTTGTATAACGCTACGATGCTCGAAGCATTCCATGAAATTTAAACGCTTGAATCGTATGAAAATCAATGCCATAACAAGATTTTGGCTGCAACCATGAACACTCAATTTAATAGCCCGCTCCTAGTTATGGTTATGAGTCTTTGTGTCTGGTCTTGCTGAGCCAGCCAGCAGCTGTACAACCTCATCGATGGAAGCCTCTGCATCAACAGCGAGTTCGCCGAGACCTTCTCACGCGAAGACACCAACGTTGGCTGCGCCGCTCTGTGCTCCAGCAGCCAGCGCTGTCAGGCCTTCTCCCTGGCTGACGGTCCGTGTCGCCTGTTCGTGTTCGACAAGTGCAGCAAGTCGGTGAGGGACTGCAGCTGCTCCAGGAGAGGCCGCGTGTTTGTGAAGCAGCGACCGGGACTGTTGGCGGGCGCGCTGTGTCCGTCTGGCTACGGCATGGAGCTGTGCGGAGTGAAGTACAGGCTGTACTCTGGCGTCGGGACGTGGTGGCCTAGCAGGGCGAAGTGCGAGTCGGAGAGCGGTCTGGTCATCATGGCCGACGTGACCAGCGCTGAAGAGATGAACCACATAGACTGGATCTTCGACACCTACAGCCCTGGAGTCTCAGTGTGGCTTGGAGGCTACCAGCCCCCAGGCAGTCCGGAGCCGTCAGGAGGCTGGCACTGGGTCGGCTGCAACATCACTTTGAAATCATCTTTGTGGGACAGCGGAGAGCCGAGTAACTACCTCGGCCAGGATAATGTATGCGGAAGATATCTGAGTTACAAAGGTCTTCACGACATTAATGGTTACTGGGATGGTGTTTCAAACGTTCTGTGCGAGTGCGTGTCGCCCTTTGCTTGATAAATCTGCAAACCCGCCAATTAGTCAAGGCGAATAAGGGCCTTATCCAGAAGTTTAAGGCAACAGAACTTGTCAACCGAACCTAAAGCGAAGCAAAGTTTTGGGGCACACATTGGGGCAAAAAATGTAGAAAGCAGCTTCTCAACCATATAGCTCGTAATAGGTTCTACGTTTTGTACTTTTACTCAATCACCAAATGAACTTAACCAACAGAATTGAGCGTTTTAAAGTCAAGACTTTACTTTTTATCTATTTTTTACTCAATATTTGAGTTATTGTAAATAATTGTTTAACTGGTCAAAATATAATTTTTTTTCTATTTTTTTGTTTTTCATTACGTTTTGTGTTTTATGTTATTAAAAAGCTGCGAAAAACTACTATTTGCACTCTATCGTACTTTACAACGAGCTTGTGAATCGGGCTTACTTTACTAAAGCACCTAAAGAGATATTAGAATACACATGATCTAATAAATCTAGAACTCTAGTTTCTAGAACTTTTAATCAGTAATAATGCCCAAAAAGAACTTTAGCTGAGTCAGTTGCATGCTCTAAACAAATTAAAATTTCATTTAAGGTCCGAAATTAGTACAGTGATTTGAAAAGTCATTAGATCGACGTTATTGTTGGAGACTTGGGTGGCTGATTCTGGATTCTGGGCAACTGGCACATACGAGCTAACTTAACTGACTCTCAATAAAAAACTCCTGTAGAAATTACTTCTCAGAGAGTCAATCGGGCATCAAAAGTTCCAGAATATTTTCAACTTTCTCGTTTCCGTTTGCTCCCATCCGATAGAGATAAAGAAAAGTTGAAGCTACACCTTGGCTGCTTCCTTTGGGTGCAGTGTTTTTAGCTTACGAGCTGCAGCTACAATGCCTTTTGTTTCGCCATTGCTTCTGTGTGTTGTTAGAAAATACTTCCGTCATTTTTTAACCAGAAAGCATCAAGCACGCACCAAGACGGGAAAAGCGGGAGCTTCGCTTTCAGGAAAATCTTCCCTGCCCTATGCATTGATCCAAGTAAGTTGTTTAAGTTGCAAGTAGTTTCCCATGTCCGCTTTAAGGTGATGAACGGCCCCCATGCTGTTTGAGAATCGCCCTATATGGCTTGTGTTATGAGTATGTGGATACGACGTTGAGAGGCCCAAAATTTTTTTTAAGAAATGCCCATATTTGCATTGAAAATCGTTTTCTTCTCGATTTGAGAATCATGCGCGGATATTTAGTCATTTTAGTCGTTCCCTTTGTTAGAATCACTCACATAATTCGGCCTTCGGAATCTGCCCATCTGTCTTTGGGAAAAAAGGCGTCAGAAAACTAGAAAAGCATTCTTGACTCCTTGGCGAGACTCCTTTGGATGTGCGTGGGCTTGACTCCCCTATTAGTGAAAGACCCTATTGTAACTACGTCACTGGCCTACTTACGAAATGCCTACGGCACTTCGACCTACAACGCGGGTTCGAACCTGGACCAGTGGCACACAAGGCAGACGCGCTAGACCGCCGAGCCACTCGCCCCTTGCCTCCAACTGAGTTTTTTTCCGATCCCAAGTGAGTATATCGCCGCCCCCTTGCAGCTTGCAAATGTGACCAGGCGGGAGGGGTGCTTACTTAAAAGGATGCTCGCAGACATCAGTTCCAACAGATCTAGCAGATTTTCCAGCGCTCCGACCTATGAGTACCTCCGACCTCCGACCCTACACAAGCTGACGCTCTCCAAAAACTCAGAGCCCGCCTCCACCACTCTGGGTCGGCTGCAACATCACCGTGGACTCCTCTTTGTGGGCCAGCGGACAGCCCAATAAGCACAATGCAGACAACGCATATGGAAGATATCAAAGTGAAAAGAGTCTTCACGATATGCCTGAACACTGGTCTTTGTCAGCTTTGTGCGAGTGCGTGTCGCCCTTTGCTTAATAGATCCATTCAGCAGGCGACAAATGCAGGCAGTAACCGGAGGATCTACGGCAACAGAATGCAGCGACTGAGTTAGGAAACTAGAACCTATGTAACACACATGCTGTCTTTAAGATCAATGATTTGACCTATCAGCTTAAAGATAATCGTCTCTTTTAGCGAGAATTTGCTAAATTATTTTCTGACTGATTGTATTTATGAATACTAGTTGCACAAGAGCCCTAATTTTTTTTCCAAGGTTCTAAATAATGGAATTTCACATTTTTTTGCATGGAGAAACATTCATCGCTGCTGTTTTTCTGGCCAATAGCGCCTTATGAAGACGGAATCCTGGTCTTAAAAAATGAATACCAACTTTATTGTCATCTTTTTACGTACGCTCGTAGTTTTACGTGTACTACGAGATCGTAGTGATCTATCTATTTGAATATTTGCATATTCACTACCGTAAAGCAAGAAATATCTAAACGTAATATCTGCACTGTTTGCACTATATCCTTCAATTTTAAACTGCAATACATTCCAATTGAATTGCTACAGACAAAGCATGTTTTAAAAATATTTTACCAACCAAAAAGTCTCTCTTAGGTCTCATTTGGTTCACGCATTTTTCTAAACGAAAATTTCTGTTGAATCATCACACAGACTCTCGAGTCAGTCTGTTGCTCCTAGCTGATGAATATTAAATATTAGGGGAAAATTATCCATTTAGTAAATGTTCAGCAGCTTGAAATGTAAATAAAAATTTTTGAAAAAATTTCGAAGAAACTTTTTGAGGCAGCAGTTCTTATAAAGTCAGGCAGTCGATCTAGCAGCGATAATCCAGGAAAATTTTCAACTGTTTGCCTCCATCCGATGAACGTGACGAAAAGTTGAAGCAACACCCTTGTTGCTTCCTTTGAGAGCACTTTCACATTCCCTCGCAGCTTCTGTGCTGTTGGAAAAACTTCCGCAAAAAAACGCATCGACAAGCCAGGAAAAGCAGGAATCTACCTGCCTTGTACTCGATTGTAGAGTAACTCGATCCGCTTTCAGCAAAATCATTCCAACTCTCGGCATTGATGCAAGTTAGTTGCAAGGAGTTGCGAGCAGCTTCCTGTATCCGCTGGGAGGCAGAAGACCGGTTGAACTGCATGCGTAGCAAAATTCTCTGCGCCTTGCTGCTTCTGCCTTTATTTTGCCTTGATAATTTGCTGCAGTGAGAATCGCTTTATGTTGCTTTGAGAGACGCCCCTGTGTCACTTTGAGAATCGCCCCTGTGTTGCTCTGAGAATCACCCCTGTGTTGCTTGGAGAATCGCCCCTGTGTTGCTTGGAGAATCGCCCCTGTGTTGCTTTGAGAATCGCCCCTGTGTTGCTTGGAGAATCGCCCCTGTGTTGCTTTGAGAATCGCCCCTGTGTTGCTTGGAGAATCACCCCTGTGTTGCTTGGAGAATCGCCCCTGTGTTGCTTTGAGAATCGCCCCTGTGTTGCTTGGAGAATCGCCCCTGTGTTGCTTTGAGAATCGCCCCTGTGTTGCTTGGAGAATCACCCCTGTGTTGCTTGGAGAATCACCCCTGTGTTGCTTTGAGAATCGGCCCTGTGTTGCTTTGAGAATCGCCCCTCTGTTGCTTTGAGAATCGCCAGTGTTTTGCTTTGAGAGACGCCCCTGTGCTCTGATAATCGCCCCTGTGTTGCTTTGAGAATCGGCCCTGTGTTGCTTTGAGAATCGCCCCTGTTTTGCTTTGAGAATCGCCCCTGTGCTGCTTTGAGAATCGCCCCTCTGTTGCTTTGAGAATCGACCCTGTGTTGCTTTGAGAATCGGCCCTGTTTTGCTTTGAGAGTCGGCCCTGTTTTGCTCTGAGAATCGACCCTGTGTTGCTTTGAGAATCGCCCCTTTGTTTCTTTGAGAATCGCACCTGTGTTGCTTTGAAAATTACCCACATTTTGCTTGAGAATCGTCCCTATGCAAACTACACAAGAGAAAACATCGCTCGCTACTCATGCGACAAGACAGTATAGTAGTATGATGAGGTCAATCGATACTGTAGAAAGTTGAAACCATTCACGGACAATAAATTTATACATAGAGTAATAACTTTTTGTTACGATTTTTGATAAAGGTTGAAAATAAAGTGCACACCAAGCACTTTGAAATACCTAATTTATTAGACATGTCCAATGCGATAGTAAACAAAGCACAGTCACCAGCTAGTCAGCAAAGTGCATTCAGTAAAGACAACTCTGACAGGTCTTTAAAAAATTTAAACAACAACTAAGCAAGTCACAAGAATCAGTAGAGGTATGCAAGTGAATCTGTCAGTAAAATAAAATGTTGTTTTTTTAAAACAGGCTCGAAATTATGATTTTTTAATGTTGAACAAGCCTGAAACACACACGCAAAAAGAGAAGCTGGTTTTCCCCTTATCCAAATCCATCTGAAACCTCGACAGCTCAATCGACAATCTCCGGCTTCTTAGCTGAAGACGCGCCGGCAGTTGCCGCTGCCGCAGTGCCGCCCTCAATAGCGGCCAGACGCTGAGAGCCGAACATGTCGGCCACGAGCTTCTGGGAGGCGGCCTTAGTAGCAAACCGTTCAACGGGTGTCCAGCTCTGGTCAAATTCTAACCGGTAGGCGCCTAGGAAGGTGTGGGGACAGGAGGCGCCCCATTCCTTCATTAGGTAGAAGGGGATTTCAAGTTTAGTTTGGTGGGATTTTATTTAAACACACTTTTACTGATGCTTAAAATTCGTTTGCATTCTATCTAAATCTATTTTGGTAGACTCTACCTTATCTACCGATCTATTTGGTAGACTCTACCTTGTCTGCCGATCTTTTTGGTAGACTCTACATTATCTACCGATCTGTTTGTTAGACTCTACCTAATACACTGATCTATTTGGTAGACTCTACCTTATCTACCGATCTATTTGGTAGACTCTGCCTTGTCTACCGATCTGTTTGTCAGACTCTACCTTATCTACCGATCTGTTTGTTAGACTCTACCTTATCTACCGATCTGTTTATTAGACTCTACCTTATGCACTGATCTATATGGTAGACTCTACCTTGTCTACCGATCTATTTGGTAGACTCTACCTTGTCTACCGATAATTTGGTAGACTCTACCTTATACACTGATCTATTTGGTAGACTCTACCTTATACACTGATCTATTTGGTAGACTCTACCTTATCTACTGATCTATTTGGTAGACTCTACCTTATCTACTGATCTATTTGGTAGACTCTACCTTATCTACCGATCTATTTGGTAGACTCTACCTTGTTAGACTCTGCCTGCCTGAGCCTTGTTAGACTCTACCTTGTCTACCGATCTGTTCGATAGGCTCTACCTTATACACTAATATATTTGGTAGACTCTACCTTATCTACTGATCTAATTGGTAGACTCTAACTTATCTACCGATCTGTTTGGTCGACTCTACCTTATCTACCGATTTGTTTGGTATACTCTACCTTATTTACCGATCTATTTGGTAGACTCTACCTTATCTACCGATCTGTTTGTCAGACTCTACCTTATCTACTGATCTATTTGGTAGACTCTACCTTATCTACTGATCTATTTGGTAGACTCTACCTTATACACTGATTGATTTGGTAGACTATACCTTATCTACCGATCTATTTGGTAGACTATACCTTATCTACCGATCTATTTGGTAGACTCTACCTTTTACACTGATCTGTTTGGCGGACTCTACCTTATACCCTGATCTTTTTGGTAGACTCTACATTATCTACCTATCTGTTTGTTAGACTCTACCTAATACACTGATCTATTTGGTAGACTCTACCTTATCTACCGATCTATTTGGTAGACTATACCTTATCTACCGATCTATTTGGTAGACTCTACCTTATACACTGATCTGTTTGGCGGACTCTACCTTATACCCTGATCTTTTTGGTAGAATCTACATTATCTACGTATCTGTTTGTTAGACTCTACCTAATACACTGATCTATTTGGTAGACTCTACCTTATCTACCGATCTATTTGGTAGAATCTGCCTTGTCTACCGATCTGTTTGTCAGACTCTACCTTATCTACCGATCTGTTTGTTAGACTCTACCTTATGCACTGATCTTTATGGTAGACTCTACCTTGTCTACCGATAATTTGGTAGACTCTACCTTATACACTGATCTATTTGGTAGACTCTACCTTATACACTGATCTATTTGGTGGACTCTACCTTATCTACCGATCTATTTGGTAGACTCTACCTTATCTACTGATCTATTTGGTAGACTCTACCTTGTCTACCGATCTGTTCGATAGACTCTACCTTATACACTAATATATTTGGTAGACTCTACCTTATCTACTGATCTAATTGGTAGACTCTACCTTATCTACCGATCTGTTTGTCAGACTCTACCTTATCTACTGATCTATTTGGTAGACTCTACCTTATCTACTGATCTATTTGGTAGACTCTACCTTATACACTGATTGATTTGGTAGACTATACCTTATCTACCGATCTATTTGGTAGACTATACCTTATCTACCGATCTATTTGGTAGACTCTACCTTATACACTGATCTGTTTGGCGGACTCTACCTTATACCCTGATCTTTTTGGTAGACTCTACATTATCTACCTATCTGTTTGTTAGACTCTACCTAATACACTGATCTATTTGGTAGACTCTACCTTATCTACCGATCTATTTGGTAGACTCTGCCTTGTCTACCGATCTGTTTGTCAGACTCTACCTTATCTACCGATCTGTTTGTTAGACTCTACCTTATCTACCGATCTGTTTATTAGACTCTACCTTATGCACTGATCTATATGGTAGACTCTACCTTGTCTACCGATAATTTGGTAGACTCTACCTTATACACTGATCTATTTGGTAGACTCTACCTTATACACTGATCTTTTTGGTGGACTCTACCTTATCTACCGATCTATTTGGTAGACTCTACCTTATCTACTGATCTATTTGGTAGACTCTACCTTGTCTACCGATCTGTTCGATAGACTCTACCTTATACACTAATATATTTGGTAGACTCTACCTTATCTACTGATCTAATTGGTAGACTCTACCTTATCTACCGATCTGTTTGTCAGACTCTACCTTATCTACTGATCTATTTGGTAGACTCTACCTTATCTACTGATCTATTTGGTAGACTCTACCTTATACACTGATTGATTTGGTAGACTATACCTTATCTACCGATCTATTTGGTAGACTATACCTTATCTACCGATCTATTTGGTAGACTCTACCTTATACACTGATCTGTTTGGCAGACTCTACCTTATACCCTGATCTTTTTGGTAGACTCTATTTCCCCCCCATTTGAGTTTTAAAAAACTCACCTCTGGTGACACAAGCGACAAGTACTTTTGCTGCGAAGGTCGCTCATAGTAATAATAGGTGGTGCCAGGCTTTTTAACCAAATTGCAGGCGGCGTGGTGCAACTCGGCGTCCAATTGAGCCTCCTCGAGGGTTCGCAGCGCCTCTTCTTGTAAATGCCGGATCTGTTCGGCAATCACCGTCAGCTTGTTGTTCACGTTGGCCTTGGTGAACTGGTCAGCCTGTGATCGAGATTTTTTTCAATTATCGCGTTTTCATGCCAATTAACTTGGTTCATCGGTTTTGAATAATGATACGTACTTTCTGAAGGTTGAGGGTATGTCAAAGGCACTATCTGAAGGTTTAGGGGTGGATAGAGACACACTCTGAAGGGGGCGAGTGGCTCGGCGGTCTAGCGCGTTTGACTTGTGTGCCACTGGTCCAGGTTCGACCCCGCGTTGTAGGCTGGCTATTTTCCCTAGCGCGGTTTCGTGTGCAGGGTCACATTAATTTGGGGCCTTGTGCACGAATTGGTTGGGCTATGGGCCAGTTGCGCAATTTACGCCCATGAGGGCAACCCCCCAAGGCATAGAGAGTGTGTTGTGTCCTCGATGGACGGCAAGTCAATGCTTTTGTGCGGTTTTACATATAGCCGGCTCCGTGGCCTTTTGGCTTCTAGCCTTTCGGGCTTTTTATTTTATTTTATCAAGATCTCTTCGAGCCCTGTTACTCTAGAGGAGCTCGAGAGTCTATGGCAAAAGAATAATCGTACTTAATATCGTCATTACAACAAAAGTTCACGCATAACACCTCCCTTCTTCACAAAAGAGTTCTCCGCCCTTCCGCAGACATTACTCTTTATAGTCGATCCGCGGTTTGACCTGTAGACGAAGACTTTTGCGAACAGCTGGCTCCGGCAGAATCTTTTGTGGCACCGGAGCAGGTTGGTGGGTGTCGTTACTCGTGTCGGGTGTTGGCCTTGGTGTTGTTACCGGAGGTTCCGTCACTGGAGCTTCCAAACTGGGTGGACTTTCACCTCCGCTATTGGTATTGGGACGCTCTAACCCGATGTCGTCTTGCACAGGGCGAATCCGTTGAAGCTGATCCAAGTGGGCTTTCTTGTACTGGTCTGGACCCACCTTAATGGTGGCCGTATTCGAGCCCGTAGGACATATGAGCGTGGCTTCTTGAGTCTGTGAACCTGCTCGATAGACAAGATTCTCGCCTGGCGCCCAATTGATTCTCCCTGCGAGTAGTGGTACTCGGAGCTTCCTGCCAAGCAATAGCTCGGCTGGCGAGGACCCTGTGCTTCCAACAGATGCCCGGAAGAACAGCAGATAACGGTCGATGACCGCTTGACTGATGCCATTTGCTCGAATTGCCTCCTTGATGGTGCGTACAAAGCGTTCGGCTAATCCGTTACTTTGCGGATGGTACGCTGGAGTTGTAACCAGATTGCACCCAATTTTTTCAGCCAGCCGCGCGTCTCCTCACTGACGAAAGATGGTCCGTTGTCCGATACGAGCTGATCAGGAACGCCAAGTTGAGAGAACGTTCTGCGGAGTCTACTCACCACTGTTGATGATAGCATGTCTCTCGTCAGGTGAACTTCTGGGTAACCCGAGTACGCATCGACAATTATCAGCAGGTACTGACCCTCGATAGGTCCTGCGAAATCAACATGCACTCTAGACCAAGGTCCTTCAGGTTTGGGCCACGCCATGCGAAAGTTCTTGTTCTGTGGTTTCGCCATTCTGCAGACTCTGCACCCTCCAACGTACGATTCGACCAGCTTGTCAATCCCAGGCCACCAATAGTGCTCGCGAAGCAGCGACTTTGTTCGCGCGATTCCGAGATGTACGCTGTGCGCCGCATCCAGAGCTTTGTTCCTCAGCGATATCGGAAGAACCAGTTTGGTGCCTCGGATGATCAGTCCGTCTTGGATGGAGAGTTCATCGGCTATCGGCTTGTACGATCGAATTGCGGGGTTGTTGAAAATTCCACTTTGAATGGCTTTAGTCAGAACCTTCAGCTCCTTGCAATTCAGCGTGTGGACCAGTATCTCTCGGTGATGCAGTGGAGTCCCTTCGCTCAACGGAATTTTACCAAGATGATGGGTTGTCACTGCGTTGGTCGGAGTCACAAGTCTGGACAGGGGGTCGGACCTCATCTCGGCTGACTTCCGGTATGCTATAGAATAGTTGTATCCAGATAGGGTGATGGCCCACCTTTGAAGACGAGCCGACACTCGCTCTGGCAGCTGGCTGTCTTGTCCGAAGATGACTGTCAGCGGTCTGTGATCAGTGACCAATGAGAATTCCCGTCCGAAAACAAAACGATGACAGCGACGTACCGACCATACTATCGCTAGAGCTTCTCTCTCTATCTGGGAGTACTTCCTTTCGGCTCGCGATAGTATCTTGCTGACATAACAAATTGGCATTCCGTCCTGGCTAAGCACTCCGCCTATCGCCACTTGCGAAGCATCACACTCTAGTTCCAGCGGCTTACTTGGGTCGTAGGTTGCCAGCATTGCCGTCTCTGATAGCGCTGCTTTGATCTTCTGAAAGGCTAACTCTTGTGCATCGGTCCAACTGAAATCGCAGTCCTTGCGCCTGAGCCTCGACAGCGGTTCGATCAGATCAGCCAGGTTCTTTATGAATCGGCCGGAGAAGTTGACCAAGCCTAGGAAAGACTCCAGTTCTGCGACGTCCTTGGGAGCCGTCATCTCCTGGATGGCTCTAACTTTCTCTTCATTTGGCCTGATTGTGCCTGACTCCAGAATGAACCCTAGAAATTGGACGCGAGTCTTCGCTATCTGGCACTTTGCTTCGTTGACCTTGAGATTGTGACGTGCCAGTTGAGCTCTGACTGCTGATTCCCGTAAGCTGAGTTCCTCCTTGGTGCGACCACCGATAAGGATGTCGTCTACATACGCCACTGAACCTGAGATCCCCTGAATGACTTCGGTGATGAATCTCTGGAATATACTGGGAGCTGTTTTGATGCCGAACACCAGCCTGTTGTACCGGAAATTTCCCAGAGGGGTGGCCATGACTGTCACGTCTCGGGACGCCTCGTCAAGCTCTATTTGATTGTAGGCTTTCTTCAAGTCTAATATTGTGTAGATCTTACAACCTGAGACCGCAGCAAATGCCTCCTCCGGCGTCGGTGATGGGTAGCTGTCGTTTACGAGCTGTGGGTTCACTGTTTGCTTGTAGTCAACGCACAACCGGAGACCTCCATCTGGCTTTTGAATCAGCACAATTGGCGACGCCCACTCGGAGAACTTGACCGGTTCTATGATCCCGTCTCTTAGTAGCTCATCGATTTCCACCTTGAGCTTGTCCTTGAGCGCGAACGGAATTGGGCGTGCTTTTATGTACTTCGGTTTGGCATCATTCTTGAGCTGCAGGTGCGCCTTGAACCTTTGCGGTGCATCGCCGGTTGGCTCCAGTCCCGCTTTTAGCGTCTGGGAGTGCCCGATTGTTACTGCACTGAAGTCAAACTGCACCACATCTCTGCCTAGTAAGGCAAAGTTTCTGCTCGATGCCACGACGTGGAACTTGACTTGGATATGTTTCCCGTTCCAGCTTGCCGGCACAGTCAGCTGACCTAGCAGGTCAAACTTATGCTCATCGGTATAGCCGATCAAAACTGCCTTGCTCGGCTGCAATCTCGGTCTACCGATGCTTTTCCATAAGCTGCTGGACATGACCGAAACTGTTGCACCCGAATCAAGTTGACACCTGATCTCTTGCTCACGGCCGTTGATGAAGCACACAAGGACGACGGTCTGACAGGGCTCATCATTGGATGCCGCAGCGTGCACGACGGCCAGAATATCAGCCGATTGCTTGAATTCTGCCTGCGTCACGTGATGCTGACCGCCTGCTTTCGACTTGCACAGCTTCTCAAAGTGGTTTAGCTTACCACACTTCCGGCAGGTTTTACCCATGGCAGGACACTGGCCTTTGTCTTTGTGCTTGCCACCGCATCTTGGACACTGCAATCCAGGGCCTGGAGCAAAGCCTGATGTTGACCGGAACTTTTTGTTTGCAGGTCTGCCTTGCCTGGACTGCTGTCTGCCCACGTTCATGACTGCATCTGCCCGGGGCGCTGCAGCCGATTGCATGATCTTCGTGTCCTTCAATGCTGACACCGCTTCAGCTTCTGCCACGGCCATTTTGAAGGTCAGCTCCTCGTGGTCCTTCACCAGCAATTTCGCAACTATGGTCTTGTCGTTCAGGCCGAATATTAGTTGGTCTCGAAGCCGTTCCTCTCTGTTCGTGAACAAGCATTTGTCAGAAGCTTTCAGCAATCTTTCTGCGAACGATCTGATGGACTCGGTTGGCTCGCGCTGCAGACTTTGAAACGTGAATCGCTCCGCCAGGGCATAAGTCTGAGGCTGTAATATCTCTTGCAACACAGTTCTTAGTTGTTCAAACGACTTCGAACTTGGCAGATCCGGTGATAGTTGATCCGCCAGCACATCATAGAGAGATGGTGACAGTCTCATCAGTAGAACTTGCGCCATATCTTCGTCGGTCCAACGATAAAATCTGGCAGCAACTCTGAAGCGATCCAGCCAACGGCTAAATTGTCTTCCATCTTCCAGCTTCTCTATGTCGGCCATGCTGGTGGCAGCTCGGCTGGCAATTCCATCGTGAAGTTGCAGACTAACTGGTGACTTCGTAGGTGCCCCTGTTATTGCTGCAGTCCCGGAAACCGTCTTGGCAGCCCCTCTGGCAGGTGATTCTGCTTGACCCTCCTTGCTGGGTTGGCCATCCTTGCTGGGTTGAGCTTTGCTCATTTTTAGACTGCTTGAGCGACGCCACTGTTGTGTCCTCGATGGACGGCAAGTCAATGCTTTTGTGCGGTTTTACATATAGCCGGCTCCGTGGCCTTTTGGCTTCTAGCCTTTCGGGCTTTTTATTTTATTTTATCAAGATCTCTTCGAGCCCTGTTACTCTAGAGGAGCTCGAGAGTCTATGGCAAAAGAATAATCGTACTTAATATCGTCATTACAACAAAAGTTCACGCATAACAGAGTGTACATTCCTGGAACCGCCGCTTGTACACCCGATGTGAGTGCGTGACTGGGTGCCGGCCTGTGTGTGTGTGTCTGCCTGCATACCGTATTTAGTGTGACTGAACGCGCTTCAGGAGTCAGCGCAATGGACAGTCATGCCCAGTCGCTGGTTGTGGGACGATGTCGCTTTAAAGGGTCAAAGTGCCTGCAGCCCTCCTGCAGATTTAGCTTTTTGAAAGATCAGGCGTGGGTAAAGACACCGTCTGAAGGATCAAGGGAGGGAAAAACACCCTCTGAAGGATAAGGAGTGGGTAGAGAAAGACACCCTCTCAAGGTTCTGGACGTGGTAAAAACACCCTCTAAAGTAAGGCCTCGTACATACAGCAAACGAAACGCTAAGCAGTGTTGAAAAACTTAAATTTGATGATTATAAACTAAATTTAATCTAGAAATAGCCAGCCATAAGTCATTAAATTCTACTATACCGTTTTATTGTAGACATCGTTTAAAAAAACCGCAAGGCATGTGGTACTAAATAAAGCCGTAACAATGTACTTTGTTTAAGACTTGACTAACCTATTTCCATTTCCAGAACACCAAAAAACTTTCCAAAGCTTTAACTTACAGCCCCATAGTTCGGTATTTTTCACGCTTATCTCTGGCATGCGTAAATTTTTCCAGAAATTTTCCTGTCAAACACGCCTTAACGCCTGGGGTTTCCGCACTTGCACAGAAACACGCAGATAAGCCAATAATAAAGGTTCGCATATGTTAAAACAGCCTAAACTTTGTAGGAATAATTAACTGCACTAAAAAAATGCTGAATGCAAACCTAAAAGATGGCAAAATATGGAAGAAAATCAATTAAAAAAAAAACATTTGTTTTACCTTCTCAATTTGCAATGCCAGACCAACCAAGTCGCCAGGGGTGCTGACTTGACTCTGCTTAGCTGAGACCAGCTCCAAACCCAACGGCTTGGAGTTTCTCTCCACTGTTCGCACTGAAAAATTTGGAAAAGTACATATAATTAGGCTTTGATAGCAAAGTACAACACAAGCTGCAGAAAATCTAAAAAATTCGTGAATAGAACTTTTTGGTTAACAATTAAGTCAATTAAGCAAAAATAAAATCAGTGGCACAATCAATTCAAGCATAAAGGCATTTAAATAATTAATAATGGCTCATTGAAGGTCATGTGTTGCACATGTGGAACAAGTATGGTTAATGGGCTAAATATATAAGCCTTTTAATTTCTTAAGTAGAATATGTTATGCTATGAGTACATTATAATCGATTTGATTTTTAGTACTTAAAAGTAAAAATGCCCAATAAGAAAAATATTGCTACATATTATTTTATGGGGCTACATGAAATTTTGTAAAAGAAATTTTAGCAAAACAATTGTTATAGGGCTCTTTATCTTATTGTTGACACCAAAGTTGTTGCAAGGCTTCTTATTAAATAACTCTATTGCTGCTCTTGTAGATACTGGTAGCGTACTGGTAGCATGGCTAATTTACTCTAATGCATGTGGTAGCATATTAATCTCTTTTCCCAAGCAGTCTATGCTACTTCAGGGCATTCCCCAGATCAGAGGGTCATGGCTTCTATATATGGCTCATCTCTTAGTATAGGTCTCAGTATTTCATTTGGATATATTTCTTAGAATCTATTATTGTAGAAGGCCTATTTTTATCAAGTTTTTATTTTCTTGGAAAAACGCAAATTTGAATTTATGGAAATTTGTGTAAAAATGTGCGATCTTTGTTTTACTGGTTTAATAAAATTTTATTTGTGTGAGTTTAACAAACGTTAAGTGACTGGTATAAATAGATGCAAGCAGAGGCCAAGGAAAAGCAACCGGCTCTGCCTCGGTGATCCACAATAATAACTTTGAGTTTCAAAACAGAAATATCTAAGTCTTAAGTCTTAGTTACTTACCTGCTTAGGCAGAGAAAATCCATTTCTAAAAAGCGAGTATTGGGGAACACCTGCCAAAGGCAGAGAAACTGCCCAGATGGCGAGATAAGACCTGCGAAAGCAGAGAATCCACCTTAGGGTGAGAAAGACCGCTGAGAAAGCGAGAAAAACCTCTGTAGTGCGAGATATAGGGAATTAAGAATAGGCATAGGGAATTAGGAAGGTAGGGCTAGGTGTATTAGGCATTAGGAAAGTATAGGCTGCGACCTTCTAATCTGGGGAACGCCCTATAATTTTGGACTGGGTTTACTGCTCGGCCCAGTAAATGCTACCAGATGAATGAGTGATTAAGTAAGGTTTGTCTAGGAAATAGATTACAGTTTAATAGATTAAAAAAGAGCCCTACAACATTATCTATCATCAATCTACTATTAATTTATTTAGAACCTTGGCTCTGAAAATGGTAAGCTACTTAAACATGAGTACAATTTGGTTTTAAAAGATTGCTTTATGCATATTTATGTTTTTTTACAAGTGCATTGTTCAGATACAAAAAGAAAGTTTGCCTATCACTACTAATATGAATATACATGCACAATAGTTGGCCAAATTTGCCAATCTAGCCAATTGATTTGGTGGCCAACCAAAGCAAGTTGCAAAATTGGCAATGTAAGTTGAAAAATTTGCAATGTAAGTTGCAACATTGGTCAAAATTGTGGAGATAAGTTGCAAAATTGGGGGGACAAGTTATAAAATTGGTATTTTTTGTAAAGAATTAGGGAAAAATGCAAATAATTTACATAGTATAAAGGAAGGTATAGTCAAGGAATTTCAGGACTTTTTTGCTCCTTTGAAAATTTTCTTATGCAAATCACAAATGTTGTTTTAACTAAGTCATACCAGCTGACCAAATTCTCTGATTTATATATACATGAATATAAAAATAAATTATCTAAATTTTACCAATACATATTTACAAAATTTAATTACTGTTTTTTCACTGGGTTGTACCAATAAATAATATAATTGATAATAGAATTAGCAATTAGTTTTATACAAATATTAGACATATTGGCAAATGTTCATCCTTCTTCCCTAAATTATTTTCAATGTTTTTTAACTTGCACATATGTAAGCATTTGAATTTTAGCACTGACTAGACAAGAATAAAAAAAAACAATAAAAATACTGATGTCAAAGTTCTAAGAATTTCCATTTTATAGTTTTGAGTTTTAGTTCAGTCACAGTGTTTTATGAGACCTCTAACATTTTTATAATATAATTATACATTTGTTGCATTTCCCAACAATAAGAGTAATTCAATACTTTGCTAATACAATTTATAGTGCCACTCAGTTCTATGTTTGAATGGAAATGTTTTCAGGTTTTATTTTTAATTATTTGCTTACACAATTTACAGTGCCCTTTGCTTTTACATATTAAAGGAAAGGTTAAATTCCATACATTGAAAAATGAGTAAATATAGCCTAACTGACTAAATGTATTAACAACAATAGAGGTCTTAGTCATCCAATTCTAGGTTTTAATACAATGATTTTAAGTCACCTATGCAAAAAAGTATAATTTGCAGAAATTCCTTTGCCAATGTGACCATCTTTTGGCAAAACATCTTTTTGCTGAAGTGACCTGCACCTCTATTGTCTTGAGCCTTTTTAAAATATTAGATCTATACATGGTATTTGAGTAATAATTTTAATGTATGTCATGTTGTAGCACAAAACACTGAATTTTACAAATATACAGAGCGCCTTTTCTAAATCTAGATCTAGTTTAAAGTGTTCAGTTTTCACAAAGTTAAATGATACTATCCTAAAGATAAGATGGGGACTAGTCTGATTAGTTCAAATGATTCGAAACAGAGAAAATAATATGATTATTGTATAGATAAGTTAATACCACGTCATGGCTTTCAGAAAAAACTTCTAATCTAATCTAAGCCCAAAGATACTAATAATGCATAAAAAACAACATACCATCGTTCATGTTGCCAGGAAGAGCCAAATCCATTTTACTAGCTTTCTGTGAAGATCAGGTTTTCTTATTCGTGCAAAAGATATGATACAATTTGGCCAAGAAAGCGTAATTAAAATTGAAAAAAGTGAAACTATCGTTACTCGTTATATAGTATGTTACTTATGTAGCTAGAAAAGTGAGCCTTTCATTTTTTTTCTCCCGAAGCTAAAATCTAGGAAATTATGCGGTTTATAATTTTATAATATTCTGCTGTACAACTTAACAAAATGTATTTTTCGCAAGAGCTAAAGTAATTTGTAATCATAGCATCCTAATAAAAATTTAGGCGATTGTTGAAATTAAACCATCAGTACCTTTGGACTAATATCTATTTCATATTAGAGCGATTGAGAACCATCTTTTAATTATCAAAGGCCAATTATGAACGTTAACCTTATTGTGAACTTTATTGCTGTACATTGAAAGTATTTAGCCTATCAGAGCTTTCGGCAGCGGGTTGCGAAGGTGCAGAGGGTCAGGTTCGTCATCTGCGCCATGGTTATTACGATTATCCTCATTTATTATTTGACTGATTAATTAAGCTGGCTTACACTGTAAATCGCCTGTTCTATATTATCGTTGGGATTAAGAGCTGAGATGACAGCCAATTTTTGGATGCATTCGTACTTTTTAATGTGAAATTCTGGCGATGCATCGGGTGAAGATAGGGCGCTACCGGCCGTGCAGTAAATTCAGCAAGGACCTCTAGAAGAAGTCCTTGCGTCTCAGCTGATCTAATGCCGTGCTCGAGTCCCTAATATTCATACAGGGATAGATATTTTAACATTCTCAGGAAAAGCGGATATGGATACATTAACAGTTTAGCAAAAAAATCCGAAATAAGTCGGTGCAAAAAGTGGGTGTCGAGTTCGCCTCCAAGCAGTTGCCATGCACCATCCAGCGCTGAGCCGGATCAGTGACAGAGGCTTTCGGATTTGCTTTTGGCTCAAGTCCATTGCCTCCAGGCTGCGGCCCACCAGCTGCAGGCCTGGGAGATGCCGCTATTTATCACAGCTGGCTGCTGCTCCTGGGTTTATTTATTTGCTAGGCACAGGATGCCAAATCTCATCATGTTCTTAATTTTAGGATGCGATTTCAGGTTTTGGGATGCAAATTTTTAAAGTCCCATTTAAGAGGTCCTTTATTGCGAAGAATTAAAAAATAGGATGCAAAATTGTATCCTATATCAAATTTCCGGATGCGATTCTTAGAGTCAAGATGCTATAGCATCCCCATCGCACAAAAAATAAATCCAGTGCCGCTCTACATCGTGCAATCGCTGTGTTGCACTGCTGGGAAATTATGAGCTTGCGATGCATTCAAACTGCACTACTAATGTGAGTAGAAATGCTAAAATATCTCTTACCTTAAATTTCTCTGACAGCTCAATTGAGGTCCGTAATTATTTAATTGCAAACAACCCATATGTAATCAGAAGATTGTTCTCTTCTAATTGGGCAGCGAAATTCGGGACACTTTTACTAAGCCTTGTTCACCACTTACATTCTGACCCACACTTTCTGTTATAAAAAAGACAATTCCACCCTGAAAAAAGTGCAGCGGGTGTCGAGTTGACCTGAGGGCGGTTTGGGAGGAATTGCTGCTGGCTCAAATCCAGATCCCTCAGGCTGCGGCCCACCTGCTGCAGTGCAAGGCAGATGCGGCTATTTGTGCTGAGCTGCTGCTGCTGCTGCTGCAATGGCTGAGCTGCTCAGTTGTAAATTGGGCGGTGCCCCAAATGCACTACTCTCTGTAGTAGTACACATGAGAGATCAAAGTTTGTATAAATTAAAAGGCAGTCAACATTTCAGTTGTAACATTAAATAGCATCAAATAGTTTTATATTTCTACTCACCTGAGTAGTGCAGCTCGAATGCTGCAGAAGCGGCTTTTTTTCTGTTCCATACAGCAAGCGATTGCACAAAGAAGCTCAGAAGTCTCACATAAATAGCTGCTCTGCCATTCTGAGCAGCTGGTGGGCCGCAGCCTGGGGGCACTGGACTTGAGCCAAAAGCAATTCCCCTTGCCATAAAGTTCGGCAATTTCGCTGGATAGTGGCAAAGCCTCCAGGTAAACTCGACACCCACTTTTTGCACCGACTGATTTTGCATTTTCGTTTTTATCATAAATTTTTATCTTTAATGTCTTTACTATCGTTTTTTGCGGGAACCAGCGGCTAAGGAGCTTCCTTTGTACTTTTTCTGTGCCGATGTACTACTGTCTGCGCCTATCTTGTTAAGGTAAAGTAGATCTGGGCCAGATTCTTCCGCCTCTATGCATTCAGACGTGCTTTCTTATGGCACCGAGTGCAAACGCGATTTGTGAGGCAATAAAATCGAAATCTTGATGCTAAAGTGCTGAAAATAAAGCAAAGTTACTTGGAGCCACTTCGGATATTCTAACAACATGTGTGGCTTCGAAATCTGCAGTTATGATTATTCTTAATTCAATTTACTTGATTTTTTGCATTGGGGTTTCCTCTAGATTGTACCAGCATACTCGTGGTAGAAACAATTATAATTAATCTTCCGAAATCAAACCAAAAATCAAACAGAACCTAAGCTTCAATGAGCATGATTGTGAAGAGCCGATATGCTGCCGAAACTTAGCTTTACAAGTAAAAAATGTGATTATCATAATTTCTCAAAATTTTCTGATGGAAGCAAAGGTAAAACTTGAAAGCAAAAATCAGTCGGTGCAAAAAGTGGGTGTCGAGTTCGCCTGGAGGCTTTGCCACTAACCCAGCAACTAAGCCAGACTAGTGGCAAGGGCTTTAGGAATTGCTTTTGGCTCAAGTCCAGTGCCTCCAGGCTGCGGCCCACCAGCCGCTCAGAATGGCAGAGCAGCTATTTATGTGAGACTTGTGTGCTGCTTTGTGCAATCGCTTATTGTATGGAACAGAAACAAATAAGGCAGTCCCGCATTCGAGCTGCACTACTGACGTAAGTAGGAATAGAAAACTACTGCAAATGCTGCTGACATCTTCCTTTTAGGGCCAGGTGTTGGGAATTTACATTTTATCATATTTTGACAGCGTACAATAATTAAAAAAAGCTGAGTTCTAAATACAAAATTCAAAAAGTTATGAGAAAAAATTTATTACCTACCTTTCATAAAATTAGGATTATGTAATGCATAGAATGAATGAGTATTATAAATAAATTTTCTTGCATTCTATGCATGCTACTCCAGTGAGTAGTGCATTTGGGGCAGCGCCCAATTTACAACTGAGCAGCTCAGCAATTGCAGCAGCAGCAGCAGCTCAGCACAAATAGCCGCATCTGCCTTGCACTGCAGCAGGTGGGCCGCAGCCTGAGGGATCTGGATTTGAGCCAGCAGCAATTCCTCCCAAACCGCCCTCAGGTCAACTCGACACCCGCTGCACTTTTTTCAGGGTGGAATTGTCTTTTTTATAACAGAAAGTGTGGGTCAGAATGTAAGTGGCGAAAAGGCTTAGTACATGTGTCCCAATTTTTGCTGCCCAATTAGAAAAAAATAATCTTCTGATTGGATATAACGGTTGCTTAAAATTAAAAAAATTACGGACTTCAATTAAGCTGTCAAGGAACTTTAAGGTAAGAGATATTTTAGTATTTCTACTTACATTAGTAGTGCAGCTTGAATGCATCGCAAGCTCTTTAATTTTCCAGCAGTGCAACACAGCGATTGCACAATGCAGAGCGGCAGGCAGCTGTGTTAAATAGCGGCATCGCCCAGGCCTGCAGCTGGTGGGCCGCAGCCTGGAGGCAATGGACTTGAGCCAGAAGCAAATCCGAAAGCCTCTACCTGTCACTGATCCGGCTTAGTGCTGGATAGTGCATGGCAACTGCCTGCAGGCGAACTCGACACCCACTTTTTGCACCGACTGATTTAGCATTTTTGAGCTGAATTGTTTATGCATCCACTCTTCCTTAAATGCTAAAATATTCATCCCTAAAGTAGATTGAGGACTCAAAGCATGGCTTTAGATCAGCCATAGATCAGCCAATCGAATAATCAATGAAACTCCACACCACCCGAAATAAACTAGCCAGCAATTTTACATCTTTTGCTGACTCTCAATGCACCTTACATGACCAACTTTGCACACGACGCAATCCAAACCCGCACGTTATCAGAGAGTATCAGAGGGACCTGAAACACAGTAGGATCCCTGATGAAAGGCAGTAAGGCTTTGTTGCAAATCTAAAAAGCTTAATTTGATATGTAAATGCAAAATTAAAATAAAATTTGATGCATTGTTGCTTTGACTTTTTAACTAAACTCCATCCTGAAAAACACATGTAAGATGCGTGTTAAACACTTTAGTTTCACATTAAATGGCATAAAATATTTCGATATTTCTACTCACCTCAGTAGTGCAGCTCGAATGCGGGACTGCCTTTTTTGTTTCTGTTCCATACAATAAGCGATTGCACAAAGCAGCACACAAGTCTCACATAAATAGCTGCTCTGCCATCCTGAGCTGCTGGTGGGCCGCAGCCTGGGGGCACTGGACTTGAGCCAAAAGCAATTCCTAAAGCCCTTGCCACTAGTCTGGCTTAGTTGCTGGGTTAGTGGCAAAGCCTCCAGGCGAACTCGACACCCACTTTTTGCACCGACTGATTTGGAATTTTTGGTTTTCATCAGAAATTTTCTCTTGAACGTCTTCAATACCGCTTTTATGCAGGAAGCAGTGGCTAAGGAGCTTCCTTTGTACTTTTGCTCTGCCGATGCCTTGCTGTCTAGACCTATCTTGATTGGTTAAAGTACGAGCTAGATCTGTCAGACTCTTCCTGCGCTTTGCATTCAGACGCGCTTTCTTCTGGCACCGAGCGCAAACGCGATTTGTGAGGCAAGAAACTCAAACTCTTGCCTCCATTGAGCTGAAAATTAATGTATGCTACTTTGGTGCGGCTTCGGACATTCTACCAGCTTCTTTGGTCTCGACATCTGCTATTATATTTTTCTTAATTGGATTTAATAGCTTTTCATCTGTCAGAAGCTTGCGAAATAATTAAAATTTATCTTGCTTGCCCGTCTACTTAGAATTGCTGCAATGCAAATCGTCCTAAAAATCAAACAGAACCTGAAGCTTGAATGAACATGATTATGAAGAGCCGATATGTTGCGGATACTTAGTTTCGCAAGTCAGCAATGTGATTATCTAAATTTGGAAATTTCCTGATAGAAGCAAAGGTAAAACTTGATGGGCAAAATCAGGCGGTGCAAAAAGTGGGTGTCGAATTCGCCCAGAGGCAGTTGCCACTATCCAGCGAAATTGCCGGACTTCGTGGCAAGAGGAATTGCTTCTGGCTCAAGCCCATTGCCTCCAGGCTGCGGCCCACCAGCTGCAGGCCTGGGAGATGCCGCTATTTATCACAGCTGCCTGCCGCTCTGCATTTCGCAATCGCTGCGGTAAACAGCAAGTAAATTAGAGCTTGCGATGCATTCACATTACACTACTTGTGTGAGTAGAAATGCTAAAACATGTAATCGTTTTAATCCAGCTATTTTTATGTATGTTGTGTCTGAATTGAATGCATGATTAAATTACTGTCGAAAATATTATTCGAACTGGTATGACAAAAAGTCAGAAATCGCTGGACAAAGCCCGATGTGTTTAAACGGTCTGACTCACTTTCTTTGACCATTAAAAGCGAGTCGCTCGCAGCAAAAAGTGCAGCGGGTGTCGAGTTGACCTTAGGGCGGTTTGGGAGGAATTGCTGCTGGCTCAAATCCAGATCCCTCAGGCTGCGGCCCACCTGCTGCAGTGCAAGGAAGATGCGGCTATTTGTGCTGAGCTCCTGCCTACATTGTGCAATCAAGCCATAGAACCAGTAAGCTTCCAAATATTAAGGCCGAGTTACTCTACTTACGTCAGTAGAAATAGCTGAATAATGCGATCTAAGACTGCGCTGGTAGTTTTAATTTTTAATTAGTTAAAATTAAGTCCTTTATGACTGCAGGTAATGGAACTTTTTTGGGCTTACGCTACCAAAATTGAAATATATATTCTTTAATAGTGATTATTAAAGATTTATTTATTTATTTTTTTCCAACTTTTTTTTGTGCTTATAGACTCAGAGGTATAGCATTGAAAACAATGGTAAACTGGATGGTTATAGAGAAGTAGGCAGTAATGTTAAAAACTGCTTTCTTCTCTATCTCTGGGCAGTAAATCACCCAGCTGCAGATGTAGCTTTGAATTCATTTCTGTGTGATGGCTATAAAAGTCCAAACCTGATGACATTTAATGTCACGTCAAAATAAACTTTAAAATAGCAAAGCGCTTAACAATAACTTTAAAAAAAGATATATTTTACGAACAGGAAATCTTCTCTTTTAAAAAGATCTGCAGAAAAAATTCAGAATGTCAGCAGCTTCACATCACAACTCCTTTCATTCTATAGGAAACTTTGTTGCGAAATCCGAAGGCTCTTCAAGGCAGCAAAATTTATCTATTGTATGTATATATACTACTATAGTTTTCCTCACCGCACGAGTAGCTTAATCGAGTTTAATATTTGCATTAGTATTTTCAATAAAATTGAATTGAATAAACATACTGTGGATTTTTTGTGACTTACATGGAGCATAGATAATTATTTGGCATACTTTAGAAAGCAGAACAGCGACATTAAAAAAATAATTTTATCATCTACGAGTATATGCTGGGTTTCCAGCTCTGCTAATTGTAGAAGCTGAACCATTGAAAGAAGCTTGCAATACACTTTTTCATTTTGCGGCAAGTTAAAGGCTACCCCCCGAACTATTGGGGTTTTTGTATTAAAAAAAAATTTCATCAAGAATATACGAGCCGTAGCTTTCTAGTGACTGTAGGCAACAGAACATTTTGAGTATTAAAAAAATAGCCAACCCGCATCAGTGTAAAGCTATTTTCTTATTCTGCTTTTTTCCACACTTTTTATTACCCTGTGCAGTGTAGTGTGGAGGGAGGGGGTTGGAGCATGGAAAACAATGGAGAGCTGGATGGTAAGAGAGGAGCAAGCAGTGTAGTTTCAACCTGCCCCTACTTCATCACTGACCACTGGGCACGCAGCTGCCAGAGGTAGCTTTCAATTCATTTCTCTGTGTGACTGCCAACCGCGCTCCTGGCAACTATTTTTGTTGTACAATCCACGGTACTGCCATGCACTGTCGTATTTATATCATGGAACGCCTTTTAATAAAAAATTTACTGCTACCTTTTGACGAAAATCTGAACAAGGATTTGACCCGATGGTAAGCACGATTTTTATTTGGAGTTGCAAATCAAGGGGTTTCAATAAATATTAAGTAATTAACTGTTGTTTTTGTTTTTCCTAAATGGTTTTATAATTCATAGTTTTCTTTGTTGGGTCTCCGGCCCTAAATATCAATTTAAAAAATGGTTCAGTCACCAACAAGAACACGGCACCAGTGGCCCAGAGCACACAATACCAAGTAAAAATAAGCTGGAGTCAGTGTCATATTCGAGTTTCATTGGGCTTGTTATGCGACGTACAAGCAGTAGTTTCCGGAGTCATATGTGCGGGTCTTTTGTCTATTACGGTTTCCGATTTTTTTCAATACTCAAGAGCCTAAATTGTCTCCGTCAAACGCCATTTCACACGACTAGGTAAAGCATTGATCCGAAGCAATGTCTCTGGAAGGATCAAAGCTCAATGGATCACCACATCAATCGGACGACGAACCAACCGATGGTCGGTCCACCGACGATGATAGTGAAGAGGCCGCAACTTCTTTGTCCGAAGCCGACAACTCAGATTATGACAAAGGAGAAGATGGCGAAAGCGAATATTTCTGGAAGGACGACTCCGATAGCAATGAGCAGCCAGAGAATGCGGCTGCGAACGGCGAGACAACCGAGTTCGTTCTCGAGGCTGATGGAGACCAGACTAATCTGCCGGTATCGCAGCGGCTGCTTCGTCTGACTCGCAGTTTCAACTTTGACGCCGCTAACCAGTTGCTCTCTGAGCTGGCCGGCTCTGGCGCCACCGCGGTCGCTCTGGAGCGCGATCTGCGCAGCAAGCGCACCGCCGTTCACTACGCCGCAATGCACTCAAAAGGTCAGGCAAGGCTTCAATTGTTGATTAAGCTAGTTGGATTGGAGCCTCTGACTGAATCGGACAAGACTAAGATTACACCGTTGCACTTCGCATCTGGCTATCATTCGAGTGAGAGCTTCGGTCCACTACTGAGCCAGGTTAAGCGGAAGGTTCTCGAGCTAAAAGACACAAAGGGAGACACGTGCGCGCATTGGGCTGCCAGGAACCAGCGAAGCAAAGACGCCGTCCTTACGTATGTTGAAGTCGCAGGTCCCCAGTGTCTTGGCTGGTTAAATGCAAAGCGGCGATCAGTATTGAGTGAAGCCATGGCCAATTGCGATGTGGAAACCGCGAAACGGCTTTTAGCCTGTGCCAGCTCGGAGATTCTCGCTCTCAAAGACGAGGAAGGAAACTCGTGGGCTCACTTTGCAGCTAGCAATCGTGATGAGGCAGTCATCTTCGCCGCCATTGAAGCAGCTGGACCCGAGTACCTGGGATGGCAAAATCTTCGGCAGCAGTCAGTACTGCATCGAGTATTGCTGATTTGTAGTGTCGAAGTTGCGAAGAAACTTGTGGCTAAGGCAGGCTCGGCAGCCTTGAGTCTGCGTGACGAGACCGGTAGCACCTGTTTGCACCTGGTGGACAGCAGTAAGGAGGAGGCGATACTGGCAGCTTTCGACACTGTCGGAATAGAGTGCTTGACCTGGCAGAACGCAAAGAAGCAATCCGTTCTTCATCATGCAGTGCTTAACTGCAGCATTGAACTTTCCAAGAAGCTTGTGCAAGAAGCTAATTCCGACTGTTTGAGCTTGCACGATGAGGATGGCAACACCTGCCTACACGAAGCGGTACGAAGTGACAGCAAAATGGAGATAGTGCTCAAGGCTGTGCAAACTGTCGGCTGGTGGTGCCTCAGCTGGCAGAACAACAAGAAGCAATCCGTTCTGTACCTGGCCGTTAGTTCGTGCAGCGCTTCAGCCGCCAGTCATCTACTGAAGATGGCGCCAGCCGAGATTCTCCGCGTCGACAGCGACGGAAACACGTTGCTGCACTCGCTATTCCAAAGCGAAAAGCATCGTCATAATGATAACGAGATTCAAGAATTCCTGGCCATGATGAGTACACTAGTTGGTGCGGGAGTCAATCTAAACACTGAGAACAATGTCGGTCAGAATTGTCTCCATGCAACAACTATGCTCGAGAAGTGTCTAGCACTCATTATGATGAAGGCAATAACTAACGATAGTGCAAAGAAAATGTTTAGGCAGTTGCTCAACAATTCCAGCGGTTTGCATGCCGTCCATGCGTTCCCCGGTCGGTATCGGCTGCGCGAGATCGTGAAGCCTCTAGCGAAGCTGTCGGAGCTTCAAGTACCCGACCTACTGCGCCTCACCGTCACAATGGACGTCAACAAGGGAGCCACTTGTTTGCACTTTGCGTGCGAAGCCGGCAACAAGGAGAACATTCGATACTTAATGCGACAGGGACTCATGCTGCAGACTGTGACGCACTCCGGAATGTCCTGTATCGACTACGCCTATGAAAAGGGAAAACTCGACGAGGTGCTGGAAGTTGCTGAAGAGTGTCAGAAAGGTCTGACAACGACTGACCTGTGGCGCTTAGTAGACCCAGCGCACAGAGCGTTGAAGCTGCCGGATAGGTCGAATTCTCGCCAACTAATCGCCTCAATCGCGCACGAATCACTTAGAAAGGACGGCCCGAGGGATTCTCAGGGTCCCTGTGACGAAAAATCGAGCAAAGGACCTTGTTCTGAAAACAAGCTGGCAGAAACTGGAATCTCAAAGAAGGACGTCAGCCACACTGACTGGGATGTTCTTCTTAGGACATTGGAACTGGACTCTACTCGAATTTTCCGAAGCGCATTGAGCTTGAATCTGGTGACTTCAGACACGGAAAGGTTTCTGCCCATGTACCTAGCTCAGAAACTCAACTCTGAGCAGTACGACAGCTATCGCTACTTTGATAAGCCAGAACAGTTTTTGAGCCAGAAACTACTTAGCGTACTTTCTGAACTCTCTATAGTTGACATAGCAGCCTTCTTCGACAAGGTAGAAATCCTGCCAGATCTGGTCTTGACCCGGCAATTCGAACTGATCCCGGCTTGCGTCAGCCTACTCGTCTATCTGAAGCCCAAGATTGCCCAGAGACAGGGAAGGCACGAGCAACTAAAGGAGTTGCACACCAAAATTAGCTGCATTGTAGTTAACGCTCTCGATGAGCTGTACGTATCAGCCAGTGAGGATGAAAAGAGCTTGCTTATTGACTATATCCGGGGAGATCTTCGAGATAATAACGGCGAGAATCCCGGCCCACTTTTTCCATGTAGACGCGGAGAAAGCTCCGATAGATCGTCTTTTGAGTACTTGTCACTGTTAGACATGGTGGAGGAGTCCGACTGCAGCGAGTTGATTGAAACTGACTGTCTACACGACGTTGCTGTTAAAGAGTGGCACCCGAGGCCGCAGTACACGGAGTTGAATGGCAAGACCAAACGGTTTACCAATCCGTTCACTCCAAAGTTCAAGTTTTACATTCACCACATGGCTTTTATAATCTTCCTGGCGTACGCAGCTTGGTACATACTTGACTTTGTGAAAACATTCCATTTAGTGATCCCGGACATCATTTTATCTTTCTACGCAGCCTCCTTCACTGTGCAGGAAGGTTTAGAATTTTGGCGCAGAAGAACGTTGAAAAACTATTACGTAAATCGACGAATACTAAGATGCCCATCATACTTTAAGGATGCCATCAACTTATTTGATTGCTTTGCTATTTTGTTCCTCTGGATCGGGCTGATCTGGAAGTGGGTGATTTTCTACATAGTGGAAAACGATCACACAACTTACGCCTGTCAAATGATCCTCACTGTATCCTTCACGTTATGGGGCTTTCGCTCTGTTGCATTCCTTAGCTACCATGAAAGAACTGGTCCCGTCATCTCTATGCTTAGTAAACTAATTATACTGGACCTGCTGCCGTTCTTAGCCATCGTGTTGGTGATCTTCTACGTCTTCGGTGTGCTGTTTTTCAACCTACTGTTCCCAGTGATATTCTCACCAGATTCGGAAGCCAAGAGCAGCGACTATGGCCTAAAGGTGTTTCTTCAGGTATTTACTCTACCGTTTAATCTACTGTTCACGAATTTTGACGTTATATCTTTCGAAGCATCCTCATCGACACGGAACCAAACGGTTGGCAAAGTGGCTCATCCTCAGGGGCTTGATTGGTTTAAAAACCTGTTGTTATTCGTGTTCCTTTTGCTAGTAAACATCGTCATGGTGAACTTGCTGATAGCCTTGTTCAGCCTGCGGGTAAGCAGAATGGACAGTCGAGCTCTGGGAATTTGGCGCAGAACGTATTTTGAGATGCTGCGGGAATACCAAGCACTTGGATGGGTGCCACCGCCTCTGTCCTTCATCAGCGAGATTATCCTTGCCATTGTGCGACTAGTTCGAAGCACCAGAGTGAAACCGACGGACAAGGCTGTAAGTATTTAAGCTCGTATTACTTCTTCTTTGTTAAACACTAATAACTAACCATCAGCATATCAATTCAGGGCATTCACCAAATTTTCGATTCAGATCAGAAATCGATGCCAAGTCTGTGGCACATAGATGAGAAGTTCCTGATCATATATATGCTTGTTTTTTTCATTAAAAACTTACTAAGCATTATTTTAAACTGATTAGGAATGGTGGTTAAACGAAAGCGACTACCCGGACGAGTACGTCAGATTCTTGAAGTTCCAGGCCACGCAGTTCAGACGCTGCCGGCATCAACTGACGCGCGAGGTGACGCGAAACAGAAGCGACTTCGATGGCCTGAAAGCGCACACAGGCAACCTAATGGAAACGCTGAAGGAGCAGCTGGACTCGAAGTTGGCGGCGCTGTCAGACAGGCAGGAGGAGAACTCTCACAGACTCGGATGTCGTCTGGACAAGGTTGAAGAGAGTCTCCTGAAAGCTCAACAGCATCACCAAGTAGCACCTGCGGAGAACCAATTTCATCAGTTGGTCACGGACGCTGTAATCGACGAGAAGCTCCGAGCTCTAGAGACAAAAATGACTGCTGAAATCAGAGCTTCGACGTCAACAACAACGGATGCGGCGTCCGGCCCGGGCCTTGACGAGCGTCGCTATCGAAAAACTGCGGCCCGACTTAGGCGGCAGAAACGGCAGATCAAAGAGTTGGACAGCAAATTGGATACGATAATCGGACTGTTGAGGAGTAGCTGAACTTTCAACAAATGGATTTGACTTGAAAATGATGCCAGCAAAGAAAAAAATACTGGCTTAAGTACTTATCGAGGCTCACTCAGAGATTAGAGACAAAAAATCCTAGTTTTTGATTATCTGACTCATTGATTGCGACTAATTAGCTTCTGCTAAACTAACAAACTTAAAAAGTATGGATACTCGTAGTAGCTAATAATTAGAAAACGCTCGCTTTCAGTACAAAGCGGGTTTCTTTTACGTGGATCTTAAAATCTTCATTTCAAGTGTATTCTTAAGCTTCAGATGCATAAGGTACTTCAGCCAAGGACCACTAGAAGGCCCCTGTTTAGCTACTTTAGATGTTCTTGACTTCAGCTATAAATGTTGAATTTAATGTAAAATGAAATGTAAAAGCTTTCCCTTACTAACCTCTTAATGAAAAAAATTGAAAATATTTCTTTTTGGATTTAACAACTTTTAACAAATAAGACTTTTGAAAATCGGAAAATACAAACACAACAAGTAAAAATTAACTTTGATAAAAAGCGATGCTGTGCAGCGGACTAGACAAAAAGTTGAGTTGTTTTTCTTTAATCCATAAGTGTGAAATGAATGTGCGTTACAATTAAGAATTAATCATCCCATGGATTTCATTACAGCAAGAATCTTGGTACAAAATAGCAAAATGAAGTTTTTAAAGCATTTAGAACCTTAAACTAGCTCTTCGGTGCCTTTCAAGATTTTATATCATTCATTTACTCAACGGAAATCTCCACAAGCAGATGGAAAATCGCCTCCGGTGGGTGAACAATCCTCAAAAAAGTGAAGATCTCCCACAGCGTGTACAAAAACACTCCAGTAATTCGAAAATCCTCTGAGCAGGAAGAAAATCCTTCAAGCAGTTAGCAAACCTCCTGGAGCACGTGAGAAATCCCCCAAAAAGTCAGAAAATATCTTCCCGAGAATGTGGAAAAATCTCCCCAGCGGATATTCTATCTGCTAAAAAGTCTTCAGTGAATCTCGAAGTAGCTAGACATTTTTCAAAGCAGTTAGAAAACCTTAAGAATTACTAATAATATTAATAGGCAAAAAATAATCTCTACAATGGTATCCATGCAAATCTATATAAGTAAAATCGCATGAGACAAATCAGCTTGGACAAGTAATGTGAAAGAAGCACACTTCAAAATCTAATATTTGCCCGACTTTGAGCTGGCATTTTTTATTCCTGATAGTGAAAAAAATGAAAACAGGAAAAGCACACGAAAAATATTTTGAAACTTCTCTATTGACCAATAACAGAATTTTGGAAGGTTGTTAGCATCAACTGTGTAAGCCACGTAGCATCTGAATAGAAAAATACGCTCGTACACACCTACACAATAGTTTAGCATCAATGGCTATGCATGTGGCCTTGAAAATAATACCTATCGTACTCAAGCTCGGTTAGTTAGTCACAGCCCAAACAAAATAGCTACCGAGTGGTTTGAGGTCAGATGCAGCATAAACAACGGCGAACAGAAAAAGAATATGACACTCAGCATTGTTTCCGCTTTGAGTATAAATGTTTGAGCCTTAAATAAAATAAAATAATTTACTCTAACCGTTTCAATTTTCAATTCCGACAAGGTCAGCAGCTGCTAAGGCATGTTTCAGGCGTGCAAGTCGAAGAATTTTGCTTTCATTGAGTCGCAAAGCCCTGGCAAAGAGTCCAGATGGACTGCTGAAACTGATCCCAATGGAAACACAATGCTGCACGCTCTCTTTCTGGCCGGTAAATCCACGGACGAAGTTGATCCCGAGCAGTTCGCAGGCGCCATACACAAGCTAATCAAGTCTGGAGTGAATCCGAATCAGGAAAATTCCTATCAAAGAAACTGTCTATTGGGTGCGGAGCTGGAGCAGAACGCACTGAAGCGCGTGCTTCAGCGGCTTGCCAAATCAGACTTGAAGCCGATTTTCAGCCCGCTGCAGTCGAACTCCGAGGGCTTGCATGCAATGCACGTGTTTGCCTGCCGCTACCAGCTTATCGACTTGCTAGACGAACTTGGTGAGTTATGCGACCTCAATCGCGATGAACTAATGAGTATTCGTGTAACTTCGGGTGACCTTAGCGGTGCTACTTGCCTTCACATGGCCTGCCGTTCCGGCCACGAGGATAACATCCGGTTTTTGCTCGGCCAAGGTTTCGATCTTACAGCTAAAACTGCTTCAGGACAAATTTGTGTTGATCTTGCATGCTGCTCAGGTGAGTTGCAAGCTCTGATAAGGGCATCAGAGTCTGCCGGATTGGACATCAGAGACATACTCGTTCTGGTCGATCCCCTGGAGACTGCCCTGCAGCTGCCTGAAAAATCAGCCGCTATGAGCAGACTCGCTCTAGCCAATGGACCCGCTATGGTCGCCGAGGAGAGAACTGAAGAATTCAAAACAGAAAACGAGATCAACGATGCAAAGTTTTCCGAAAGAAGTTCGGCACAAATGCGCTGGCTTCTTAGAGCAATGGAGCTGGACTCAGTTGAAATTCTTCGCGATCTGGTAGCTGTCGAGTTTGTTCGAGCCGACATGAGTCCGCGAGTAATAAGCAACCTGCAAGTCATTTTGCTGACTGATGGAAAACTATTCGAACATTTTCTAGCCAATAAAGTAGTTAGACCCATTCTCACTGATAATGCGAGCTCGACGCTGATTGATTTCGCTGTACTTTTTGGCAGGACAAACTTGCTGTCAGAACTTGCGTTGCTTCCGCAGTTTGATATCATCCCGAAGACTCTGCACCTACTCATTCAGTTGCGGCTGAAAATTAAACTGAAACACGGCAAACTGGAGCAGCTACTGGGCGCCAAAACTCTGGCACTCAACGTGCTGATAAACGTGCTGGAGACATTGTACTCCAACGCAACAGAGCACGAGAGACTCCTATTATTCGGCTATCTAACGGCCAGTTTCGTGGACTCAAACGGTGTCAGAGGGCCAATGTTTCTCAATCCGCAGTGCCTCAACACAGGAGGTCAGCGGCCGGCTAATGGCAAGCTTGAATTCGTGTCTGCGATGGAGCTGGTTGACATTGTCGACTCCGTGGAGCTCTTCGGCACCGAGTGTATTAGCAAGCTGGTGTCGCACTACTGGAAGTCGCCACCGCCGTTGCCGTGGAGACCTGAAGCTGACGATGTTGACTTTAGCGAGCCTCGATGGCTCGGCGGCGGCAGAACTTCGTCTTGCTGCTCGTTGACCCAGTGCTGCACGATTCGAGCAAAATTCGCGCTTTTCTCCGTCTACTGGTTTTTGTTCCTTTTTTTCTTTGGCTGGTACCTGATGGACTTTGGTCGAACACTTGCCCACAAGGAAGCTGACATTATCATGTGGCTCTGTGCGTTGGCCCACACGCTGCAGTGGTTTAATCAGCTAGTGACCATCTGCGAACTAAGGGAAGTCTTCTTTACAACGAGTAGGAGGGTGTGCAGAAACTTCACCCACGGCCTAACCTACGTTGACATGTTCGCCATCGTACTAATTTGGATTGGCCTCGTTCTCAAACTAATCGGTCAGCGTCATGGCAACCATGAAGTGCTGCGCGCATGTCAAGGCGTTATGGGGACGTCGTTTTTATTTTGCTCATTTCGCCTTGTCAGCCTGTACAACTATTTCCGGGTCACTGGCGCTAAAATCTCGATGTTTCTCAGCCTGTTGTACAAAGACTTCTGGCCGTTCTGTAACTTTGCAATTGTTATAATAGTTGCGTTTGGAGTCTTCTTTGTAACCCTGATGTTTCCCGTTCTGTCGAGCTCCGTGATCAGACATTCTTGGCCCGTGTTCAAGCACGTTTTCGTCGTTCCGTTGCACCTGATGTTCGGCGACTTCAGCAAGGCAGAATTCAAGCCTTGCAATGAGACTCAGCTGGCTGGAAACTTTGAGTGCGCGGCAAAAACGGGACACTTGGCGTTTAACAAGTATCTCGTGTTCCTTTTCTTGCTTGTTGTGAACATTGTACTGGTAAACCTCCTGATTGCGTTGTTCAGCATGCGAGTGGCAGTTATGGATGTCAAGTGTATCGCCATTTGGAGAAGGAATCGCTACAGGTAATCGCTACATATTTTACGCTAATTTTACCGCTTGTCAAAGTTTAAACCAATAATACCAAGTACTCGGTACAACATTTTTAGAATGCTGCTCGAGTACTCAACAGTGAGCCCGTTGCCGTCTCCTCTATCCGGTCTCCATTACATAGGAAAGTTCCTCCTGCGAGCTCGTGAATGCATTGTCAGTGGGCAACAGAACAAGACCAATAAGGTGGCATTTGGCAAGTCTGATCAGGTAAAAGCTTCTTGGTGCAAAAGTACCGAGGATAGTTACTGAAATAGATAGAACTATACATGTTTCCTACTTCCTTTCTAATGGTTCAGCAGCAGCAACCTTGGTGGCAAAATCGCCACTCATTCGCCAACTATCCCGACGGCTACAGAGCGTACCTGACCTATCAGGCCAGCCAGCTGCGCAACTGCCGAGCCAAGCTGCGCCAGGGTGTACAGCGGTACCGAAGCGATTTCGACATTCTTGGTGCTTTCGTCGAATGCGAGTTGGACAAAGCTAAGGAGGACCTGGCTAAACAGGCCGACATCCGGCATCAGCAGGTGCAGCAGGAGATTTCGGAACAGGGACAGCAGTTGAAGCAGATTTTGAGCCTACTTCAAAATCGATGAATCCCTGGAGAGCCGCTCGTCTGGGAAAAATTATACGTTTGAAAGTTGAAACACAAGTAGAAAAAAGGGGAATGAATAATTCAATCATACTTTATTATTCACAAATCCTTTTACGAATGATTTTTCATGTCATTTACAGCTATTTTTTCTAGGAGTCATACTTTTTAACAAATAATGGTGTACGAGCTATATTACAGCCGTGTCGTACATTTTTGTATTTGTTTGGTTAGTTTTTGTTTATCTAGATTCATATGGTGGCCTTCAAAAATTTGAAAGTATATCAAAAAGGTCAAGGACCTGTTTATCAAATAGTTTCATAGCGTTTCATTTTTATTTTTCGTTTCACTTTTTCGAGCTTGCTTGCTTATGTTAATTAATTGAAACAATAGCTGGTTTAAGTTTTTTCTAAAAATAACTATCGAAGGAACGTCCGAGTCAAAGCAAACATTGGGCACCGAAGAAGCTCACCTCTACATGTAGGATGGCTGCTGCGCTCGAGACTGAGCACTTAAGTCGTGAATTAATTAAGTTACTCAAGAAGTCCTTGACAGCAGTACGTATTAGTATTACGTACTGCCAGTGAACAGTCGCTCAGTTAGATAAGAAACTTAAATAATGAATTTTTTACGATTCACTGTCTGTTATAAGTACATTAAAAGAATTCTAGGGTACATAAAATTAGTATATGCTAAAAAATTAGGTCACATAATGCAGCCACTGTTTTTATAAGTTTACTAGCAAAATAATTTTTATTTTCTTCCAATTAATTACCAATAATTTTTGTGTATACATTCAATACACAAAAAGCCTTGTCGAGCAAATTACAATTTTATTTTACTTTTTCGAGAAGACTCGAGAATAGCCTCAATGGTATTTCTGGCAAGATTTCTCATTGGGCGACGATGCATCATAATTAAAGTTTCTTGCTACCTGAGAGCGCCAAAACAGCTGGCTAGGCGACGGTACATCAAGTTGTTGGAAAGGGAGCACTGTCTGGACAATTGAGTTTGACTGTGGCGACAATCACATCACAATCATTTCGGCGACGAGCAAGACGAGCTATTGGTCTCTGGTTGGGCTTGTGACTTGTAGTAGCACTTTGCAGATCGTGTTGGCACAGAGTAGGTAACTGTGTGTGACTTTTAAAGTAACTCTGAAGCTAATTCTAACAGACTAGTTAAAATCCTGTATTTATAATTACCTTTTTAAAATGTTTAGTCGCAAATTCTATATTCGTCCAAAAACAATTTCTTTGCAAGCGAAACCGAGCAAGTTTCGATTCCAAACTCTCAGTTTAAAGAACAATTGATTGGTTTACGATAATTCTTAAATGTTGACAGAAAACTGCCAAATCAGCAATCATTGTAAAACGGGCTGATGTAACGGGCTTATCAACGATGCGTTGATTAATTACATTGGATTTCCAATAAAATTTACCTTTTTGTGCGACTGATTTAATGGGACTAAAAAAACGTCAAAACAATTTACGGAGAGTAATTAAGGCAGAATCTTTGAACATAAAGTAAAAAGGGCAACGTCATCAAGAAGAAGCACCCTAATTGAAGTTAAGACTTTGAATACGCTCCTAAAAATGTAATTTTAAGGTCTGAATCACACGATTTATAAAATTTACGTACTGTAAATGGTCTTATGCATTTTAGGCAAATGCATGCCTAATGTAGAAATTTAATCGTCCTGTAATAGATAATCTAAAATGAATCGCTAACTCAAACATAATCATCGATAGACGTCTATTTGCTTTTAATAACGACTGCTTATTCACTATTCTAATTATCGTTCTTGAGGCTTGATATACAATGCTGACTGAGCGGGCAGAATTTTACTATATTTGTTATAAAGCAAAATACCGGTATTCAAATGATTCCGTTGGAACTTTAGTGTAAAGAACGTCAACAGACAACTTTCAAAAAATCGAAACCACAGAAATTATATCGTCATTATTGCTATGGTAAAATTTTTCAGTACCTTAGGCGTATGTTTTATATATGTTGAGAGACATCATGTACCATAACACTTTTTTCGCTTGCTATAGGCCTGCAGCAATATAAGGATACGGCAAGAAGTTGGCATGATTCACTAACCTAACAACATTTCAGCATCAACCAAAACCAAATATTAATACTAGACCTAGGGCTAACCTTTTATTTATTGTTCTGGACCTAGTCCATGCAGTTCTGGAATTTATGCGATAGGTCTGTTAATACTAGGGCCTAATTCAAATTGTAAAGGCAATGCTCTCACTCAGTCAAAATTTTTACAAACAATTTATTCTAGACCTAATAAATTATCCCAATCTAGAACTGCCAGTGCTAGCACTAGCTGTGACTAAATGTTTGAAAAGTCTAGAACTTAGGCTAGGCCTTTCCCGCTACCATTATTTATATTGCTGACAAGTTGTATAAGAAAGAAAATTGGCCCTCTAAACTACATGAAATTAAAAAGCCCATAGAGTATTTGTCTTAAGTCAACAGTATAGTAGGCCTATCTTATATAAAGCAAACTAAATTTATTAGAAACTCTAAGTAGCTAGACCTAGGCCTAGGATAAAGTATCATCAACACATCAACCAAAAAAGTTAGCTATTTTTCTATATTATAATTAGGCCTCTAATTATAAATATTTATAACAAATCAGATAGATGAGCTATCTCTCAAGAAAATCCTTGCTTTCAATAGTTTTATTAAAGAATTATTGTGCTAGTTATAAGTATAATGACATACTATTTTTTGTTTTTTGTAATTTTTAGATTTAGAATAAAAAATCTAATAGAGTATAATTACTATAATAGTATATTAAGAACTAAAAAAACTACTTTTTTAACTAGATTTGATTTTAACTCAAGTAATAAATACAAAGTGAAATAATTTTAAATTAGAGTCAATATAATTTTTAATCTTTACTTAATTTTGTCTTTTAATAATGGTTAATTCTATTAAAATAGGTCATTCAAAATTGTAACTGGTCAATTTGGTAACAAGTTTAGTAACAGAGTCAGTTCAGTAATAGTTTAGTTAGTTTGACAACAGTTGGCTATTTATAGTTTTTTGTAGTGCTTATTAAAATTTTTGACTGTTTAAATTATGCTATTCAAATTTTAAAATGTCTGCACTGGCTCTGGGTCTGAACCTATTCAAAATTGTACTATTGTCACAAACAAGTATATTCATATTAAAATTCAACACAATGAATAAATTGTTATGATAATAAAGCATTAAAATTTAATATACTGAGCATATTGTTACAATAAAAATATTTAAATTCTATACAATTAAACCTATTGTCCTTGGGTCTAAGCATTTTGTACTAGTTCAAAGTTTCAAAGTTAATATAAAAATTACTGTGAAGATATGAAAACTATTCAAATGCTATTGGGGGCAGGGGTTTGAAAAAAATTCGTGGGGGAGTCAGGTTGAAGATCTTAAGCACTTTAAGTTCACAGTTGAAATTGTAGGGAATTTCTTTAAAACCAACTGTCGATTTAATCAAAACTGATGCTGATATTTGGGGAGCTCCACTGCTGGGCCCTCAAAGTCCAGGGGAGGGTAGCTGTTTAATTCATAGATCTTTATCCAGTGAGGTTTGAAGTCAAAGAAAGTTAGGATCTGCAAGGCTAGAGTTTTAATCCAAAGGTGTAGCAGTGCTATAAGAAATTATAGAGCAAGTAGGCACAAATGTAGGCACATATATTACTAGCAAAACAAAATACAATTCAAATTTGATGTTTAAAGGGAAACTTTAAACTTTTGGTGCTAGGGACTTTTAATTATAAGAATAGGGGGCCTTGAGTATGGAGCCTAGGTGGACAAGGAGGGTGCTCAACTCAGAGTCTGAGACAGGATCTTGCTGGAGCTCTAATATTTAAGGATGGGATGTCCAGTGGCAGGACTCCAGGGATGGGAGGGATCTGGCAGCAGGACCCAGCTGGGGGAGTGGATCAGTGGGAGAAATCCCTGTGGGGGAACAGACCAGCGTGAGGAAAACAAGAGGAATCCTGTCATGGGATTAGGCCAGAAGGCCTAGCAGCAACATTATTAGGATTGCTCACAGTGCTCAGGTTGTAGAACTGCACCTCCATGGTTAGCTAGTCTAATTTATGCTCCAGAATTACATTTGGAAGATGCTGCGCCACATTAGCAACCTGATCCTCTTGGATTGGCATTTCGAGGCCTAGAAATTCAAGGCTTCAATGAGAAGTATGCACCCTCCTGTATCTACCAAGTTGCTTAACTCAGGCATACTTTGAAGATGCTTGGTAATACCTGCAATGGTGCCACATATGATGTTGTAATTATCCCAGCAGTTGCCAATCCACTTACTTGGCACCAAATTGTAACTTAGTAGACACCAGCAAATGGCCTCAGCATAGCTTGTGGCATCAAGAGTCTCCAGAGAAATTGCATCCAGCATTTCAATGATGACTCTTGGGCCAGATACATAGTGAACACATAAACATAAAGCCATCACTTGTCAAAGCTGATTGAGTAGAAGACAGATTTGATATCTTTTTCACTTCGCTTTGCAGAAATGGTGCAATGGTATGATTCACTAGTTAAATTTGCTTTATTCTGCTGCAGGCAAATTCTTTTGCAGTCTTCAAATCAATAAACATAGCTAGAAAAAGTTTTGAACTTTAATCTTCTCTAGCAAATAATTTGGACTTGAATGTGGCATTCCATGCCCAAATTAATTTGGCTCTGAACAGAACTACAACCATTAGTACCAGTATCAGCACTTGAATTGCAAGGAAGCTGGGTAAAAAATTGCTTGATTGGTGCTGTTGACACATTGGCAGCCTCCTTTTTACAATGCCTTTTTGCTTTTATATAAGTTTTGATGACAGATATTCTACCTTGGCCAACCTTCAAGGTGGCAATGCATGCTGAACAGAAAGCTTTGTTTTCCACACTTCCAGCCTTTCAGCACTTAGATTAATAACAATTCACTTAACATCAAATGCAATGCATTGAGTCATTAGCTAAAATTGTTCATTTTCAATTTTCAATTGAAATGTGAAGGATTAAATTACCTAATATTTTTTAGATTTTAAACTTGAATTTATAGTCATTGATATATAAATGTCATGCAAATTCACAAAAATTGATTAACAGCATTGGCTTTTTAAAAAAATGTGTAGATAGTAGGCATATTTAACAAAACTTTTGTTCAGCAAAGAAAATTCACTCAGCAAAAAATTCATAGGGATGGTAACACTGACACTTATGCATATAAAGCTAATCAAATACTTAAGTGACACAGTCACCTGCCACACTAATGATTCCTTGTTACCAAACTGTCCTGGGCTTGGTACAAAATTGACCTAAAGTTTAAAAAATAAAAATAATTTTTTAATACAGTAGCAAGGCCTAATATTAATTAACAAATTACTAAAAGTCTTTGTTTTATTTATATCAGAATATGCTTTGCAGCATAGGTTATTAAGGATAAACTAGTATCATTAGCAACAGTACAATGGTGGCTGCATTTGCAGTCTTTCACTTCATAAACCATTTAGTATATTGAACTTAGGCTTACTCTAAGATCCACTTACTTATTTTGTGTTTCTTTATATACTACTATTGCTTGCTAATGCCATTTTTGCTTCATTTTTCTCTTTTTCCTTTACAGTAGCACCTTGGTAAAGACAAAAGCATATTAATACTTAGCATTTTTTCCACAATACTATATCATAAAAAGCACACAAGTCCTATGCCAATCAATATGTTACCTATCAATAAGTCACTTTAGGACAAAGGAAAAAAGACAAATCGTCTAGGTTAACAAAATAATTATTTTACAATATTAACAAACTAAACTTTATGCTATTAATTATCAATATTATGGTATTCTTTTTAATGAAGATTTGTATATAGTATTTAAAGATTTATTTTTTACAATTTTGACAATTAAACCTCTCAAAATATTTTATGCTTTTGGATTACTTTGCAGGCTTTTATCTATTGCAATAAGGCACAAATAATTGTTAGTTATATGAAGTAGGATCTCAATGTATCAAAAAAATTGTAAAAAATAGTCAAATAAGTCAAAAGGTAATTCAATAAAATTTTGAAAAAGATTTCTTATAAGGTTTAACAATCAACTAAATGCTTTAAAAAGTTAAGCAAGATATAAATTAAAATAAATTTAGACACCCGACCTTTCGATCAGATGTACAGCCCACGGCACAGCTGCAGCTAGTTGCGGGGCGCATCTGAGGGTTGTGTACAGCTTTCAGCCTGACGGGCTGGAGGGGCCGCAACACCCACACTAAATTTACTCAGCTCAAACTGGTACCCGATCTCAGCTGGGTTGACTGAAGCAATGCGGGATTAAGTGCCTTGCTCAAGGGCACAAATTGTCTCCTAGGGGCCGGGACTCGAACTCACGACCTTCCGGTCGTGAGGCAGGCGCCCTAGCCACTAGGCTACAACTCCTTAAGCAAGAAAAAACTTGTAAACTAGCTAAAAATAAACAAAATATTTCTTTACAAGACTTAATAATTTGTGTAGAGTTTTATTGAGAAATGTTTAATTATTGCAATAATTATCTAATTGCCCTACGAGCCCGTATTATTAAGACCAGCCTGCCTTGAAAACATCTTCAGCCAATTAGCCGCTCCCAAAATTAAATCTAGTCGCCATGACAACGCCAGCCAGACGCCGTCTAATCCGCGACTTCAAGCGCCTCCAGGAGGACCCGCCGGCGGGGGTCTCCGGCGCCCCCAAGGAGGACAATATCCTGCAGTGGAATTGCGTCATATTCGGGCCGCAGGACACCCCGTTCGAGGACGGCACCTTCCAGCTGACCATGGAATTCAGCGAGGATTATCCCAACAAGCCGCCTGCGGTGCGTTTCGTATCGAAGATGTTTCACCCGAATGTGTACGCTGACGGCAGCATTTGCCTGGACATCCTGCAGACCAAGTGGAGCCCCACGTACGACGTCTCAGCCATCCTCACCTCCATCCAGTCCCTGCTGGACGAGCCGAATCCCAACTCCCCGGCTAACAACGTGGCCGCCACGCTCTACCAGGAGAACAAGCGCGAATACGAGAAAAAAGTGCGAGCCATTGTGGAGGAGAGCTGGCTGATGCAGGATGCTTGAAAGAAATGAAATCACACACACACACACACACACACACACAGCTTGAATTTCATTGGCCAGCAATGGCATATAATCTTTGCTGTTGGTTTTTTGTTGTCTGCCTTTAACAAACGGGACCCGAGTTTTTTTTAAAGACAAATATTGTCAGATCTAATATTTTATTTGTTCCTAACCGTGTTAAGGGAAAGCTCTTCAAATTCTAACAGAAATTCTAACCTGTGCAGTGTTGTTTTTTTAATTATTTCTTCTTGCTGCCACCTCTGTGCAGTTTCTGTGTTTATTTTTGATTATTATCATTCTTGAAATATAATAAAAAAATTACATTTGTAAGTGTATTATTATTGTAAATGAAGATCAGTTTAAATTAGTGATTATTTTCTACTTAAATTTATTTTCTATAGTGTAGTTTTCACCCTTACAGAGCCTCGAGTTTTGAATCAGTAGTCACCTCCTCATAGCCAGATTCGACCAGTATAGCTAATATTATTATTATTCATTTTCAGTTTCCATAGCAACGCTCAGCATGGTGCTTGGCAACGACGTTTGGCTGCCGTCGGCCGCGGAGCTCGAGGTGCCCGAGATCAACGTCACCACCATGCCCCTGCTGGCTGCCGCTCACCAGCTGGGCCGCTTCTGCGACAACCAGTGCAAGGAGTTCATGCTGTGCCACCAGGAGACCCTCAAGGTGAGGCGACTTGACTTTTCCCCTTGTCACACCCTACTCTACCAACCTACCCAACCGTTGTCACACCCTACTATACCAACCTACCCAACCGTTGTCACACCCTACTCTACCAACCTACCCAACGCCTGTCACACCCTACTCTACCAACCTACCCAATCCCTGTCACGCCCTACTCTACCAACCTACCCAACCCCCGTCACACCCTACTTTACCAACCTACCCAACTCCTGTCACACCCTACTCTACCAACCTACCCAACCCTTGTCACACCCTACTATATCAACCTACCCAACCCCTGTCACACCCTACTCTACCAACCTACCCAACCCCTGTCACACCCTACTCTACCAGCCTACCCAACTCCTGTCACACCCTACTCTATCAACCTACCCAACCCCTGTCACACCCTACTATATCAACCTACCCAACCCCTGTCACACCCTACTCTACCAACCTACCCAACTCCTGTCACACCCTACTCTACCAACCTACCCAATCCCTGTCACCCTACTATACCAACCTACCCAACCCCTGTCACACCCTACTCTACCAACCTACCCAACCCCTGTCACACCCTACTCTACCAACCTACTTAACACCCTGTCACGCCCTACTCTACCAACCTACCCAACCCCCGTCACACCCTACTTTACCAACCTACCCAATCCCTGTCACACCCTACTCTACCAACCTACTTAACACCCTGTCACAGCCTACCCTACCAACCTACCCAACTCCTGTCACACCCTACTCTACAGACCTACCCAACCCTTGTCACACCCTACTATATCAACCTACCCAACCCCTGTCACACCCTACTCTACCAACCTACCCAACCCCTGTCACACCCTACTCTACCAGCCTACCCAACTCCTGTCACACCCTACTCTATCAACCTACCCAACCCCTGTCACACCCTACTCTACCAACCTACCCAACTCCTGTCACACCCTACTCTACCAACCTACCCAACCCTAGTCACACCCTACTCTACCAACCTACCCAACTCCTGTCACACCCTACTCTATCAACCTACCCAACCCCCGTCACACCCTACTCTACCAACCTACCCAACTCCTGTCACACCCTACTCTACCAACCTACTTAACACCCTGTCACGCCCTACTCTACCAACCTACCCAACCCCCGTCACACCCTACTTTACCAACCTACACAATCCCTGTCACACCCTACTCTACCAACCTACTTAACACCCTGTCACACCCTGCCCTACCAACCTACTCAACTCCTGTCACACCCTACTCTACCAACCTACCCAACTCCTGTCACACCCTACTCTATCAACCTACCCAACCCCCGTCACACCCTACTCTACCAACCTACCCAACTCCTGTCACACCCTACTCTACCAGCCTACCCAACTCCTGTCACACCCTACTCTATCAACCTACCCAACCCCTGTCACACCCTACTCTACCAACCTACCCAACTCCTGTCACACCCTACTCTACCAACCTACCCAATCCCTGTCACCCTACTCTACCAACCTACCCAACCCCTGTCACACCCTACTCTACCAACCTACCCAACCCCTGTCACACCCTACTCTACCAACCTACTTAACACCCTGTCACGCCCTACTCTACCAACCTACCCAACCCCCGTCACACCCTACTTTACCAACCTACCCAATCCCTGTCACACCCTACTCTACCAACCTACTTAACACCCTGTCACAGCCTACCCTACCAACCTACCCAACTCCTGTCACACCCTACTCTACCAACCTACCCAACCGTTGTCACACCCTACTATATCAACCTACCCAACCCCTGTCACACCCTACTCTACCAGCCTACCCAACTCCTGTCACACCCTACTCTATCAACCTACCCAACCCCTGTCACACCCTACTCTACCAACCTACCCAACTCCTGTCACACCCTACTCTACTAACCTACCCAACTCCTGTCACACCCTACTCTACCAACCTACCCAACTCCTGTCACACCCTACTCTATCAACCTACCCAACCCCCGTCACACCCTACTCTACCAACCTACCCAACCCCCGTCACACCCTACTTTACCAACCTACCCAACCCCTGTCACACCCTACTCTACCAGCCTACCCAACTCCTGTCACACCCTACTCTACCAACCTACCCAACTCCTGTCACACCCTACTCTACCAACCTACCCAACTCCTGTCACACCCTACTCTACCAACCTACCCAACTCCTGTCACACCCTACTCTACCAACCTACCCAACTCCTGTCACACCCTACTCTATCAACCTACCCAACCCCCGTCACACCCTACTCTACCAACCTACCCAACCCCTGTCACACCCTACTCTACCAACCTACTTAACACCCTGTCACACCCTACCCTACCAACCTACCCAACTCCTGTCACACCCTACTCTACCAACCTACCCAACCCTTGTCACACCCTACTATATCAACCTACCCAATCCCTGTCACCCTACTCTACCAACCTACCCAACCCCTGTCGCACCCTACTCTACCAACCTACCCAACTTCTGTCACACCCTACTCTACCAACCTACCCAACTCCTGTCACACCCTACTCTATCAACCTACCCAACCCCCGTCACACCCTACTCTATCAACCTACCCAACCCCTGTCACACCCTACTCTACCAACCTACCCAACTCCTGTCACACCCTACTCTACCAACCTACCCAATCCCTGTCACCCTACTCTACCAACCTACCCAACCCCTGTCACACCCTACCCTACCAACCTACCCAACTCCTGTCACACCCTACTCTACCAACCTACCCAACTCCTGTCACACCCTACTCTATCAACCTACCCAACCCCCGTCACACCCTACTCTACCAACCTACCCAACCCTAGTCACACCCTACTCTACCAACCTACCCAACCCCTGTCACACCCTACTCTACCAACCTACCCAACTCCTGTCACACCCTACTCTACCAACCTACCAAACTCCTGTCACACCCTACTCTACCAACCTACCCAACTCCTGTCACACCCTACTCTACCAACCTACCCAACCCCTGTCACACCCTACTCTACCAACCTACCCAACCCCTGTCACACCCTACTCTACCAACCTACTTAACACCCTGTCACACCCTACCCTACCAACCTACCCAACCGTTGTCACACCCTACTCTACCAACCTACCCAACCGTTGTCACACCCTACTCTATCAACCTACCCAACCCCCGTCACACCCTACTCTACCAACCTACCCAACCCTAGTCACACCCTACTCTACCAACCTACCCAACCCCTGTCACACCCTACTCTACCAACCTACCCGACCCCTGTCACACCCTACTCTACCAACCTACTTAACACCCTGTCACACCCTACCCTACCAACCTACCCAACTCCTGTCACACCCTACTCTACCAACCTACCCAACTCCTGTCACACCCTACTCTATCAACCTACCCAACCCCCGTCACACCCTACTCTACCAACCTACCCAACCCTAGTCACACCCTACTCTACCAACCTACCCAACCCCTGTCACACCCTACTCTACCAACCTACCCAACCCCTACTCAACAAACCTAGGTAACGTGACACTTAGAATTTGTTTAACAATCTCCCAATCAACGCGCTATAAAATTATTCCCACACAATTCTATCCCCAACACGCAGGACCCGCGCAAGTGCCTGGCCGAAGGCAAAGCTGTCACCGAATGCGGCCTGGAATTCTTTCGCAAAATCAAGCGCCACTGCGCCCTGCCATTTGAGCGCTATTTGAATTGCTTTGAGAAGCGTTCGACTGGCTACAACAGGCCGGCCCACTGCCGCCGCGAGCAGGGACCGTTTGACGATTGCGTTCGGGAGCATCTGGGACAGGTGCGCCAATTTTGACTGTTCATTTCATACGAAATACCTATAGTTAATAAGATATCGCATATTTTATCATAATTCCTATAATAATCCAACATATTTACAATCCAACTTTACAAGAAATCCCAATATTTAACAAAAATCCCATATTTCTAATCAAAATCCCATGATTTCTCTATAGATCCCGTAATTCCTTAAAAAATAATAAGATCTACAGAAAAGGAAACATTCTAAAAAAGTCCCATGCATTAAGGATAAATCCCATAACTCAAAATCATCCCATAATAGCTAAAATCTCAAATCCCCACAAAAAAATCCCATCCAGGAGCGCCCGCCGCCCGGCTACTTCAGCAAGATCCGCCTACACGACAGCCAGCGGCCGCGCCCCGTTCTGCCGCCAGCCCCGATGCCGCAGCGCATCGAGGAGCGCGACCTGGACTCCGTCCAGCTGCCGGCAGACTCTGCTGATCCCAACTTTGTGTTCCGCCGTTTCGACACGAGCGAGGAGACCCAGCGCCAGGCCCTGGATTGGATGAGGAAGAACAGGGAGCGCACCACCGTGAGGAATTTTGTCCCGCCAGAGGGATCCGAATAGGAAGTTAGTTCGACTAACTGAGGGACTCAATTGCGGTGACGCTTGGAACTGGACTCATGGAGCTCGGCTGCTGAGCTCGCTTTCAACATTTAGATAGATTTATAGAATTGATTAAAAATCTAGCTGTTACATTTTATACTTCAGCTACTAGACTATCAGAATAGCTAAACTCCCTTCTTGGATATAGGATTATTCCTAATTTCAGGATTTAAATTTTCCGTAATTGTGGGATTTGTGTGATCCCTAATTAGGGATTTGAATTATCCCAAGTATTTTTATTTCAATTATTCCTAATTTTGGGATTTAAACTATCCCCAATTTTGGGATTTGAATTATCCCTAATTGGGATCCTTTATAATCCCCAACTAGGAACCTGAATCATCCCAAAAATTTTAATGCTGAATTCGTAATTCTCAACATAAAAAATTTAGTACTAAATTTTGAAACTTAAAACTGTTTGTTTTTGCACAGTAGTAGCGTCAGTTACTTTGTTATCCTCCCTCTGGTGGCACTGGCATAAGCTTTACTTTTCAGTTGTTAGCATAGTGACAACACTTTGCTGTCCCCATTTCCCTAAATATAATAACTAAACATTTGCCCATGTACTAATAATAATTCGCCTTTAACTAATATGCGTTATTTTTGTCTATTCAACATCAATAAATGCAGATTTAGTTTTGTTGGTCATTCGCGTTACTTAGAAATTGACCGCATCATCAACTTATTAATTTTGAAAAGCGAAAAAAATAAAAAAACTTCAAAGAGCGCTGTGTCTTTCTTATTTGTACCCGGTTCTTATTTACCCAACTCAAACTGGGACCCAATCTCAGCTGGGTGGACTGAAGCAATGCGGGATGAAGTGCCTTGCTCATGGGCACCAATTGCAACCTGGAGCCAGGGCTCGAACCTGCGACCTCTCCTAATAAACTCCTAACAAAGAGAAACGCACAGAAATCTACTTTTCACAATATAATTAGGCTGAAAGCATTAGAAGCGCAAAACGTGTATCCATAACAAATTTAGATGCAAAAAACTATCTGAAAATAATTCTAAATAGATAAGTAGATTTTATTTATTTATTTTCATATCCATTTTTACGCAAGGCACATGAAAATTACGCACAAATAATTACGCAATATTTTGTCGGATGTTGCTACTGCTTACTATCAAATAAGTAGTCTGTTTAGAATTTTTAATTAATTTTGTATCAAGCGCGTAATATAAAGGAGGGAAAACCTACGGTACATTTGTGTAGCTCATTTTAAATCAGCAATACTGGAAGCTGAGCGTTTCTGCAACGACTTGACGCCGAATTTTAGCCAAAATAAAAAAATAAACAACACTCTACTGAAGTCAATAAGTAGCATTTGTAATCTTAGTGTACGGAAAAATAAAGGTGCTTTTTTCAAACGATAAAATAAGGCCAAATCACTAATTAGGAGGCAGTTAGATATTCGATAGGTCGGAATGTACACAAATGCGCTCGATCTGTTATCTGCTAGTTAAAGAATAAATTCCTGCAGACTCTGCTTTGGAATGAATGGGTTAGGAAAACGAATGGAAATGGGCAAAATTGGACGCATTTAGCCTGTTTTATGAAAAGGAAAAAAGCTACGTTTTGGCTAAATTGAGCACAACTTTTCATAATAATAATAGTAAGGCACTCGCTCCGTTTTAAAAAATTTAACAGTAAAAAATTAAAGGCACATTTTACTGCTTTCAATTATTACAAAATAGTCTTCCAACGTCAACGATTTTTATGCTGTTTAGTTGGATTTAAATTGGGATTTCATCTGTTAAAGAATCTGAGATTTTATCTGTTTTAGAAAATGGGATTTTTCCTGTTGAAGAAACTGAGATTTCCCCTGTTGAAGAAACTGAGATTTCCCCTGTTGAAGAAACTGAGATTTCCCCTGTTGAAGAAACTGGGATTTCGCTTGCTGAAGAAACTGGGATTTCGCTTGCTGAAGAAACTGGGATTTCCCTTGCTGAAGAAACTGAGATTTCCCCTGTTGAAGAAACTGAGATTTCCCCTGTTGAAGAAACTGAGATTTCCCCTGTTGAAGAAACTGGGATTTCGCTTGCTGAAGAAACTGGGATTTCCCTTGCTGAAGAAACTGAGATTTCCCCTGTTGAAGAAACTGGGATTTCCCTTGCTGAAGAAACTGGGATTTCCCCTGTTGAAGGAACTGGAATTTCCCTTGCTGAAGAATCTGAGATTTCCTTGTTTTAGAAAATTGGATTTCCTTGTGTATCTGGTACGAAGCTGGGATTTTCCTTTTAAAGACTGGGATTTTCCCAGTAAAAGAAGCTGGGATATCCCCCATTGAGGGGATCTTCCTACTTGTTAAAGAAAATGGAATGTCCCTAATTAAACATCTGGGATTTGATGCTTGAAAAAAATTTGTAGCTTGTCTACAATAACAAACAGTCAAGGAATGAATCTACTTAGAGTTGGGAGCAGCGTTGCCATAGATACTGTTAGCCTTGACCTGAAGGAATTCCGCCTTGCCCTCCTCCGCTTGCTTCGCCAGCTGCTCCCGCAGTTTAGTCTGATGCTCCTTCATTGTCACATTTGCTGGCAGCTTTTTCGAGCCACCCAAGCTGATCACCCAGGGATGGCACAGCACGTCCACCGCTGTGTAGCGCCTTCGCCTGTCGACCACCAGCAGACGCTGGATCAGGTCCTTGGCCGCTGGGTACGGGGTTTTCGGTTGAGTAAATTAGAATGTACACTCTCTCAGGGAATCAAATTGTTATTTTAGCTGGTTGCTTGATCCTCTAGTAGGTTTATTTGCCGTTATGAAGGTTCTGGGCGATTCTAAAGATTGTTTACTGGAGCGAAGTTTTAGGGGTGACTCTAAGGGAGGTTTAGGGGTGACTCTAGGGTAGGTTTAGGGGTGACTCTAAGGGAGGTTTAGGGGTGTTTTTAAGTGAGTTTTGGGGGTGTTTTTAAGTGAGTTTTAGGGGTGTTTTTAAGTGAGTTTTAGGGGTGATTCTAAGGGAGTTTTAGGGGTGACTCTAAGGGAGTTTTAGAGGTGATTCTAAGGGAGTTTTAGGGGTGATTCTAAGGGAGTTTTAGGGGTGACTCTAAGGGAGTTTTAGAGGTGATTCTAAGGGAGTTTTAGGGGTGATTTTAATGGAGTTTTAGGGGTGATTCTAAGGGAGTTTTAGGGGTGATTCTAAGGGAGTTTTAGGGGTGATTCTAAGGGAGTTTTAGGGGTGATTCTAAGGGAGTTTTAGGGGTGATTCTAAGGGAGTTTTAGGGGTGATTCTAAGGGAGTTTTAGGGGTGATTCTAAGGGAGTTTTAGGGGTGATTCTAAGGGAGTTTTAGGGGTGATTCTAAGGGAGTTTTAGGGGTGATTCTAAGGGAGTTTTAGGGGTGATTCTAAGGGAGTTTTAGGGGTGATTCTAAGGGAGTTTTAGGGGTGATTCTAAGGGAGTTTTAGGGGTGATTCTAAGGGAGTTTTAGGGGTGATTCTAAGGGAGTTTTAGGGGTGATTCTAAGGGAGTTTTAGAGGTGTATCTAAGGGAGTTTTAGGTTGATTCTAAGTGAGTCTTAGGGGTGTTGCTAAGGGGGGTTTAGGAGTGACTCTAATGGATGTTTAGGGGTGATTCCAATGGAGATCTTAAGGGTGATTCTAAGAGAGGCTTTGAAAAGCCCAAGAACATTTTCCGTCCTTAGTTTCATTCACTTTTAATCTTGAAATTAATTTGCGCACTGTTACTTGCTTGCTAATAAAAAATATTTAAACCACAGATGCACTCACACAGTGAAATGTGATCCCAGTAGGGACTGAGAAACTCGAACACGCCAGATTTGATGAAGTGGAACAGCTCGGTCTGGCGTCGCTCTCGGCTTCGAAACGGCGGGAACCCGCACAGCAGGATGTAGGTGATGACGCCCAGCGCCCACAGGTCCACTTCCAGGCCGTAGCCTGCGAAGGAGGCAAGTTGAATCGCGTGTTGTGTGACAATTATTTGTAACAAAAAATAAAATCTTTTTTTCTTTCGTCCCATTTACCCAGCTCAAACTGATACCCGATCTCAGCCGGGTGGACTGAAGCAATGCGGGATTAAGTGCCTTGCTCACGGGCAAAAATGGTTTTCTAGAAATGGGGCTCGAACCCACGACCTTCCGTTTATGAGGAAAATGCTTTTAGCCACTAGGTAGTTACTGAGGAATGTCTTTTTGACAGTGATCGGTTTTGTTAGAGTCTATCTTAGCATATTAGCAAACTTTCACCTCTCTCCTCGAGAATCTCGGGCGCAACGTAGGTCGGGGTGCCGCACACGGTGTAAATCGGCTTGTCAACCTCCATGGCTAGGCCGAAATCGCCGAGTTTTAAACTGATTTTGTTGTCCTTGCTGCGGTACACCTGACAAAAATTAAGGGATTCGAAAAAATTTAGAATTAGATAAATAAATCCAGCAATCGAAATCCCCATTTTTTAAGTTGAAATCCCTATTCCAAGAATCTTAATCTCCTTGCCTGAGACTAAAATCCTCATTCATAAAAACAAAATTTCCATCCCTAGGATCGAATTCCCCATCAAATAATCGAAATCCTCATTCATAAAATTTATATCCCCATTTTAAAAACCTAAATCCCAGTTTTAAATTTGAAATCTTTATTCCAAAAATCGAAATATCCTCCTCTAAGACGAAAATGCCCATTCATTGAAATATAAATCCCTATCCCCAGAATCTAAATCCCCTATTTATAGAATCGACATCCTCATCCCTAGAATCCTCTTCCCCATTTCTAGAATCGAAATCCCCAATCCCCAGAATCGAAATCCCATGTCCCCAGAATCGAAATCCCCTATCCCCAGAATCGAAATCCCCTATCCCAAGAATCGAAATTTCCTATCCTTATAATCGAAATCCCCTATCCCCAGAATCGAAATCCCCTATCCCAAGAATCGAAATTTCCTATCCTCATAATCGAAATCCCCTATCCCAAGAAACGAAATCCCAATTTCTTAGAATCTTGATTCCTCATTCCTATAATTTAATTTCTCATTCCTAGAATCGAAATCCCCTTTCTAAGAATCAAAATCCCCTTTCTAAGAATCAAAATCCCCTTTCTAAGAATCAAAATCCCCTTTCTAAGAATCAAAATCCCCTTTCTAAGAATCAAAATCCCCTTTCTAAGAATCAAAATCCCCTTTCTAAGAATCAAAATCCCCTTTCTAAGAATCAAAATCCCCTTTCTAATAATCAAAATCCCCTTTCTAAGAATCAAAATCCCCTTTCTAAGAATCAAAATCCCCTTTCTAAGAATCAAAATCCCTATATCTAAAAGTAGAACCGAAATTAAAGTCCCCATCGCCATTCCCCAAATCAATGCGGACCCCCTCACCAGCAGATTCTCGGGCTTGAGGTCGCGGTGCACGATGTTCCGGCTGTGCAGGTAGAACAGCGCGTTCGCCATGTCGGCCACCATGTGCGCCGCCTGCGTCTCGTTGAACTTCACCACCTGGCTGATGGCGTCAAACAGGTCGCCGCCCTTGACCAGCTCCATGACCAGGTAGATCTCGCTGCGGGTCTCGTATTCCTCCAGCAGGCGGACAATGTTGGGATGCTGGCACAGCTTCATGATGCGCACCTCGTTAATCACCATGTGCTCTTTGCCGCGCAGCTTTGACTTGTCAATCACCTTCATGGCGTACTCGTTGCGGCTCTCCTTCTTGACGCAGGCTCGCACGATAGCGAAATTGCCGTCGCCCATGGTTTTGCCCAGCTCGAACCGCTCGTTGATGAACCGGCTCGAGGAGATCGGGCGGATCAGGGGCCGCTCAGACGGCGGCGGCTGCTGCTGCTGCTGCTGCTCCGTCTTCTCCTGCGCCTGCTTCTTGGTTGCGCTCTTCTTCCCCTGCGGAGTCTGCGGCGACGGCGACCGTTTCTTCTGCTTCTCCTTGGCTGACGCGCGCTGCTGCTGCTGCTCAGGTTCCTGCTTCCGCGGCGTCTCCTTGACTGACGATGCTTCAGTTGTAGCAGCGGCAGTGACGGCGGTGGCTGGGGCGGCTGGGGCGGCGGCAGCAACGGCCGACGACGTCGCCGCAGTGGCCTCTTTCTCCTCCTCGCGCACCGGGGACAGAACCCGACCCATCGGCGTGTCGGGCTTCGGGGTCGAGGATCTTCTTGATTGTTGTTGCTGTTGTTGTTTTTGTTGCTGTTGCTGCTGTTGTTGCAGCTGATGCGGCTTCGGGTGATGCTTCGGCGATGTCTTGTCGACGACAGCTGGGCTTGATGAGGCTTCAGGTGGAAGCTGAGGCAAAGGCGGCAATGGCTCCTGCTGCTGCTGCTGCTGCTGCTGCTCGGTTTCCTGCTCCGCTTTTTGCTGAGCTTTCTTCTCCTTGTGCGCTTTTTTCTCCGCCAATTTCTTTTCCTTCTCGCTGGCTGAGGGCGCCGACGCCTGCGGCTCCTTGGCCGACGCCTGAATTGGCGGCAGCACGACACGGCCCTTGGCTGGCTGCTGCTGCTGCTGCTGCTGCTGCTTGCCTGCCGGACCATCACGCTGGCGGCCCAGCCTCCGCTGCTTGTCCCGCTTGGCTGTCGCCGCCTCCTCGGCAAGCCGCTGCTCCTCCGCCAGCCGCTGCTGTCGGCTCGCCTCCTCCGGCTCTAGCGGCGGCGGCTGCTGCTGCAGCGATGGCGGCTCGTGAATCAGCGGCAGCGGCTTGGAGTGGCGCCGCGCCGCCAGCGCCTGCCGCAGCGGCTCGCCTCTCAGCGGCCCGGCTCCCGAGGTCGGCGTCGTGGCCGCCACTTCGGCCTCCTCGTAGCCGCTGTCCCGCTCTTCAACTCGAGCTGGAGGCGGAGGCGGCGGCTGCGGCTGCTGCTGCTGAGCCGGCGGGATCACGTGACCCCGACTGCCTCGTCGCTTCTCCTGCCGTCGAAGCCGGCGCTCCCAATGTCGTAGCAGCGACTTGACGTCGGCGTTGCCCGGATACAGCTCGTCTAGCAGGTCGGCGACTCGATCCAGCGACATCGGCTCCTCGGCGGCGCTGCCTACGAAGAGCTCCTCGTCGTGGAACAGGTCGCCGACGTCGCGAACCTCCCGGCCGGCGATGCTCCACAATCGGCGAAGTCGGCCGCCGCGACGACCGCCGCCGAACGAGTCGGAGATGTCGGCAAGGAGCTGCTGGTAGCTCTGCACGCCCCGGCGATTCAACAAAATTTTCACCACCTGACGGGGCCGCGGGCCGTCCTTGACGATGGTGACCACTTTGGGCTGGCGGCTGGTGGCGCCCAGGCTTGCGGAGGCGTCGCCCGCCGGCGCCACGTGGCTGGGAGGAGGTTCGCGACTGTGCGAGCCACGGAGGGCCGCAATCCGACTGGACTCCGGCGGCTGCTTCTGCTGCAGCTGCAGTTGCAGAGTCTGCTGCTGCTGCTGATGTTGCTGCTGCTGCTGCTGCTGATGCTGCCGCTTGAGGAATCTGGACGGTGGGAAGGCATTGTAACCGGCGAACTGGGAGGCGCTGGCTGCGGCGCTGTAGATTGTCGAGTCGAAGTTTTGGCTGGACTGGCCGCCTGCGGTTCGTTTGAGTTTGAGTTTGGCGTTTAGCATGGCAACAGCGGAGGCGGGGGAAAGCGGCAGCTTCTATTAAAATACTGATAAGAAATTTCACGAAGCTGTAAAACTTAGCGGCTTGAGGGCTCTGCTGCTAATGGTGTTTAATGAGAGCGATAAAACTTATGAGAGATAAATTGCTGCTATTTTTCTGGTTCGGCGGCTATAAAAGTTGAAAAAATGCTTTTGCGTCTAGAAAATGACCATTTCTCTGTTCCTTAAAGTAAATAAAAGCAAAGCACAACGACAAGCGAAAAGAAAAAATACTTTCTTAGAAAAAGCACATTAGTTATCTATCTATCTATCTATCTATCTGTCTATCTATCTATCTATCTATCTATCTATCTATCTGTCTATCTATCTATCTATCTATCTATCTATCTATCTATCTATCTATCTATCTATCTATCTATCTGTCTATCTATCTATCTATCTATCTATCTATCTATCTATCTATCTATCTATCTATCTGTCTATCTATCTATCTATCTATCTATCTATCTATCTATCTATCTATCTATCTATCTATCTATCTATCTGTCTATCTGTCTATCTGTCTATCTATCTATTTATTTATATGTCTATCTATCTCTCATAAAAATCGGTGAAACTGAAGAGATTTTTGTCAAACAAAGAGCAGAATAAAAATCAAATCTATAAAAAAAGTAAGGAACACCAAAAGTGAGTTTTCAATATTAAAACAAACGATGTACAGATGTGACTTCTTCTTACCCTCTAAAATGATAGAATAAAACGAAGGAAAATGTTGCTGTGAAAAGTGATTCTCGCAGGTGATCAGCATCTCTTACAACGCAAACTGTCTATAGCCCATAAAATAATTAAAAATTTCCTCCTCACCTTTGCCCCACGGCAGCAGTTCAGCCGCCCCGTATTTCACCGGCTTGAAGCTCTCGTTGCCGGCGCACACGTAGGCGCCGCCGTCTCTCAAATCCGACACGCTTCCCAGTCGGCGGCCGCTGCTAGGGGAGAACAGCTGGCGCACCCCGTTGGGCAGGTAGAGATTCTGCGGCATCCGGTAAGTGAGGTCCTGCAGCAGGTCGTGATAAGACACGTACCGATTGGGCGTGATGCTCAGCTTCTTCCCTTTGAAGAAGATGTCCCCGTTGCAGAAGATCACTATCCGTTTCTGGCGGCGTCGCTCCTCGCGCGCCTGACGCCTCGTCGCCAGGACGCCGCTGACACCGCCGGGTTCCATCAGGGCGCTGGCCATGGCGCCGCCGCTGCTGCTGCTGTTCCTGGCAGCTGCGCTCTGCTTGATTGGCTTCTGTAGACGCGACAAAATGATTGGTAACGCACTTTCGCTAGTAGCTTCAGATTTCTATTAGTCTCTGAAACAGCACAGCATAGCACTGATTGTTGCTAACCAATTTTGCTTCTTTTATTCTTATATTTGGTGTGAAAGCGGCGCTGTTGTCTTGCTTCGTTTTTTGATTGTGCTCAGGTGTCTGTGTTTTACCAATCTGGTTGTGTGTGTGTGTGTGTGTGTGTGTGTGTGTGTGTGTGTGTGTGTGTGTCCCTAAGCAGCCCGCTCTCTATAGCTACCTGAGCACCGATCTGAGTGAAGATACAGACAATTAGAGTTCTACAAGTGATGAGACTCTGCAAATGCTCTCAAGTAAATGGTAATGTAGAGAGCAGGCTTGGGCAGAGATGCAATGGAAAAATCCAGCGAGAAAACTGCACCCTCCTCCGTTGGCAAGCGGTGAGCGATCGCAGTTTACAAAAAGAAAAAAATCGTCTCTATGTGCCTCTCTAGCTCTCTCGGTCTAAAGTCGGCGCTGATGATAATACGCTCGTAGCAGCAAAGATTAAAAAAGCAAAGTACAATGAGATTGGGCTGTGCGGCCACAGAAGACAGATAGGCAGAAATGCTCGCCCTAGCAACGAATCGACAAAAAAATAGCGCCTGCTCTGCGCCCTCCCACATCCATCTCCATCTGAAGCTCTCTCTCTCTCTCCCTCTCTCTCTGTCGCTCTGTGAGCGCTGTGAGAATAGTGCAGCCTTTGTTGTCAGTGCATTTAACGGTAGCAGCCGATGATTCTATAGAGCAAGCGAAGCAAAATCTGACTGTGGAATGATGCCTTTGTGGGTCGGCATTTTTTTAGACAGCAAAAAAATACTGAGCTGTGACTGCAGCCTGCCAAACTGAGCTCACACTGAAATCAGAGTGGGCTCAACTGTTTACCCTGAGGGTTTGTGTGTGTATGCATACTACTGGGTGTGTTTACTTTGCTGGCATGCACCTGGCCAAGAGTAGTCAGTCTGCCGTCACAAATTGTTGAGACGGAGAATAATGTTGGCCGCGCAGTTTTTAGCATTATGCCGGAATTTTAATTAGCAGAGTGATAAAATAATGCTTCTTATATACAAATAAAATAGCAATTTAAAATTACTTCGTATTTTGTTGGCCTAAGGAATCTTAGTCATATGCATTTAACCAACAAAATAGACAAGCAGCAAAAAAACAATGCACTTTTTTATTTTACATTTATGCAAATCTATTATAGCATACGTTGTTATGAGTACTTGCTTAGTAATTAGTGAATTTTAGTTTGCATAGCATAATTACCATTATATAACTGGTTGAGCTTAAAAAATTGGTGCAAGTAAAATCTCCACAGAAGTTCCCGTGCAGTAATAGAGACTCAACTGTATTTGCTGTCATAAGTCAGCACAGCAAATAGTCTGCGGGTAATGCAAATAACTAAGCTGGGCTAGAGTTTTTCAAAAATTTCTAACTTAACTACAAAAATCAAAAGCTGAAACATGGTTAATACATCCGCAGTTAATGGGTTGTAGTTTACATTACCACAAGCACAACTTAAAATTTAACAAGCTGTTTTACTTGGCAAGTTTTTGAAGTGTTTCAAAATTAACTTTGTTACGAGCGACAAATGTTAAATAGAAAAAATATCTAAATTAGATTTAATTAAAAGCTATTTGGATTTTATTATTATACACACAATTTACCCATCATGCAAGAAATAAAAAAAATAGATGTTCGATATGAAAATAGCAGTTTGACATTTTGCTCGAATAATATGCTTGAAATTTTTGTAGATATAGTCAGAATTTAATCAGCTCACCAGTGATGTCTGCATTTGTTTGGTAAAAAAGCATGCAAAGAGTTATAAAGATCATAAGCTTATAAATTTACTAGGTAAAGTTTAACCTTTTCATTAAAAAATGTCACGAAAAAAGATTTTTGTCAGATTTTTCTTAGAGAAATGAACCTAGATTAAATTCATAGGCAAATGAAATAAAAGCTGATGGTTTTATAAATACTCAAATTTTAATCCTAAAACAAAATTAGCTGGCGATACACTAAATAAAGCACCGATAGAGCGCCTAAACAACGTTTAATAGCGATAAATTACGGATCGGGGCTGAAATAAAAAATTAATCAGAATAGACCTGTTAAAATAAATTATTTATTGTTTTCGCTAACAATGCACAAATATTGTAAAAGTCTTGAAATATAGTATATAAATGTGTTTTTATTAAAACTTTCTTTTAACTAAACTATTTTCTAAGATTTGTAAAAAATATTACTTACGTTTTGTTTTGATTTTTAGGCATTAGTATATCCGGAAAGCATAATTAAGAAATGATCGCAATGAAGTATTTTTTGCGCTTTTTGCCGTCAACGTTATCAATGTTTATTGCGAAGCATTAATTTGCTCTCAGGCTAAATACTTCTTTGGAAGAACAATTATTTGTTTAGCTCATGCAACAATTCTACACAGACATAAGCGATTGCTTTTAGGACGCATTGTATGCTATTTTTTCTTATTTAAATTATTGCACTCAACGCAGATTTGTTGTGTTTTGAATATTCTAATTATGACTGAAGTAGATGTATTTGCCCGTGATGCTAAAAATCAAATGGCCTTCGAAAAGTGCTCTGAAACGTGATGCACTTCGTTAATGCAAATTCATTTAATCATTTTTATGCCGACGCAAAGACAATAGTTTTGTTCGTCTTATACATTGCCTGCCTACAATGTGGCCAGCGCTGTTTATATTAACTATGTGATGGGCACCCAATAGGGTTCGATTGAATTTGATTATTAGAGTTTAATGCCTTTTTGGCATAATTCAGAATTTTTATATCAGCTTGGAGATCTGTAAGGAAGCTATAGAACCAACTTGTGATTGTGGTCGAAAGTAAACCAAAAAACCGATCTCTATGAACCGACCATGATAGAAACCCCAGATAAAGTGTTCTATGCATCTTGCCTTGCACTAGCCATCTAGTTTCTGTCCCTTTACAAGTATAAGCTGTGACTTCAAGAAATCGACGTCTGGGAAAAATTTCTTCTCAATTAGTCCAAACTTTTGTTTGCAAGGGTTACTTGGTGAGGCACTATACACAATTTGGTAGCGGCGGGGTTGCATGGTTGTCAACTCCGTGTTTCTTGCTATCGTCTCCTAATAATTGAACTTCATGTATAGCCACTCGCCACTATCATCTGATGTCTAGCTACTGTATGTGTACCTGGGACTGACCTCGAGATCGTTATTGCGATGCAGTTGGTTGGTTGGCTAAACCCAATTCACTAGCCATAATGCAAGCTAGTAACTAAAATGATTGTCAGGACCATTTCGTCAAAGGGAACGCACACGACCGTTTCATAAACATGTAACTACGGACTTCTTTTATAAATTAAATTTTACTTCAAACACACGGCACCATTATTTCCGTACCCAGTCCGCAGTTTTTGTCAGAGCCGTGTATTAGCAAGTGTATTTGCTATGCACTGTACGCATGCAATTATGTGAACACTATTCACCGCTCATTCTGTTTGCGTTTGCCGACCCTCTCAGGAGGCTTTCTGGGACAGAGAGAGAGAGAGAAAGAGAGAGAGAGCAGATTACTGGCTAGCTGTATTGTTGTTCATGGAGCGACCGGGCTTTAAGAGAGAAATGGGTAGGGAGTGAGCTGTGAGCTGTGAATGCCTTGGAGGGGTACAGGAGACAAGGATGGAGGAGTACGCTATATGAACGGTATGAAAGGCATACCCAGCTGAAGCTCAGATATACAATGAAAGAGAATGCTACTCATTCATAGCAACTTTAACAGAGCAGCTTTAGTTGCTAAGCAAGCAAGCTAGCAAAGCCTAAGTATTCCTTCTTTAGATCTGCTGATTTATGCAATTGCTTATCTTATCTCGAAGCTCGATAGTACACACTTGCAATGAATTATCCCGAGAAGTTGGTAACGATTCCAATGGAGGTACAGAGGAACCTGCCCACTCCGGTAGTGCACCTTCTAATGCAGCAGATGCAGCTGAATATGCTTGGCAAATCAAATGTGGCTACTGATAAAGATCTGATCGATATTGTCAGAAGTGAGTCGCTTGTTGGGAGGCTATTCTCGATTTTTATTGACGTATAATAAATTATATAATTATACTTTTCTGATTATTATATTTTCTCAAAATATAAAATAACAAGAAAACTTATGGAATGTGCAAAAAATATTTATTTGAATTATAGTTTTAAGAGGAAAATCGTTCAAACGATTAACACCTTAATGGGATAATTCCAAGGATAATACAATGGAAGTAATCTTTCGAAGGATTCCAACTCAGAGGGAATCTTTCCAAGGATTCCTACTCGGATGGAATCTTTCCAAGGATTTCAACTCGAAGGGAATCTTTCCAAGGATTCCAACTCGCAGGGAATCTTTTCAAGGATTCTCTTCCGAGGAGAAATCTGTCTAAGAAGGTATTGCAATGATAATCCTCGGTAATCTTCCTCACAGTAATACTACCAGGTCTACTATTGTAAATCTTTCTAAGCAGTAGTAACTCATGGGTGAATCCTTCTCCAATGATTGTAGGTCATAAGTACGGGAATCTTTGACGGGTTCTTATTAACGTTAATACTCGTAGCTTCGAAGGAATCTTTCCAAAAATACGACCGTAGTCTTTAGAGAATCTTTTTTGAAAAAGCATCTTTGTCAAAGGACTCTCAACGATGTGGAATGAGACCCGTCTAAGAAAGTCGAAAAATTTCCGTTTATATCTCTGTTGCGCCCCCCCCCCCCCCCCCAGAGCAATGGAGCCCGAGCCTGTACGTGCTGAACTACTTCAAAGTCGACGCCCTGCCTCGTCAGCCGTTCACCCGCGAGCTGACCAACGCGCCGCCCAGGTCAAAGTACTACGAGACTTTTCTGAGCACCTGCGTGTTCTTCTTTGCCATTTTGTTGATAGTCAGCCTCAGGTATTTGCTGGCTAGGGGGAGACTGCGCCCGCTGGTGAAAAATCCGAGGTGAGTGCGCCTCGAGGATGACACTTATAAAAAGTACAGTTCTCGTAAGAGCCTAGACCGCAGCAAAGGAATGAGATTTTCTGATTGACTAAGCAAACTTTATGGTGAAAGTATTTGGTTGTTTAGTTAATTAATCGCTCCTAGTTAAGGAACATTATTGATTAGGGAACCTCCCTGATGCCGGAATCTCCCTGATGAAGGAATCTCCCTGATGCAGGAATCTCCCTGATGTAGGAGTCTTCCTGACGAAGGAATCTCCCTGATAAAGGAATCTCCCTGATTAAGAAATCTCCCTGATGAAGGAATCTCCCTGATGATGGAATCTCCCTGATGAAGGAATCTCCCTGATGAAGCAATCTCCCTGATGAAGGAATCTCCCTGATGCAGGAATCTCCCTGATAAAGGAATCTCCCTGATTAAGAAATCTCCCTGATGAAGGATTCTCCCTGATGAAGGAATCTCACTGATGGAGGAATCTCCCTGATGCAGGAATCTCCCTGATGAAGGAATCTCCCTGATGAAGGAATCTTACTGATGGAGGAATCTCCCTGATGCAGGAATTTTCCCGACGAAGGAATCTCCCTGATGAAGGAATCTCCCTGATGAAGGAATCTCCCTGATGAAGGAATCTTACTGATGGAGGAATCTCCCTGATGCAGGAATCTTCCCGACGAAGGAATCTCCCTGATGAAGGAATCTCCCTGATAAAGGAATCTCCCCGATGAAGGAATCTCCCTGATAAAGGAATCTCCCTCATAAAGGAATCCCCCTGATAAAGGAATTCCTCCGATTAAGAAATCTCCCTGACGAAGGTATCTCCCTGACGAAGGTATCTCCCTGACGAAGGAGTCTCCCTGATAGGATATGACCTACACTTTATTCTCGAAACAAAAAATGATTTGCAGGTTAGCCACCTGGTTGCAATTCTTCATCGTTACAATCCCATTTGTGATCTGCGTGCTTGACTTCCCAGTGAAAAATTATGCCGCATTCGCCATCATCTTCAATATTGTGAGCCTCGCAATCTATGCGGGTTGCCGAATGCACCGACGGCTGACTCGGTCTGCCTCGGCTCTGATGGACAGCTTCGAGGCTGCTAACGGGAACGCGGCAGCGACGGTCGTCAGAGATTTGGAAGCCGGTCAAATCGACAACCGGGGGACGACAAAATTATCGACAACTCGACCTTACAACGACATGCTGGCAATCTACCGGTCCATCGTGTACATCAGCACCGCCGTGTGCATCTTTGCCAGGGATCAGCCCTGCTGGAACAACGATTTCAGCAAGACACGGAGCTTCGGCACCGGCCTGATGGACGTCGGCATCGGCTGCTTTGTGATCTGCGTGGGCTCGCTGGGCCCGACCGCGAATCGACCACTTGACGGAGTTGACAGGTCAGCGTCGTTTGAGCACAACTTATTTTAGAAATAAAAAATCCCCCTTTAGTAGAATCATAATTTGCAGTAGAATCGCCCTCCAGTAGAACCACAATACAGTAGAATCGCCCTCCAGTAGAACCACAATACAGTAGAACCGCCCTCCAGTAGAACCACAATACAGTAGAGTCGCCCTCCAGTAGAACCACAATACAGTAGAATCGCCCTCCAGTAGAATCGCCCTCCAGTGGAACCACAATACAGTAGAACTGCCCACCAGTAGAACCACAATACAGTAGAACCGCCCACCATTAGAACCACAATACAGTAGAATCACCCTCCAGTAGAACCACATTGCAGTAGAATCGCCCTCCAGTAGAACCACAATACAGTAGAATCGCCCTCCAGTAGAACCACAATACAGTAGAATCGCCCTCCAGTAGAACCACAATACAGTAGAACCGCCCTCCAGTAGAACCACAATACAGTAGAGTCGCCCTCCAGTGGAACCACAATACAGTAGAGTCGCCCTCCAGTAGAACCACAATACAGTAGAATCGCCCTCCAGTAGAACCACAATACAGTAGAACCGCCCTCCAGTAGAACCACAATACAGTAGAATCGCCCTCCAGTAGAACCACAATACAGTAGAATCGCCCTCCAGTAGAATCGCCCTCCAGTGGAACCACAATACAGTAGAACTGCCCACCAGTAGAACCACAATACAGTAGAACCGCCCACCAGTAGAACCACAATACAGTAGAATCACCCTCCAGTAGAACCACATTGCAGTAGAATCGCCCTCCAGTAGAACCACAATACAGTAGAATCGCCCTCCAGTAGAACCACAATACAGTAGAGTCGCCCTCCAGTAGAACCACAATACAGTAGAACCGCCCTCCAGTAGAACCACAATACAGTAGAGTCGCCCTCCAGTGGAACCACAATACAGTAGAGTCGCCCTCCAGTAGAACCACAATACAGTAGAGTCGCCCTCCAGTAGAACCACAATACAGTAGAATCGCCCTCCAGTAGAATCGCCCTCCAGTGGAACCACAATACAGTAGAACCGCCCTCCAGTAGAACCACAATACAGTAGAATCACCCTCCAGTAGAACCACAATACAGTAGAATCACCCTCCAGTAGAACCACAATACAGTAGAATCGCCCTCCAGTAGAACCACAATACGGTAAAATCGCCCTCCAGTAGAAGCACAATACAGTAGAGTCGCCCTCCAGTAGAACCACAATACAGTAGAATCCCCTCCAGTAGAATCGCCCTCCAGTGGAACCACAATAGAGTAGAATCGCCCTTACTAATAAACAATCTCTCATTGCTTTCCCCAAAAATTCCCAGACCGCTTGCCCTTCGAAAAGCCGCCCTTCAGTCCGCAATCCTGACTGTCTGCGGCCTGGTGAAAACCGTCTCCGTAGTGATCAGCACAGCCGTCAGAAAAGTCAACTACGATGAGGCGTGGACTGAGTACGGCGTCCACTGGAACGCCTTCTTCTCTCTGGCGGTGGCTCGAGGCCTCGGTGCAACTCTGGAGCTTCTAGTTCTGCCCTCGTGGCTGCCACCAATCCTGGCCGCCGTCATGACAACCGCAGCGCACGAGGCTCTGCTGGCTGCGGGCCTCGCCAAGCTGGTGCTGGGTCCCGGCGAGACGCCAATGCACAATCGGTCCACTCTGATTGGTCAGAATCGCGAAGGCCTGGCCTCCATACCCGGCCTGGTTGCTCTGTACTTTGCCGGACTGCAGCTGGGCAGGTGGACCAATCAGAGGGCTGAGGACGGCGATGCGAGGGCCAGGAAGCGGCTTGTCGTTCCCGGCAGAATTTTGGCTTTGCTGGCGGCTGCAGCCGCCTTGCGGCCGCTGCTTGTTGCCAGCGATGGCTACCCGCTGCTGCCGGAGTCCAGACGGCTGATGAACACCGCCTACTGCGCCTGGCTGGTCACCTTCTCCTGCTTTCACCTGCTCTGCGCCTGGGCTTTTCTGGAGGCGTCCCAGCGTCTCTGTGGAGCTAAGGAGCCCGGCGAGAGTTCTGCGGGGTCGGCAGAGATCCGGCTGACACCGATTCACTTGCAGCAGGTGGGCGCTTTGTCTTTTTTACGCTTGTCTGTCTGTCTGTCTGTCTGTCTGTCTGTCTTTCTGTCTGTCTGCCTGTCTGTCTGTCTGTCTGTCTGTCTGTCTGTCTGTCTGTCTGTCTGTCTGTCTGTCTGTCTGTCTGTCTGTCTGTCTGTCTGTCTGCCTGTCTGTCTGTCTGTCTGTCTGTCTGTCTGTCTGTCTGTCTGTCTGTCTGTCTGTCTGTCTGTGTGTCTGTGTGTCTGTCTGTCTGTGTGTCTGTGTGTCTGTGTGTCTGTGTGTCTGTCTGTGTGTCTGTCTGTCTGTCTGTCTGTCTGTCTGTCTGTCTGTCTGTCTGTCCATATCAACATAAAATCAACAATCACTAAACTCCATCTCCAGGTGGACTCAACGGGTCTCCTGTACTTCCTGGTCTCCAATCTGCTCACGGGCCTGTTTAACTTTGTGATCAACCACCTGGTGCCAAATCGCGAATCCATGGACGGAGCCCCCTGTCTCCTGGTCGTTCTGGTCTACACGGCGACGGCTTTTCAGGCCAGCCGTCTGGCTAGCAGGTGGTTTAGCTTCCGCGACCTGCAGGCCAACCTGATGAGGCGCTTTTGGAAGGCCTGAAGAAGATAAAAACATCGAGTTTTCTCTACTCGAATGGCAGCTCACGCTATTGTTCGTTCATTGCTCAAAAATTATTGTTTTGAGTATTTATTTGATTTCCTACAAGCAGTAAAAATTAGGACTTTAAAAACGTTGTCTGTCGAGTTTCGTCGATTGTGATGGCTTTTTGCACTTAATTTACAGAATGATTTTTTTCTATGAAATACATTTTATTGTGATTGCGAAATCAATTGAGCTTTCGTACTGCAAAGTGGCTTACCTTTGCAATGCAGCTCTAAATTGAAGCCGTTTAACTTGGATCAACTTGTATAAACAGGGAGAGAGAATGACTTCAATTTCTATTAACAATTTTGCCTGTTGAGTTTTACTGTAAGTAGTGTGTGCCATTGTAATAATAAAAAATGTAATAGTTAGCTAACGCATGTGGTGTAATTTGACTTAATATAAAATCGAATAAATTAAGTCTTAAAATTCTTGCGACTAAAACACTGGATTCCGGATCGAGATGAACCATTATGGCGTTTCCTGGATCAGCAAGTCTTTGAGGAATGTAAAATAGCATAAGACCTATTAAAAAAGAGACAATGAATTAACCATTGAAGATAAAGATTTTTTCAACAGTAAAATATAAAGCAGCTATTTTGAAAAAATGTTCTGAAATTTCTAAAATAAAGGTGTTAGGTTTTTATAAACTATTTCAATTGATAAAGACTGTCTTCAAATTTATATAAGTAAAGTAAGGAATTACTCAGTTTTTTCTGTTAAATCATCTAAATATTACAAGGTGTGCAGAGTATCTTAACTAAGAAAAAGAGGATATATCACCTTCAAAAAACGACTCAAACCCACACCCGCCCGTATTGGTAAGAATCAGTTTTTTTTCAATTCTGACGCCTTGCAGAATCAAGGGCCACTAGAAGTCACTTTACTCTACTAGAAGTCCTTGTGCAGAATCAGGCCAAGGGCGACACGCACTCGCACAGTACTTTGGTTGCGCCTGTCCAGTTACCAGGGGAAAAAAAATGCCTTTCTCATTGAATAATCTTCCGCAAACGTTCTCTCCATTCAGGTTATTTGGCTCTCCACTGGCCCAGAAAGAGGAGTCCACGGTGATGTTGCAGCCGACCCATTGCCAACCTCCTGACGGCTCAGGACTGCCTGGGGGCTGGTAGCCTCCGAGCCACGCTGAGACTCCAGGGCTGTGGGTGTCGAAGATCCAGTCTACGTGGTTCATCTCTTCAGCGCTGGTCACGTCGGCCATGATGACCAGACCGCTCTCCGACTCGCACTTCGCCCTGCTCGGCCACCACGTCCCGACGCCAGAGTACAGCCTCATAAAGGAATCCCCCTGATAAAGGAATTCCTCCGATTAAGAAATCTCCCTGACGAAGGTATCTCCCTGACGAAGGTATCTCCCTGACGAAGGTATCTCCCTGACGAAGGTATCTCCCTGACGAAGGTATCTCCCTGACGAAGGAGTCTCCCTGATAGGATATGACCTACACTTTATTCTCGAAACAAAAAATGATTTGCAGGTTAGCCACCTGGTTGCAATTCTTCATCGTTACAATCCCATTTGTGATCTGCGTGCTTGACTTCCCAGTGAAAAATTATGCCGCATTCGCCATCATCTTCAATATTGTGAGCCTCGCAATCTATGCGGGTTGCCGAATGCACCGACGGCTGACTCGGTCTGCCTCGGCTCTGATGGACAGCTTCGAGGCTGCTAACGGGAACGCGGCAGCGACGGTCGTCAGAGATTTGGAAGCCGGTCAAATCGACAACCGGGGGACGACAAAATTATCGACAACTCGACCTTACAACGACATGCTGGCAATCTACCGGTCCATCGTGTACATCAGCACCGCCGTGTGCATCTTTGCCAGGGATCAGCCCTGCTGGAACAACGATTTCAGCAAGACACGGAGCTTCGGCACCGGCCTGATGGACGTCGGCATCGGCTGCTTTGTGATCTGCGTGGGCTCGCTGGGCCCGACCGCGAATCGACCACTTGACGGAGTTGACAGGTCAGCGTCGTTTGAGCACAACTTATTTTAGAAATAAAAAATCCCCCTTTAGTAGAATCATAATTTGCAGTAGAATCGCCCTCCAGTAGAACCACAATACAGTAGAATCGCCCTCCAGTAGAACCACAATACAGTAGAACCGCCCTCCAGTAGAACCACAATACAGTAGAGTCGCCCTCCAGTAGAACCACAATACAGTAGAATCGCCCTCCAGTAGAATCGCCCTCCAGTGGAACCACAATACAGTAGAACTGCCCACCAGTAGAACCACAATACAGTAGAACCGCCCACCATTAGAACCACAATACAGTAGAATCACCCTCCAGTAGAACCACATTGCAGTAGAATCGCCCTCCAGTAGAACCACAATACAGTAGAATCGCCCTCCAGTAGAACCACAATACAGTAGAATCGCCCTCCAGTAGAACCACAATACAGTAGAACCGCCCTCCAGTAGAACCACAATACAGTAGAGTCGCCCTCCAGTGGAACCACAATACAGTAGAGTCGCCCTCCAGTAGAACCACAATACAGTAGAATCGCCCTCCAGTAGAACCACAATACAGTAGAACCGCCCTCCAGTAGAACCACAATACAGTAGAATCGCCCTCCAGTAGAACCACAATACAGTAGAATCGCCCTCCAGTAGAATCGCCCTCCAGTGGAACCACAATACAGTAGAACTGCCCACCAGTAGAACCACAATACAGTAGAACCGCCCACCAGTAGAACCACAATACAGTAGAATCACCCTCCAGTAGAACCACATTGCAGTAGAATCGCCCTCCAGTAGAACCACAATACAGTAGAATCGCCCTCCAGTAGAACCACAATACAGTAGAGTCGCCCTCCAGTAGAACCACAATACAGTAGAACCGCCCTCCAGTAGAACCACAATACAGTAGAGTCGCCCTCCAGTGGAACCACAATACAGTAGAGTCGCCCTCCAGTAGAACCACAATACAGTAGAGTCGCCCTCCAGTAGAACCACAATACAGTAGAATCGCCCTCCAGTAGAATCGCCCTCCAGTGGAACCACAATACAGTAGAACCGCCCTCCAGTAGAACCACAATACAGTAGAATCACCCTCCAGTAGAACCACAATACAGTAGAATCACCCTCCAGTAGAACCACAATACAGTAGAATCGCCCTCCAGTAGAACCACAATACGGTAAAATCGCCCTCCAGTAGAAGCACAATACAGTAGAGTCGCCCTCCAGTAGAACCACAATACAGTAGAATCCCCTCCAGTAGAATCGCCCTCCAGTGGAACCACAATAGAGTAGAATCGCCCTTACTAATAAACAATCTCTCATTGCTTTCCCCAAAAATTCCCAGACCGCTTGCCCTTCGAAAAGCCGCCCTTCAGTCCGCAATCCTGACTGTCTGCGGCCTGGTGAAAACCGTCTCCGTAGTGATCAGCACAGCCGTCAGAAAAGTCAACTACGATGAGGCGTGGACTGAGTACGGCGTCCACTGGAACGCCTTCTTCTCTCTGGCGGTGGCTCGAGGCCTCGGTGCAACTCTGGAGCTTCTAGTTCTGCCCTCGTGGCTGCCACCAATCCTGGCCGCCGTCATGACAACCGCAGCGCACGAGGCTCTGCTGGCTGCGGGCCTCGCCAAGCTGGTGCTGGGTCCCGGCGAGACGCCAATGCACAATCGGTCCACTCTGATTGGTCAGAATCGCGAAGGCCTGGCCTCCATACCCGGCCTGGTTGCTCTGTACTTTGCCGGACTGCAGCTGGGCAGGTGGACCAATCAGAGGGCTGAGGACGGCGATGCGAGGGCCAGGAAGCGGCTTGTCGTTCCCGGCAGAATTTTGGCTTTGCTGGCGGCTGCAGCCGCCTTGCGGCCGCTGCTTGTTGCCAGCGATGGCTACCCGCTGCTGCCGGAGTCCAGACGGCTGATGAACACCGCCTACTGCGCCTGGCTGGTCACCTTCTCCTGCTTTCACCTGCTCTGCGCCTGGGCTTTTCTGGAGGCGTCCCAGCGTCTCTGTGGAGCTAAGGAGCCCGGCGAGAGTTCTGCGGGGTCGGCAGAGATCCGGCTGACACCGATTCACTTGCAGCAGGTGGGCGCTTTGTCTTTTTTACGCTTGTCTGTCTGTCTGTCTGTCTGTCTGTCTGTCTTTCTGTCTGTCTGCCTGTCTGTCTGTCTGTCTGTCTGTCTGTCTGTCTGTCTGTCTGTCTGTCTGTCTGTCTGTCTGTCTGTCTGTCTGTCTGTCTGTCTGCCTGTCTGTCTGTCTGTCTGTCTGTCTGTCTGTCTGTCTGTCTGTCTGTCTGTCTGTCTGTCTGTGTGTCTGTGTGTCTGTCTGTCTGTGTGTCTGTGTGTCTGTGTGTCTGTGTGTCTGTCTGTGTGTCTGTCTGTCTGTCTGTCTGTCTGTCTGTCTGTCTGTCTGTCTGTCCATATCAACATAAAATCAACAATCACTAAACTCCATCTCCAGGTGGACTCAACGGGTCTCCTGTACTTCCTGGTCTCCAATCTGCTCACGGGCCTGTTTAACTTTGTGATCAAACACCTGGTGCCAAATCGCGAATCCATGGACGGAGCCCCCTGTCTCCTGGTCGTTCTGGTCTACACGGCGACGGCTTTTCAGGCCAGCCGTCTGGCTAGCAGGTGGTTTAGCTTCCGCGACCTGCAGGCCAACCTGATGAGGCGCTTTTGGAAGGCCTGAAGAAGATAAAAACATCGAGTTTTCTCTACTCGAATGGCAGCTCACGCTATTGTTCGTTCATTGCTCAAAAATTATTGTTTTGAGTATTTATTTGATTTCCTACAAGCAGTAAAAATTAGGACTTTAAAAACGTTGTCTGTCGAGTTTCGTCGATTGTGATGGCTTTTTGCACTTAATTTACAGAATGATTTTTTTCTATGAAATACATTTTATTGTGATTGCGAAATCAATTGAGCTTTCGTACTGCAAAGTGGCTTACCTTTGCAATGCAGCTCTAAATTGAAGCCGTTTAACTTGGATCAACTTGTATAAACAGGGAGAGAGAATGACTTCAATTTCTATTAACAATTTTGCCTGTTGAGTTTTACTGTAAGTAGTGTGTGCCATTGTAATAATAAAAAATGTAATAGTTAGCTAACGCATGTGGTGTAATTTGACTTAATATAAAATCGAATAAATTAAGTCTTAAAATTCTTGCGACTAAAACACTGGATTCCGGATCGAGATGAACCATTATGGCGTTTCCTGGATCAGCAAGTCTTTGAGGAATGTAAAATAGCATAAGACCTATTAAAAAAGAGACAATGAATTAAACATTGAAGATAAAGATTTTTTCAACAGTAAAATATAAAGCAGCTATTTTGAAAAAATGTTCTGAAATTTCTAAAATAAAGGTGTTAGGTTTTTATAAACTATTTCAATTGATAAAGACTGTCTTCAAATTTATATAAGTAAAGTAAGGAATTACTCAGTTTTTTCTGTTAAATCATCTAAATATTACAAGGTGTGCAGAGTATCTTAACTAAGAAAAAGAGGATATATCACCTTCAAAAAACGACTCAAACCCACACCCGCCCGTATTGGTAAGAATCAGTTTTTTTTCAATTCTGACGCCTTGCAGAATCAAGGGCCACTAGAAGTCACTTTACTCTACTAGAAGTCCTTGTGCAGAATCAGGCCAAGGGCGACACGCACTCGCACAGTACTTTGGTTGCGCCTGTCCAGTTACCAGGGGAAAAAAAATGCCTTTCTCATTGAATAATCTTCCGCAAACGTTCTCTCCATTCAGGTTATTTGGCTCTCCACTGGCCCAGAAAGAGGAGTCCACGGTGATGTTGCAGCCGACCCATTGCCAACCTCCTGACGGCTCAGGACTGCCTGGGGGCTGGTAGCCTCCGAGCCACGCTGAGACTCCAGGGCTGTGGGTGTCGAAGATCCAGTCTACGTGGTTCATCTCTTCAGCGCTGGTCACGTCGGCCATGATGACCAGACCGCTCTCCGACTCGCACTTCGCCCTGCTCGGCCACCACGTCCCGACGCCAGAGTACAGCCTCATAAAGGAATCCCCCTGATAAAGGAATTCCTCCGATTAAGAAATCTCCCTGACGAAGGTATCTCCCTGACGAAGGTATCTCCCTGACGAAGGTATCTCCCTGACGAAGGTATCTCCCTGACGAAGGTATCTCCCTGACGAAGGAGTCTCCCTGATAGGATATGACCTACACTTTATTCTCGAAACAAAAAATGATTTGCAGGTTAGCCACCTGGTTGCAATTCTTCATCGTTACAATCCCATTTGTGATCTGCGTGCTTGACTTCCCAGTGAAAAATTATGCCGCATTCGCCATCATCTTCAATATTGTGAGCCTCGCAATCTATGCGGGTTGCCGAATGCACCGACGGCTGACTCGGTCTGCCTCGGCTCTGATGGACAGCTTCGAGGCTGCTAACGGGAACGCGGCAGCGACGGTCGTCAGAGATTTGGAAGCCGGTCAAATCGACAACCGGGGGACGACAAAATTATCGACAACTCGACCTTACAACGACATGCTGGCAATCTACCGGTCCATCGTGTACATCAGCACCGCCGTGTGCATCTTTGCCAGGGATCAGCCCTGCTGGAACAACGATTTCAGCAAGACACGGAGCTTCGGCACCGGCCTGATGGACGTCGGCATCGGCTGCTTTGTGATCTGCGTGGGCTCGCTGGGCCCGACCGCGAATCGACCACTTGACGGAGTTGACAGGTCAGCGTCGTTTGAGCACAACTTATTTTAGAAATAAAAAATCCCCCTTTAGTAGAATCATAATTTGCAGTAGAATCGCCCTCCAGTAGAACCACAATACAGTAGAATCGCCCTCCAGTAGAACCACAATACAGTAGAACCGCCCTCCAGTAGAACCACAATACAGTAGAGTCGCCCTCCAGTAGAACCACAATACAGTAGAATCGCCCTCCAGTAGAATCGCCCTCCAGTGGAACCACAATACAGTAGAACTGCCCACCAGTAGAACCACAATACAGTAGAACCGCCCACCATTAGAACCACAATACAGTAGAATCACCCTCCAGTAGAACCACATTGCAGTAGAATCGCCCTCCAGTAGAACCACAATACAGTAGAATCGCCCTCCAGTAGAACCACAATACAGTAGAACCGCCCTCCAGTAGAACCACAATACAGTAGAGTCGCCCTCCAGTGGAACCACAATACAGTAGAGTCGCCCTCCAGTAGAACCACAATACAGTAGAATCGCCCTCCAGTAGAACCACAATACAGTAGAACCGCCCTCCAGTAGAACCACAATACAGTAGAATCGCCCTCCAGTAGAACCACAATACAGTAGAATCGCCCTCCAGTAGAATCGCCCTCCAGTGGAACCACAATACAGTAGAACTGCCCACCAGTAGAACCACAATACAGTAGAACCGCCCACCAGTAGAACCACAATACAGTAGAATCACCCTCCAGTAGAACCACATTGCAGTAGAATCGCCCTCCAGTAGAACCACAATACAGTAGAATCGCCCTCCAGTAGAACCACAATACAGTAGAGTCGCCCTCCAGTAGAACCACAATACAGTAGAACCGCCCTCCAGTAGAACCACAATACAGTAGAGTCGCCCTCCAGTGGAACCACAATACAGTAGAGTCGCCCTCCAGTAGAACCACAATACAGTAGAGTCGCCCTCCAGTAGAACCACAATACAGTAGAATCGCCCTCCAGTAGAATCGCCCTCCAGTGGAACCACAATACAGTAGAACCGCCCTCCAGTAGAACCACAATACAGTAGAATCACCCTCCAGTAGAACCACAATACAGTAGAATCACCCTCCAGTAGAACCACAATACAGTAGAATCGCCCTCCAGTAGAACCACAATACGGTAAAATCGCCCTCCAGTAGAAGCACAATACAGTAGAGTCGCCCTCCAGTAGAACCACAATACAGTAGAATCCCCTCCAGTAGAATCGCCCTCCAGTGGAACCACAATAGAGTAGAATCGCCCTTACTAATAAACAATCTCTCATTGCTTTCCCCAAAAATTCCCAGACCGCTTGCCCTTCGAAAAGCCGCCCTTCAGTCCGCAATCCTGACTGTCTGCGGCCTGGTGAAAACCGTCTCCGTAGTGATCAGCACAGCCGTCAGAAAAGTCAACTACGATGAGGCGTGGACTGAGTACGGCGTCCACTGGAACGCCTTCTTCTCTCTGGCGGTGGCTCGAGGCCTCGGTGCAACTCTGGAGCTTCTAGTTCTGCCCTCGTGGCTGCCACCAATCCTGGCCGCCGTCATGACAACCGCAGCGCACGAGGCTCTGCTGGCTGCGGGCCTCGCCAAGCTGGTGCTGGGTCCCGGCGAGACGCCAATGCACAATCGGTCCACTCTGATTGGTCAGAATCGCGAAGGCCTGGCCTCCATACCCGGCCTGGTTGCTCTGTACTTTGCCGGACTGCAGCTGGGCAGGTGGACCAATCAGAGGGCTGAGGACGGCGATGCGAGGGCCAGGAAGCGGCTTGTCGTTCCCGGCAGAATTTTGGCTTTGCTGGCGGCTGCAGCCGCCTTGCGGCCGCTGCTTGTTGCCAGCGATGGCTACCCGCTGCTGCCGGAGTCCAGACGGCTGATGAACACCGCCTACTGCGCCTGGCTGGTCACCTTCTCCTGCTTTCACCTGCTCTGCGCCTGGGCTTTTCTGGAGGCGTCCCAGCGTCTCTGTGGAGCTAAGGAGCCCGGCGAGAGTTCTGCGGGGTCGGCAGAGATCCGGCTGACACCGATTCACTTGCAGCAGGTGGGCGCTTTGTCTTTTTTACGCTTGTCTGTCTGTCTGTCTGTCTGTCTGTCTGTCTTTCTGTCTGTCTGCCTGTCTGTCTGTCTGTCTGTCTGTCTGTCTGTCTGTCTGTCTGTCTGTCTGTCTGTCTGTCTGCCTGTCTGTCTGTCTGTCTGTCTGTCTGTCTGTCTGTCTGTCTGTCTGCCTGTCTGTCTGTCTGTCTGTCTGTCTGTCTGTCTGTCTGTCTGTCTGTCTGTCTGTCTGTCTGTGTGTCTGTGTGTCTGTCTGTCTGTGTGTCTGTGTGTCTGTGTGTCTGTGTGTCTGTCTGTCTGTGTGTCTGTGTGTCTGTGTGTCTGTCTGTCTGTCTGTCTGTCTGTCTGTCTGTCTGTCTGTCTGTCTGTCTGTCTGTCTGTCTGTCTGTCTGTCTGTCTGTCTGTCTGTCTGTCTGTCTGTCCATATCAACATAAAATCAACAATCACTAAACTCCATGTCCAGGTGGACTCAACGGGTCTCCTGTACTTCCTGGTCTCCAATCTGCTCACGGGCCTGTTTAACTTTGTGATCAACCGCCTGGTGCCAAATCGCGAATCCATGGACGGAGCCCCCTGTCTCCTGGTCGTTCTGGTCTACACGGCGACGGCTTTTCAGGCCAGCCGTCTGGCTAGCAGGTGGTTTAGCTTCCGCGACCTGCAGGCCAACCTGATGAGGCGCTTTTGGAAGGCCTGAAGAAGATAAAAACATCGAGTTTTCTCTACTCGAATGGCAGCTCACGCTATTGTTCGTTCATTGCTCAAAAATTATTGTTTTGAGTATTTATTTGATTTCCAACAAGCAGTAAAAATTAGGACTTTAAAAACGTCGTCTGTCGAGTTTCGTCGATTGTGATGGCTTTTTGCACTTAATTTACAGAATGATTTTTTTCTATGAAATACATTTTATTGTGATTGCGAAATCAATTGAGCTTTCGTACTGCAAAGTGGCTTACCTTTGCAATGCAGCTCTAAATTGAAGCCGTTTAACTTGGATCAGCTTGTATAAACAGGGAGAGAGAATGACTTCAATTTCTATTAACAATTTTGCCTGTTGAGTTTTACTGTAAGTAGTGTGTGCCATTGTAATAATAAAAAATGTAATAGTTAGCTAACGCATGTGGTGTAATTTGACTTAATATAAAATCGAATAAATTAAGTCTTAAAATTCTTGCGACTAAAACACTGGATTCCGGATCGAGATGAACCATTATGGCGTTTCCTGGATCAGCAAGTCTTTGAGGAATGTAAAATAGCATAAGACCTATTAAAAAAGAGACAATGAATTAACCATTGAAGATAAAGATTTTTTCAACAGTAAAATATAAAGCAGCTATTTTGAAAAAAATGTTCTGAAATTTCTAAAATAAAGGTGTTAGGTTTTTATAAACTATTTCAATTGATAAAGACTGTCTTCAAATTTATATAAGTAAAGTAAGGAATTACTCAGTTTTTTCTGTTAAATCATCTAAATATTACAAGGAGGTGTGCAGAGTATCTTAACTAAGAAAAAGAGGATATATCACCTTCAAAAAACGACTCAAACCCACACCCGCCCGTATTGGTAAGAATCAGTTTTTTTTCAATTCTGACGCCTTGCAGAATCAAGGGCCACTAGAAGTCACTTTACTCTACTAGAAGTCCTTGTGCAGAATCAGGCCAAGGGCGACACGCACTCGCACAGTACTTTGGTTGCGCCTGTCCAGTTACCAGGGAAAAAAAAATGCCTTTCTCATTGAATAATCTTCCGCAAACGTTCTCTCCATTCAGGTTATTTGGCTCTCCACTGGCCCAGAAAGAGGAGTCCACGGTGATGTTGCAGCCGACCCATTGCCAACCTCCTGACGGCTCAGGACTGCCTGGGGGCTGGTAGCCTCCGAGCCACGCTGAGACTCCAGGGCTGTGGGTGTCGAAGATCCAGTCTACGTGGTTCATCTCTTCAGCGCTGGTCACGTCGGCCATGATGACCAGACCGCTCTCCGACTCGCACTTCGCCCTGCTCGGCCACCACGTCCCGACGCCAGAGTACAGCCTGTACTTCACTCCGCACAGCTCCATGCCGTAGCCAGACGGACACAGCGCGCCCGCCAACAGTCCCGGCCGCTGCTTCACAAACACGCGGCCTCTCCTGGAGCAGCTGCAGTCCCTCACCGACTTGCTGCACTTGTCGAACACGAACAGTCGACAAGGACCGTCGGCCAGGGAGAAGGCCTGACAGCGCTGGCTGCTGGTGCACAGAGCGGCGCAGCCAACTTTGGTGTCTTCGTGTGAGAAGGTCTGAACGAATTCGCTGTTGATGCATAGGCTTCCGTTGATGAGGTTGTACAGCTGGTGGCTGGCACAGCTCAATATCAGGCACAGAATTACCGCAGCAAGCAACGATAAAATAATCAGCCACGAACGTTGACTCATCTGTTTTGTCTACGAAAGTTGCTTGCAACTGA
>CATNEM010000311.1:317500-422500 GCA_950096795.1 Macrostomum cliftonense | reverse complement strand
TTCACAATGTACTATTGATTGAACACAGCATGAAGCAATATTTGTTAACTTCAAGGCCTCGCGGACCCCACAAAAATTTGAGCAAGGCAGCGAGGCCAAGCCAGCGATGCAGCCAGGTATAAAAACACCCCGCCACCCCCCAGCCAAGGCGGGGGGCGGGGGTAAGCCAAGGAGGCCAAGCACGCACGCACAAGGGCACGGGTTAGGCAGTGTGCACAAACGCCGGTTAGCTCTGCCGCGCAAACCAGTCATATGCCATGCTAGAGGAATGCTAAATCAATTAGCCAAGTAACCAAACTAGAAACCATCGTAGCAAGTAAAGATTTAGCTGAAATCACCAAGCAGATGAAAGCAAATAGTAAATCTACCACCAGCAAAGATTATATTACCGACGAATTATATTATCGATTTAGAGTCAATCAATTTAAAAGACTGGCTGTCGATCATGACTATCATGGGTACATCTCTATAAGCCATTGGATTTCCCTAAGCTTTAGCATTGATAAACAATAATATTGTCAAAAAGTTTAAGTAGTCTACTACACAAAGCAGTTTTTGACCGCTCTCAATGCATGCCACATCTCCATTCTTGTTAGCTGGGTGCCTGCTAAGGCTGTGTTTTCTATTCTTCGTGAAAATTCTTAATTTTTTCCTCTGGATGTAGTTCCAAGCCTTTCTTCCTGTCTTCTTGTAGAAACACGTCGTATGAGCTGCCACTGTTTAAGTTAACTCTAGCTATGGGAAAACACCAGAGCCACAAGGCCACAAAGTTGGCAAAGCAGATCAAAAGAGCTTCAGAGGAGAAGTTTCATTCGCAGAATTTCACTTTGTCTTAGAAGCCGTGAAAGGATCGATAGTAAGTCGGCAGCAGGCAGCCTTAGCAGCAGCTTTTTCTAGAAGAAAATTCCTGCAATTTGCCACATTGGCTTGAGTCTATCAAGGTTGACAAATACGACTAAGCTCACACAATTTCATCCTGAGTCTCTAGGATTTTCTGTCGTATCTCAGACCCAAATGGGCGGCCAACATCAAGTTAGTCTTTGCTCTTCACTGTAGGATGTCTCTGCTTTGTCAGAGCAAGACTCCAAATTTGGCAACTGAATTCATCCAGCGGTTGATTACGTTCGTAATTAAGTGAGTTCGAATGTCAGATTCTGCTGCGCAGTCATCATTCAGAAGATTCGTTACATCGGAGCTTATTTTATAATCACATTTCCTGACTTCTGGTAGCACGGATTGTCTATCAGGCTATGCAGGCATGCGCTCGTGTAGAGATGGTGTACATCTCTCCTGAATTTCTCATTCTTACACAGTAAACTCGTCAACTCTGCGCGCACTGGGGTTAGGGGGTCATTAATTAAAAGCAAATAAAATAAAATAAAAGCAAAAAAATCAAATAAAAACCAGTAACCACAAATAAACAAGTCACCAGCAGCAGTTCTATCGCGCACGTAAAAAATCAATCAAACATCGATATCAATTTTCATTATGTCTACAGAGTTGATTCGCTATTGCATGGAAGATTATGGATTGATTGATGAGCAGTACTCAGCTGCTTTTTAATCATTCTTTCAGGTCTCGCTCTGAAAAGTGACCTCCCCTGCGGCCCCTGGAGGGACCGATAGAGCAGCTCTGTCTTGCTCATTCAGAACACTGCTCATCGATTCAAACTAATAAGTGCGATTTAATCTTCCTCAATGACCACAAGGTGATGTAGTCGGATTTCAAAGCATGCCAGTGCCGCCAGTGTCATTGAAAAATGCTTTATTAGCAACAATACCGATGGTCCCGTTGCCGAGCCTTATTTCGTTGGGAAGTACTGCAGGCTGCTTTGCAATCTCTGTCAACTAGAATCGCTGACCGCCGACAAGTCCTACGACCAGTCGACAAAGCATCTAGCTCGTCGACGCTATCAGAAGTTGTCGCGCGATTTCAATACCAGAGCCGTCTCAAGCAAAAGAAAGAATCTTACGCCAACTTCCTAGTGGGTCTGAATTGGCTTCAGCGACCCGAAGACCGACCTGATGCGGTTCTTTTTGAAGGCCTGAAGATAAAAAAACGATGTTTCTTTACTCGAATGGTCCAACTAACACTATTGTTCTTTATTGCTCAAAGAATTATTGTTTTAAGTTGGTACTTTGCGTCTTACCAGTTTTACATTTCCATTTGTTTCCGCACTTGGAAACATTCTCAGGTGCGAATCGGCACTTGTCATTCAATCTCGATTTTTGCATAATTTACGAAGTACGAAGCGTTTACACAGCTAAGTGGCTCACTCAATTTTACAAAAGGCTTAAAAAGCAAAATTACGAGCAACATTGCATTAGATTTAAAACATAAGTCAAGCTTACACCAAGGTTTAATTGACTAAAAAATAGTCTTTCTTGAATAAGTAAAGTTGGCTAAAGAGTACGCTCGTATCAGAGTCAAGTATCCATTGGTAACAACAACAACAACAACAACAAAGTACGCTGTCAAGATGTTGAAAGCAGCGTCACAGGGCGCGCCTCAGGGCCTGGCCGCGAACAAAGGCCGCGCCGCCGGCAGAATCGGGGGCGCCGGCGTCAGCCAGCAGGCAATCGACGAAACGCCGAGTTCGCGCTTGTCCTCGCCGGTAGGGCGCCTGCAGCGTGAGCAGCAGCACCTCCTGCACCGGCTCGGGGCAGTACGACTCGGCGCGGATGACGTGGCCTGCCAGCTGGAGTCGCCGTCGGCGCAACGTTGCCTAACATAACTATCTTGACTCAAAATACAATTCGCAGTATCTATTTAGCTTGCTTTCATGTCGACAACTACAAATTGTATTTTTAAAGCGAATCTATTACCAGAAAATTATTTGATTAAGAAATCAAAACACTGTCCACTAAGACAAGCGTTATCAGTAAATAAACCGAAATGGTAAAAAAACTTCAAACGGCGAAAACTCGTGTTAGCCGTTAAGGCGTATGAGCAGCACTCAAAGGTTGTTCAGTTTTAGGCCGATTGTAAAGCTGCAAGATTTCTTGCGCCCAAGTTTGATAAAGGCATTACTTTGCTTTTCTTTGCAAATCATGTATAGAGTTTACTGATAAGTAATTAAGAACCTGAATCTTTAATTTTTCGGAGCCTATAAATTCCACGGCGCACTCGATCCTCGATTCCATACTTTTCACTAAGCTCTGTCGTTGCCTGTCTGTAGTGCTAGCATGGCAACAACAAGATCGGTGTCGCCAGACGATTTTGGCGACGCGTTTCATGACACTTCCGAACAATCGTTGACTGGGGCGCCAAGTGACCCGGATTACGAGCGCAATTCCGATCAAATCCTTAATCGGCTTAGCAATATGCTGCGGCCCTACCTGGACGCTGCCGAGGCGCTAAAGGAGGACGGCTGCAGCAGCGCCGTGAACTATCCCAGCCTGGTGGTCATCGGGGACCAGTCGGAAGGCAAGTCAACAGTGCTGGAGGCCATTTCCGGCGTTAAACTACCCAAGGACACGCGACTTTGCACCAGATGCCCGATTCAGCTCTGCTTGAGGAAGGGAGAAGAAAAAGCTGAAATTAGGTGAGGGAAGATGCTAATACAGCCTTACGTATTTTTTTCGCAATCACTAAAACTCCTTGTTCCTTTCAAACAAATTATTTTCTGCCTCCAGCTACAAGCTCGGCAACAAAGTTCATCGACGAGAGATCGCACGAAACGAAATCGAGAATCAAATTCGCCACGCACAGGAGAGGCTGGTGACTGCCAGCGGATCCCAGATAACGGATGAGACCATTCAGATTCTTATTCAGACTCCGGATGAGTTCGATCTGACCCTCATCGACTTGCCAGGGATCAACAGGTAATAATAATAATAATAATAATACTTGCAGGAGGGCTGCACACTCTGCCGCTTATACGAGTAAGTGTCATTGCCCCACAACCAGCGAGGAGGCACTGCTGCCCATATCGCTGACTCCTGAAGCGCGTGCAAGGCACACTAAATACGGTACTCAGGCATAAACTCACACACACACACACACACACGGTGCGCAACGGTAAATTCAGTGCAGGGACTATCGAGTATTGCACCCAATCAGGCACTCACACAAGCGTGTACAAGCGGCACAAGTGTGCTAAACAAGCTGACTAGCTTTTACAAAGTTTCATGAAGCAAGTTGGCACTATCTATACTATCCATAGTAGTCTAAAAGGAAAAATCCACACCACTCACCTTACCGCCGAACCACTCGCCCCCGGGATCAGCAGGTAAGTTTTTTAGTCTGAATTTACAAACGAATATCTCGGTAAAAATGTTGTGAGGTCCAGTGGTGAGCGTATCCGTTCGCTCTATACAGCCCAAATCCCAGGGCTCGACTCTGTTCAGCGGCCAACCGCATATAATGATGTAATTATATGTGGTTGCTCACAGAGTCAATGGATGCTAGTGTTTAACAAAAGCCCGCGAGGGTCAGGGCATTTATTTATATAGCGCCAATGTACAATGTCTGACAATATGAAAATAGAGGCAGCTGTACTCCTGAGGGAGGGTGCGTCCATACGTGCAGTATGTAAGTGATTTCAGTAGTTAGGGAAATGGGCAAAATTGTAAAATGCACACAAGCCTAGATGCTGCGATTGCTGCTATTGTAATCACAAAAACACTGGCCTACAGTATAGCAATAAAAAATAGGGGAGTGTAATGTAAGACAAATAAAACCTCAATAGCTTGAATAACCCGAGTTATTCAATTCCATTCCGATGAGGCCTCGTCATCCACAGGCGACGTCGAGGACCAGACTATTAAAATAATCGAGCGTTTTATTGAGAGCGAGCAAACCATCAACATTGTGGTTTTCAAATGCACTACCGACGTCTCGGCTGTCAAAGCCTTCCAGCTGGCCAGAAAGTTCGATCCCAAAGGGAAGCGAACTATCGGCGTGATCACCCACTGTGACACGCTTAGCGAGAATTGGGAGGATCCGATCAGGAATCTGTTGAATTCAAGCGGCGGTCCCGGAATGACGGTCTACATTCCAGTCGCTTGCAGGGACTACATCTTGCATGGACCAGCAGCGGAGCGGGAGGTCTTGTTTCGGCGATCAGTGTTCCGTAGCATGAATCCTGAGCTGTGTGGGACCCGCCAGCTGTTGGTCCGGCTGTGCAAGGAAGTCAAATTAAAACTGACTCCATGGACTGACGAGATTTGCGGTCTAGTTTTGGTGAGCTTTTAAATTACTATCGGTCAAAATTTCAGATTTACAGTAGCAATAAATGTATAATATTTCCCATTTATTTTGTTGTCTAGCGGGCAAAAGCAAGAGTTGCCTCGTTTATTGACCGAGAATGATCGAGATAACGAGTGCTTTTGGCCCTAGACAACTAAATGAGTGGGGTAATATGATATGTATCCCCCACTTGCCCCGGGCGAGTGTCTCGAATTTATCAGCCCGCGGGGCGGCGGGAAATAAATGATTTATTCACCTAGGGAAATAAATGAAAACATGCGTCACATAGACACTCGCCCGGGGCAAGTGGGGGATACATCAATCGAGATTTTGGAAGGCACAGAGCCCTCCCAACATCTGAAAGACTATGATGGAAAGCTGAAAGAAGCTCATAATACAGAAAACGTTTTCAGAGCAAAGCATGATAGGATGAAGTTCTGATCGATAAAAAGCTTTATTAAACCTATTTAGGATATAATTGCGCCTCTAAAATTTCTTCCGTTGAGGTCCTCTAATGGATCCAATCCAGGCTCAACTAACCTTATTTCCTCCCGGCGCGTCCAGACTGAAGACTTTTAGGTCGTATTTAACAACAATGGTTTCTACTTTCCCGCCTTTTTCTATTAAAAAATTAGTACAGATTTGTAGACTTCCGGACAATTTTTTCCTCGGACTCTACATCTTTAGTCAGATGTCCGGATCTCGTAACTGTATGTCTTTCTAGTCAGTCTTTCAACATCGTGTGATAACTAAGTTTCAATTTGCTTTTCGATTGTAGAATCGAAGAAGCGAGTGGCAAACAAAACTGGACAGGCTACTTGAAGGCGAGCCAACCGACGGTTCCGACTCTAGAAAAGTGGCCTGCGCCATGCTGAAAAGGTTTGCGCAAGAATTCGAAGAACAGGTCACTGGTACGCACCGACTAGAGAAAAACGTGCTTTTCTCCAGCTGCCAGCGGGAGCTTGACAACTACGAAAAACTAATCAGGGAGTCTACTGATCGCACGAAAGAAAACCAATCGTGTGAGTATTTATCTGGGATTGTTTTAGTTTTTTTTTCAAACAATTTTACCAAAACTTTAAAAAAACTCTGATTAAACTCTAACTCAGTGATGATGCAAGTGAGGAAGGAGTTTGAGGATCAGCGAGGCTGTGAGTTCGAGCAGGCGGTCAACATCTTTCCTGTGCTACGCCGCATTGTGAAGGCGCTAGTGATGGACAAGTACCGGCCAATTACTATGGAAGTATTCGAGAAAATCTGCACTACAATCCATGACTACATGCTACGACTCGCTGACCAGAAGTTTCATGATCATCCACTTTTCAAGGATTTTATGAAAGACAAACTGAGGCACAAAGCAACTTTAATTAAGATTGAAGCTCGCAAGAAGCTCAACGATGTCCTGAAAATGGAAGAGACGTGTGTTCAGACGCGACATCCGCAGTTTAAAATCGGATTTGAGTGAGAAATTTTGTTTTCTTATCAAAAAAAACATTGCTACCATACGAATGAGCCCAATCTAAATTAGCCTTCGTTGTCAAATTGTCAATCTGTGTTAAAAAATTCATTTTGTACAGTTTAATTTTATAATTAATAAAGGGATTCCCCAATTGTAAATCAGATTATTACTTACTCAAAGAATGTTACATACATTATTGACGAAGGTAGCGATTTTAGCTCGTGGAATGATAATGATAAGTATTTTAACTACTATGTATTTAATTTTCATTGCAATTCCGATTGCGATAAATTACTTCAGATCTAACAGAGCTCATGAACAAACTTGGCGAGTAACTTCGGCAACTCGGACATCAATGGATTCAGATCAAGATGGAATTATTGCTTCAGCAAGCAGTTTAGATGCTCAAGAGCCAACAATGCAGTCGAGCTTTCTTACGGAAACTTTTACTGGTAGGGTTAAACTAATCGTGAAATTGCCTGTTTCAAATATGGTATAGAAGTATAATCAGCAAGAAAACTCGGCATAGCGAACTCAAACAGCATTTCTTTATCAGCAAGAATGATAGAAAGCTTAGGCAGAGAGTGTATGCATCTGATAAAAGCTATACCAAATATAGTTCCAATCAAAATTTCCATTATTTCGATGCACTATGAGGCTTAATGGTTTATAAATGTACGTTCTCTGTTCATAATCATGTTGATTCTTGAAACACAAGTCTTAGACAACTTGTAATGATTACGTTCCATCTTACCCAAATCGTAGATTATTAAGTAACAATTATTTCTTATACTGTGTCTTAACTAAGTTTAACACAAAACTGTCCCCGCAGGAAGCAGTTCCACTACGAAAAAATCTACGACTCTGTCAGATGCGAGGAGCTTAGATAGTAACGAGCAGCGGATCTACTTGCTACTGGTGGAGTATCTGCAAATTCTAGCCAACCGTATCATTGACTCAGTGGCCGGTACAGTTGTGTACCATCTAAACCACAAACTGGCCGAGGAAATGGACTCAATCCACGTGCTACTACCAGACCAGGACACGCTCCACAATTTGATGAAGAATCCGGACAAGGAGGAGCAGGTTCGCCATGTCCGAGAGCAACTGCGACGGTGGAGCCGTCTGGATCAGAATCTGAAACAGTCGGCTGAATTTGGAGGGCGATTGATTTGAGGAATTGGTTGTGTCCCGTGTCTGATTGACTGATTTCTAATTTATGAAATTTTATTTGACTATCATACTTTGTAATATGCATGTACTCCAGTTTGATCTTGATTGGACACAGTGTTTAGATTTTTTTAATCAGAGCAATAATATGCAATTTAAACAATTATTTTCCATTTACTCACTGTCCTATATTTATAATGCTATGAAAAATTACCGAAAAATAGAGATAACGGTGCTTCTTATTTTTCACTATCTTGGGCTGATCCAGTGTGATAAAGTAGCTACACATATGCTTTATGATTCGTTTTTGCACCGAAAATGAAAACCACATCCATCCTCACGCTGTAACTCCCTAGTGCCATCTAGATTATTCAGAATATTCGAAATTCCTTAGGCAACCATTGGCTTAAGATTTTAAGAGCAATTATGTGACTTAAAAGACAATAGTGTGACGATGGGGCTTCAATGCCCGGTTCAATCGGTGCCCCTTAGACTCAGGTTGGTGTACTGACTGACCCCTTGGCTGCAATCACCCAACTGAAGCGAGTCGGATGGAACTGGGTAGATGGAGCGTACGACGCTCGCTCCCTCTAGAGTACCCTTATTGCTAAGGAGGGTATTGATGACGGATGAGAGGAGTTGTAGCCTAGTGGCTATGGCGCCTACCTAATGACCGGAAGGTCGTGGGTTCGAGTCCCGGCCCTGGGAGACAATTTGTGCCCTTGAGCAAGGCACTTAATCCCGCATTGCTTCAGTCCACCCAGCTGAGATCGGGTACCAGTTTGAGCTGGGTAAATTTAGTGTGGGTGTTGCGGCCCCTTCAGCCCGTCAGGCTGAAAGCCGTACACAGCCCTCGGATGCGCCGCACAACTAGCTGCGGCTGTGCCGTGGGCTGTACATCTGATCGAAAGGTCAGGTGTCTAAATTTATTTTATTATTTATTATTTTTTTATTGCTAGCGCCGCTACAGGGAACCAGCAGAGATGAAGTCTAATCAGTTCCTGTTGAAGTAGTAGGTGACAAATAGATCGTGGATCGTAAATTTACTCATCATATTTAACAACGCAGCAGAGCGAGAACCAGCGGCGCTCTCAGAAATAAATAGAGGCCCAAAATGGGGTGGGTTAGGGTCGCAGAGCCCAATCAGGGTCAAAGGAGCTAAACGGATTAAACTGACAACTGACAAATCCACCAATCAGCAACACACGAAAAAGGGGTGGACACAAAGACACGCATGGGGCATGAAAATAAATATTAACAAGATTGTTGAAGTGACCGATCAAATTGAATAAAAAATTCAGAACGTTTCGAAACAAAGCCTAGAAAAAAGTGATGAAACTTCTAGACTGCTAGGGGATTAACAGTTTGTTTAACATGACAAAAAGTAAAAAACTAGCTAACCTAATAATTCGACAGAAGTAATTATCCATATGCTTTCCTTGTCAATTCTAAATCCAAATATTTTTCGAATCTTTACTACTGGTGAAAGTTTTAACTACACAGCTACTCGGTTAAAATTATTGCTAATAAGTAAAATAGCGGCAAAACAAGGAAAGAAAAATTCCTGAAACTTTACTTTAGCATTATGGTATTTAAGTTAGTGTCAAGTCGAAGCAACTAGAAATTGGGATTTTAGAGGAATTTATCGATATTATTTTTTTAAATCGAAAGCTTCGTAGATTTCGCTACATAAAAATGTTGCTTCGTATAAACAGCACAGTTTTTAATTGTTTTCTCTAACGAGCTTACGTCAGAATATACAAGAAAGAATATTTTTATTAACGAATTTTTCTTGGAATATCGAATTATCGAAAATTCGAAATGACTTTGTGAACGCCTTGCAAATCGTAAATGATCCGAAAGGGGGGTCCACAATTTTAATACCCTACCACAAATATCATTGGCTCATAAATAAACTCTTTCAGCTATAAGAAAACTTACTAAACCCATTACGGGCGACAATAATAGCCTTAACCCACTACTGACTTTGAATTCAGGATTTAACAACACTTTTTAACAGCTATGGAGCGAGTTGGTAAGTTTAAATTGTGAACAAGGTTGTTCGTTTGATATTTCGCAGTGTAAATTTTTGCAATACGCACTGAATAATATCTATCTATCTATCTATCTATCTATCTATCTATCTATCTATCTATCTATCTATCTATCTATCTATCTATCTATCTATCTATCTATCTATCTATCTATCTATCTATCTATCTATCTATCTATCTATCTATCTATCTATCTATCTATCTATCTATCTATCTATCTATCTATCTATCTATCTATCTATCTATCTATCTATCTATCTATCTATCTATCTATCTATCTATCTATCTATCTATCTATCTATCTATCTATCTATCTATCTATCTATCTATCTATCTATCTATCTATCTATCTATCTATCTATCTATCTATCTATCTATCTATCTATCTATCTATCTATCTATCTATCTATCTATCTATCTATCTATCTATCTATCTATCTATCTATCTATCTATCTATCTATCTATCTATCTATCTATCTATCTATCTATCTATCTATCTATCTATCTATCTATCTATCTATCTATCTATCTATCTATCTATCTATCTATCTATCTATCTATCTATCTATCTATCTATCTATCTATCTATCTATCTATCTATCTATCTATCTATCTATCTATCTATCTATCTATCTATCTATCTATCTATCTATCTATCTATCTATCTATCTATCTATCTATCTATCTATCTATCTATCTATCTATCTGTCGGATTGCTTGTTAGTTGACCTTAAAGTGCATGTGTCCTTTTAGCGTCTTTCCACTGCTATTTAGTCTATTTAGTCTATACAGGCCCTACGTATTTTCTCTATGGCTAAACCACGCCATCAAATATATAAGCAGGGCACGATTAGTGGAAAAGGCTCCACGCTCTTTCGGTTCGCATAAACGCTTCGTCTTCGTCAGAACCCATAATTTCACAGTGGCAACGAGGATGGCTACTACCATTCCTACACTCTCCGCAAACTCCGACGTGGATGTTTACCTGGAGAGGCTCGATCAGTTTCTGATCTACAAGGAAGTTAAGGACGAAGCGAAAGTGGCAACGCTGGTAACTGCGATCGGCGAAGAGGCCTACAAGGTGCTGCGCAACCTGTGCCAGCCCGATGCAGTGGCTTCCAAGTCCTACGCCGATCTGGCGAAGCTTCTCAAGGAGCACTACGCTCCGAAGACCTCCATGCTGTCGGCCAGGTTTCGGTTTCAGCAGCGCGTGCAGAGACCGGGCGAGAGCTTCGCCGAGTTCCTCTCCGGTCTCAAGGCAGCTTCCGAGCACTGCGAATTCGGCACGGCTGAGCAAATAAAAGAGAGGCTGCGGGATCAACTTGTTTTCGGCCTTCGCAGCGACTCTCACCGCGCCAAGCTCCTGGAGATGGAAAAGCCAGACCTTCAGGCCTTGGTGTCCAAGGTGGACGCTTTGGAATCAGCGGAGAAGAATTCCACCGAGATGACGCATAGGTCGGAGCCAGTGTCCCACCTGCGGTTCCACAAGAAGCCGGCATCCAAGGAGGTCGGCAAGCTGGCTCCGCGCCGTTCACTCGCACGTCCAGCCAGCGCTCCGCAGACAAGTCCGGCTGCGGGGGCGTGCGCCAGCTGCGGCGGTGCTCACAGCCGGCAACAGTGCAAACTTCGCGAGGCCAAGTGCCACAACTGCGGCAAAGTCGGCCACATCCGGAAGGTGTGCAGATCCTCTAAGCTGCACAAGATGGATCCGGAGCCGGCCGAGCTGCAGGTGCCCCTCTTCAACATCCGCCAGCACGGATCGAGTAAGGGACTGGCGATTGACCTGTTACTGCAAGGCAAGCCCTGTCGCTTCGAGGTGGACACCGGGTCCGCCCTCACCGTCATCCCGAAGAACCTTCAGGAGAAGGTGCTGCCCGGGCTTTGCCTATCGCCGACTTCAACAGTGCTGCGGACCTACACCGGCGAGAGCTTCCGGCCAGTCGGTCAGGCGGAGGTCGCCGTCCAGTACAATGGTCAGGACCGGCTGCTGACGCTGCTGGTGGTCGAGCGAGGCGACGTCGTGCTGCTCGGCCGGGACTGGCTGACAGAGCTGAAGCTGGACTGGCCGAAGATCTTCGGCCAAGTCAATTTGGTGGCTGGCGAGGCGGACGACCTGCTAGCGCTGTTCCCGGGTGTCTTCCAAGGCGGCCTGGGCACCTATCGGCACGGCGAGGTCAAGCTGCACATGCCGGCGGAGGCCAAGCCGCGCTTCTTCAAGGCCAGGCCGGTTCCCTACGCGCTCCGGGACCGCGTGGACGAGGAGCTACGGCGGATGGAGGCTGACGGCATCATCACGCCTGTTAAGCACTCGGACTGGGCGGCGCCCATCGTGCCGGTGGTCAAGAAGAACGGCGCTGTGAGGATCTGCGGCGACTACAAGCTGACCTACAACGCCGAGGCCAGGCCGGAGCTGTACCCGCTGCCGCGCATCGAGGACCTGTTCGCCAAGCTGGGCGGCGGCTGCAAGTGGTCCAAGCTGGACATGTCCAACGCCTTCCTGCAGCTGCCGCTGTCAGAGGACAGCAAGGCCTTCTTGACCATCAACACGCAGCGCGGTCTGTTCCAGCTGAACCGCATGCCGTTCGGCATCAACTGCGCCAGCGCCGTGTTCCAGCGCACGCTCGACTCGCTGCTCGGAGACCTCGAGTCGGTGCAGGTCTTCGTGGACGACATCCTGGTGACGGGTAAGACGCTGCTGCAACATCGCGAGAATCTCGTTAAAGTCCTTCAACGCCTGCTTGAAGCGGGACTGCGGCTGAACAAGGACAAGTGCGAGTTCTTCCGCGACTCAGTCGAGTACCTGGGTCACCGGATCGACAGCAACGGACTGCGGCCGCTCGATGATAAGGTGACGGCTGTGCAGAACGCGCCGCCACCCACGGATTGCAGCCAGCTCCGAGCGTACCTGGGCATGCTGACGCACTACGGCAAGTTCCTGCCTCATCTGTCCACGGTAGTCGCTCCGCTTAACGAGCTGCTGACGAAGAACGCACGCTGGACTTGGGGACAGCCTCAACAGCTGGCCTTCGAGAGGTCCAAGCGTCTCCTGCTAGAGTCTCCAGTTCGGATTCATTACGACGCCAAGCTGCCGCTGCGACTGGAGTGCGACGCCAGCCCCTACGGACTCGGCGTGGTGCTGACGCATCGCGTGGACGGCGAGGACCGGGCGATCGCCTTCGCCAGCCGCAGCCTGACCACAGCCCAGAAGGGCTACTCGCAACTGGACAAGGAGGCTCTGGCGATCATGTTCGGTCTTCAGCGCTTCAACCAGTTTCTGCAAGGCCGCAAGTTCGTCATCGTGACTGACCACAAGCCGCTCCTGGGACTCCTCGGCGAGCACAAGGGCATCCCGGAGCACGTGGCGGCCCGCATGCAGCGCTGGGCGATCCGCCTGGCGGGCTACGATTACTCGCTGGAGTTCCGGCCCACCAGCAGGCACGGCAACTGCGACTCGCTGTCCCGCCTGCCGCTGCCGAGGCAGTTCGAGGAGGAGCCGGCCGTGAACGCCCTGCTGCTGGACGAGGAGACTGGATCCGCCATCACGGCTCAGGCGGTGGCGCGGCACACTCAGACGGACGCCGTCCTGGGCCGCGTGCTGCGCTGCCTGCAGGCCGGCGCGCCGATGGTCGGCGCCGTTCTGACCGACTTTGCGAGGCGGCAGGACGAGCTGAGCGTTGACCAGGGCTGCGTGCTGTGGGGCGCCCGCGTCATCGTGCCGTCGGCCCTGCGGCGAGGCGTGCTGGACGAGCTTCACCAGGCGCACCCCGGCATCAACCGCATGCGAGCGCTGGCCCGCAGCTACGTCTGGTGGCCCGGCCTGGACAAGCAGCTCGAGACGACCGTCAAGTCCTGCCGGACCTGCATGCTGAACCAGGCCGACCCGCCCAAGGCGCCGGTGCGGCCGTGGCCGTTCCCAGCTGAACCGTGGGCGAGGCTCCATCTGGACTTCGCCGGCCCCGTCGACGGTCGCACCTACCTGGTGATTGTGGACGCCTTCAGCAAGTGGCCGGAGGTTCTGCAAGTGAGCAGCGTGACGTCGGCAGCAACCATTGAGCGACTCCGCGAGATCTTTGCCAGACTGGGCATCCCCCGGGTGCTGGTCTCCGACAACGGCGCGCAGTTTACCTCGGCGGAGTTCGCCGATTTCACCAGGCGCAACGGCATCCGCCAAGTCTTCTCAGCGCCGTTCCACCCGGCCACGAACGGCCAGGCGGAGAGATTCGTGCAGGTGCTCAAGAGACACCTGGTCAAGAGCGGTCATTCAGCAGCCGCACTTCAGCAGATGCTGATGTCTTACCGCAACACGCCACACTCCGTCACTGGCGCGGCCCCCAGCCAACTGCTGTTCGGTCGCAAACTGCGCAGTCGGCTGGACCTGCTGATGCCATCGCTGACAGACAGCATGCAGCAACGCCAGGAGCAGCAGGTGGAGCAGCAGCCGCGGGCGCGCGACTTCCAACCCGGCGATCAGGTGCTGCTGCGCGACTTCAGCTCGAGCGCCAGGGCCGGCGGTGGCACCCGCTGGACCGAAGGCACCGTCCTGTCTGCCGGAGCCCGCAACTGCACCGTCGACACTGGTGGCGCCATCCACCGGCGGCACACTGACCAGCTGCTGGAAAACCCGCTGCCCGGCACTGGGTCCGCGGCATCCCCGGAGATCCCTAACGCGACGACCACGCCACCTACTGAGGTGCGAGGCGAGGTTGCTGAGGTGCCCACGGATGGGACGACCGTCGAGCCCGCTGGAGCCACCGACAGCGCTGGCGCAGTCGGGGTCTCCACGCCAGCTCGACGCTACCCCCAGCGACACAGACAGCCGCCTGATCGACTTAGAGTGTGATTAGGGACTGTTCGAACTGACTGGGGTGCTTCGAACTTTAGGGGGGAGATGTCGGATTGCTTGTTAGTTGACCTTAAAGTGCATGTGTCCTTTTAGCGTCTTCCCACTGCTATTTAGTCTATTTAGTCTATACAGGCCCTACGTATTTTCTCTATGGCTAAACCACGCCATCAAATATATAAGCAGGGCACGATTAGTGGAAAAGGCTCCACGCTCTTTCGGTTCGCATAAACGCTTCGTCTTCGTCAGAACCCATAATTTCACACTATCTATCTATCTATCTATCTATCTATCTATCTATCTATCTATCTATCTATCTATCTATCTATCTATCTATCTATCTATCTATCTATCTATCTATCTATCTATCTATCTATCTATCTATCTATCTATCTATCTATCTATCTATCTATCTATCTATCTATCTATCTATCTATCTATCTATCTATCTATCTATCTATCTATCTATCTATCTATCTATCTATCTATCTATCTATCTATCTATCTATCTATCTATCTATCTATCTATCTATCTATCTATCTATCTATCTATCTATCTATCTATCTATCTATCTATCTATCTATCTATCTATCTATCTATCTATCTATCTATCTATCTATCTATCTATCTATCTATCTATCTGTCTATCTATATATTTGCAACACCAAGACATGAAACTATTTCAGTCATAATTCTGCTCGCCCTCGCATTTGCCGAAGCTTCTGTATCTGTTGTACGTAGCACCGATGAAGAGCCTCACCCATCTTCTTTGGAGATTGAAGTCAAGCTACCAAGTAACAAAAGATTCCGAATTCCGTTAAGCAACACTGATGCATTGGACAATGCGACAATCACAGTAAGAGAAAACGGCGTGCCCATGACTTTCTCAGGTCGTCAAGCTCATAATGCAGACCACGCTCATTATCGAGACATTTATTCCAAGTCTGTGCTCAGCGTTCGTAACGAGAATGGCAAAAAACGTTTCAGCGGCCACGTAATGCACGACGGTAAGTTGTACACCGTTGAGCCAAGTGCGGATTCCGAACATCGAGTAACAAAACGAGCTGATTTATTGCTATCCGAGTCTGGACTCAGCAGAATCAAACGACAGTTGAACCAGGGAGCTACGGATTTTGAAATAGAGATTCACATGCTGTGCGACCACACGGTGTGGAGTACCTTTAAGAGTATCTACGGCTCTGATGATGTGGCCCTGATGGAGCTTCACTTTTACTACACGTACATCTTAAATGGTATGGACACGGCCTTGAGAAACATCGAGAATCCCTCTATGAGTGTCAGGTGCGTTGGTCTCACCGTGGCCAAGACACAAGCTGATGCCAAATGGCTGCCACCAGCTGGATCTGCTTCTGGTAAGAAGTCATTTTGCTTTTTAAGGTATGAAACTGCTCAATTTCAACAGTACTCCATTTAGTGTACAAAAACCGCAAATGACAGTAAACGACGGTGGTGCCATGCTTAGTTACATCAAAGCATTCTCGGTTGGAGATCCAGCTGATCACGTGATGGCTTTTACGCGCACTGACATCCAGTGTCGCGGCAATTTTAACGTCGTTGGATTGGCATTCCTCGGACGGGCCTGTCAGAAGCATAAGGTCAGCATCGTCGAGGACACAGGTCATCCTACTTGGTTCACTGCTGTGCACGAGTTGGCGCACAATCTGGGAGCTGATCACGACAGCAATGATCCCGGCTGCCATACTAGCTTAAAGTACATTATGTCAAACTCTGCTGAATCTTACACAGAAGAAGACATTGCGAATTCATACAGATTCTCGCCCTGTTCTGTGAAAGCCATGAGCAACTATCTGAACTCTGGTATGTCCATTTAGAGGGTATCTTCCTGAAAAAAATTACGTTAATTTAGCCACATAATTCTATGCCATTCACAAACAAGGCAAAGCCAACTGCTTGAGGACGCGCCAGAGTTTGTCAGTCCCAAAACTGGCCAGTTCAGTTCGAGAAGGAGTGCGGAAGTCCCTCAATCAGGTGTGTCGCCTGGCGTACCCATCCAGCCCGGGCATTTTCTTCCGATCGAGTCACATTCAGAAGAAGCCTGCTTTGCTTTGCAGTAGAATCTTTTGCTCGATGAAGGCGGGCTCGCTGACTGGATTTTCTAGAAGGGGTCTGCGAGCCCCAGTTGGTTACCCATGCGGCAGCAAGAAAAGCTGCAACTGGAATGGCCAGTGCGTTCCAGACGAGTCGGCTCCTGAAGCTGACGAGACGTGCTTCTTTGGTGATAAGTGGGGTGATAATTGCCAAGGCTGGAAGGCCTACATCAAGAAGCTGCGTGACAGACACGCCATGGACAGAGTCAAAGCCGACTGCGCTAAAGTGCTCAGCGGCTGTTGCGACACTCTCAAGACTCTCTGCCAGTTTGATTTTTAGGCCCAGTGATGACAGCCAGAATTTCTGAATTCGGATTTTTTGTCAGAATGAGAAATAACCAAAAACTGCTGCTTTATTTGAAAATTTTAGACTAAAGTTACCCATTGTTAGTGAGCATCTAATACTGTTTGAAACAATATACTTCGTGTTCAAGATGATAATTTGCGATTTGATTTTAAAGTACGAGCTACGTACCATGAGCACTTTGATTGATTACGATCACCAATAATGGCACCAATAATGTTGCAATTTTTTGGGTTACTAAAATTTTTATCAAATCTGCAGCAGTTTTGGTGCTTTTCATGGACTATTGTTGATCTTGATGAAGTGGCCCGAGGCTATTCACCATAGTTCCGTGTTTTACCATTCTCTGGAACGTGATAGCTACTCTATCTCAAAGTCAAGTATGATGGTCAGTTACAAGCGTAGATTCGTCCGTATGAGCCATAAAAATCCACCTTTTGAAGTTGAATATGATTGGTAGATTGGTAGAAGAAAAAATGTACGGCATGAAAAAATTACCACTCATTTAGAAAAATCATAAAATTTTGCGGCTTTTTTAAAAACATATTAAAAGGTTGTAATTAGACGAACTTTAAAGCACCCTTAAGATTAGATTTTGATAGAGAAGTACTGTTCTACGCTTGATTACATTACACAGTTATTAAAGTGTGTAAATGATAACAGCTAAACATAAACAAACAGTTACAGGGGATTATTAATTATAATAAAAGTATCAATACTTCGTAGTAAGAAAGGATATCAACTGAAATTTAGCACTTTTTGTTCATGTTTATCAATAAAGCTTTCGGAAAGGATATTCGCCCAACGCAAGCGATAAATTTTGTTAGTTGTAATCTCACTAAAGTATTTAAAGTCAATTCAGGCAACAAAACTGTTCTCAGCTGCAGCATCCACTAGGTCAACGGCTTGCACCCTCTGTGGCGGTCTCTTCTTGCTGCCATCGTTAGAGGATGACCTCAACAGTGCCGTTATGTTCTTTAGCTGCTGGAGTACGTCTTGCATGCTCAATTTTATGTCGCGAATGCTCGTCTCCAAAGTCTGCGCGTTCGCCTCCAGCTTGTGCATGTTGGACTCCACCGACTGAATTCTCTGACTCATTCTGTCCAGCGCCGGGCTGAAGTCTGGCTGCCGAATGTGCGCCTGCGAGCTGTCTAAGTTATCGTCCTGACTGTGCTGAGCTGTCAAAGTCAGCGGCGCACGAGCACTTAACGTTGACTCTTGGTATTTGAGCGCCACGCTGCTCTTTGGCCGGCCACCTTTGCTGAATGAGTCGGACAATTTGTTGTCGATCTCGTCTGAAAGAGACTTGAAACTCTCGCGGGTCCAGTCAAGATCTCGGAGCAGTTTTGGGCGGATGCTTCGCAGTTGCATGGCTTGGAAGCGCAGATATTTCAGGTAGCTCTCAGGATAGTCAGTCGGGTTGAGCCACCATTTCTAAAGGAACAGGGTTCGTTAGCATCAAAAAGACCTAACAAGACATAACAGTCAGATGTTTATGCTTTTCAAGTTCTTGATCTAAAGCCAAGTTTTTGTTTTTATAAGTCTAATATTTTAGTAAAAAATGATTTCCCATCTAGTCACTTTTGGAGTTGGATATAAGAAATACTCTACTCCCAGGAGAAGTTGTGGCCTAGTGGCTAGGGCGCCTGCCTTATGACCACAAGGTCGTGGGTTCAAGTCCCGGCCCTAGGAGACAATTTGTGCCCTTGAGCAAGACACTTAATCCCGTATTGCTTCAGTCAACCCAGCTGAGATCGGGTACCAGTTTGAGCTGAGTAATTTTAGAGTGGGTGTTGCGGCCCCTCCAGCCCGTCAGGCTGAAAGCTGTACACAGCCCTCGGATGCGCCGCGCAACTAGCTGCGGCTGTGCCTTGGGCTGTACATCTGATCGAAAGGTTGGGTGTCTAAATTTAATTTAATTTTTTTAAATTCTACTCCCAAGAAAAAATGAGCACATCATGGGGGTTTTTTATCTTCAGCATCCGCACTACTCAGAAAACCAATGAGTTTTTGCAAAAAATGGCGTTCGAGAGTATGAGCTACATTCTCAATGTCAGTCTCAAAATCGCCATATAAAACTAAAGATTTACTTACTACTTTTTTATTAGCACTTTCTGAGTCTCTCGTTTGTTCATCTGAACGGTATTTATTGTTGCAGCACTTTAGGACACAGGTGCGATCCTTCAACATCCTGTAGATGTAGAAGAAGCACGAGAGCGGAGGCGGCACAGGACTCAGGCTCTCGTATTCGCGCAGCATGTCAAAGTAGGTCTTGCGCCATATGGCCAGAGCTTCGTTAGCCATGCGGCTGATTCTAAGGTTAAATAGAGCGATGAGCAGGTTCAGCATCACAATATTAACCAGTCCCATGAATAAAAACAGCATCACGTTCTCGAAAACACTGATGCCCTGAGCGTGAGCCGTTTTGCCAATAGTGATGTTTGCCATCTGTGACGCTGAACTGAAACTGGCCTTTTCCAGATGGGCAAAGAGAATGTTGAATGGCAGAACTAGTATTTGAACGATCACGTCCCATCCATAGCGGCTGCTTTTATATTCAGGCGAATTGGTATCAGCGCTGGTGACAGTGAACAGCAAGTTGAAGAAGAAAACCCCGAATGAGTACATTATTGAAGCAAGTATGGCCATAAACGGCAGCAAATCGTTAAGCAATAGACTCCAAAGCATTGACACAACCGGTCCAATGACTCCAGAGTAGCTGAGAAAGTGAACCCAGCGAAACATCAGCAGTCCGAAAGCCGCGCTGAAGACCATCTGGCAGGGATAGGCCTCGTGAAGTGGCCGGTTAGACCCGAGCAGCGCCCACTTCCAGACTAGGCCTACCGTTATTGAGACAATGATCGCTAGGTCAAAGTAGTTCAGCACATCTTCAAAATAGTTCGGACACTTGCAGATGTGCATCTCGGCAATGACGTAGGTGCGGGCCTTTTTTCTGCGTCGCATGTCGACAAACTCCTGCAGAGTGTAGCTGGCAATGTAAAGAATTATCACTATGTCCAACAAGTAAAGGCTTTCAAAACTTCTTTTAAAGTCTATTATGTACCAGGTGAAGAACAAGGTAAATATGGCAAAGGACGCGCAATGAAGCCAAAACTTTCGAAGCGGTGAGAAGGATTTGTAAAGGAAGCTGCGACTGTTGCCCGCATCTACGTCCGAACAATTAGGGTCGACTACTGAAGCATCGCTCAATGCTTTGCCGCCGACGCAGCTGGGTTCGCGGCCCTGCTTAAAGTTCTGCTGTGCCAAACTGTAGATGCAGTCGGTAGCAAACAGCTCATTGCAGTCGGCCATCTCTATCATAGTAATAATGGAACCATGCTCAACCTCGCCTTGCTCCGTTCTGTACGGAAACTCCGGTCCTTTGTTACCCTTATCATCTTCAATAAGTCCTTGGATGTAGTCGAAGAGCAACTCTTTTTCGTCAGAGTCGGCACTCGCAAACAGATCCTCCAGGACATTGACAGCGATGCTTAAAATCTTCCTGTGCAGCTGCTGCAGTGTGGCATGCTTACCGCGAGCTTCGACTCGCATCTTTGTAATTTTTGGGCCTAGCTGGATGAGTAGACTAATGCAGGCTGGAATCAGCTCGAACTGCCGAGTGACAATCAGTTCTGGAAGAATTTCTTCTTTGTTGAAAAATTCCGCCATATCAATAATTACCAGCTCGGAGGACATGTCGAAGGTTTTGAGGCTGAAGTATTCATGCCGCCCAGGAAATTGCTTCTTCGAGCTTGCCAGCTGCATCTTATCAAGGAGATAATTATAAATTCCAGAACTGATGCTCGAAGTGATGATATCGACTCGCAGTGCGCATCGAAGAATTTTAGTCGAGTCCAACTGGATAACTTTGAATAGAATCTCGCTGTCGCGCTTTCGACGCCAACCTGTTTTCGACCTGGGTTGCGGAGTCGAAAATGTCTTATTCCTGTCGGCAACTGACGTCAGCAGTCGCTGGGCTTCTTGCCTATCGGGTAGAGTGAGGGACCGGCAAGCTGGATCGATCAGCAGCAGAAGCTCAGCATCCGGACATTCGACCAGAGCTACCTGTCGGTCAACTTCCAACTCTTGCGACTCGTTACTTAGCATTGGCTTCTTTTTCTCGTCCAGTTCTCTGTAAAAATCTTTAACGGCCTTCTCTGTCGTCTCCAGACTTCCGTGATCGATGGCGTAGTCGATGCAAGACTGGCCTGCGCCGCTCAGTTTCTTAAGCCTGAGTCCATGCCACAGCAGGTATTTGATGTTTTTTTCGTGACCCGTCTCGCAGGCGAAGTGAAGGCAAGTTGCACCCTTGTTGGCGCCATTCGGAACTTGCAGTTTCAATAGATCCGCTGCCGTTTTATCTGAAATATCCGCCAGCGGCTGAATGATGTCTTCTAAACTGTACTTGCTGGCGAAGGTGTGAACTGCGTGCAAGTGGTTTGAGCTGTATAACAGGTCAGCGAAGAACCTTTTGTATTTTAGACTTTTAGCTGCCTCACTCAGTACCGCAGCCAGCATTTTTGGATGAAGTTGCGTGGCGTGAAGGCAGTTCTGGCCAAGTTTGTTTTCTCCTTGCGAGTCAATGTATCGGCTAATCTCGTCCAACTTGTCAAAGAAGTCTTTTAGTTTTCCGGGTAGTTCTTCAGGCTGTAATTTTGTGCGATATCCTTGAAACAGGTAGTGCAACATGGAACTCTTAAACGTATCTAGCTGGCGCAACTGCCTGTTAGGAGTAGTTTTGAGAAGTTCAATGTCGCACACGTCAACAGAGAGGCACAGGGCCGATTGAAGTCGGTCATTTAGCCTGTAAATAATGTGTTGTCCAAATTTATCGACCGCAGCTTGCAGACAGTGTCGAACAGCACTAGCTGGCTTCTTCTCGTTGCTTCTAGCCGCTACGTGAAGACACATGTCGCCATTGTTGTCCTTCATCTCAAGCAGCTCCCTGTCCGCAATCTCAATGAGCGCCCTGCCAGTCTCGGTGTCGCATCTGTACAGGGCATAATGCAGCACAGTTGATTGGGTCTTGCGGTTCAGCCAGGCTAAGCAGTCCTTGCCAATGAGTCGCACCGTGTCCATCAAAATGCTGCACTTGTTGCTATCCAAGGCTGCTACATGAAGACAAGTGTTACCCTCGGCGTCCTCAGGTTTGAGCAGAAAATTAAGACAGCGAGAATTTTGAACTGTATTAATGAACGATAAAATAATTTCGGCTCTGCAGTGCTCCATAGCGATGTGCATGGCAGTTTGTTTTGAATTATTTTTTCGTACCAGATACTCTAAAAACTCGTCTGAATCACTGAGAGTATTCAAGGCTTCAACAGCATCCAAAAATACTGCTGAGTTTCTAGCGGCGCAGTGGACCAAAGCGTTGCCCTCAATGTCAGTGTGATTGAACCAGGCCAGAGACGGCACGTAAGCCATCAGTTGTTCACCCGTCTGTGAGCAGCAATGCTCCAGAGCCAGCTGTAGCGGGGTCTCCCGCCGCTGATTCTCGCTCATCAGAATTGCTGCGCCTCCGAGTGCGACAACCTCTAGTATGACGTCATCATGTTCGAGATTCCGGGCAGCATAGTGGGCGCACGAGTTGCCATGGTAATCAACCGCTGACAAATTCGATGCTCGTATTTGCCTGACAACGAGAGCCTTCCAAGCCGCTCTCGAGAAGTTTCTAGCCGATAGCTGCAAGGGACTTGCCCCGATTGCATTTTTTGTCAGCAGAATTTGCGCTCCGTGAATCCTTACCAGATTGCGCAAACTTGATGGCCCATTGCTGGGATCGTTCGCCGCTTCATGGGCTGCCGCCTCAACAGCCATCTAGATGGTTCGGCTGAGTCTTCTGGAGAAATCGCTGCTCTGTTGTTTGGTCAGCTGGTAAGTCGATAAAGGGAAGTAAAGTATTTGAGGAAGTATTGATAGTAAGTTAAAAAACAATCTTTTAAAGAAAATTACCAGCAATCTACTTACCTCGCGTCCACAACTGCAGCCAGAAGTGACGCCCCGCCACTTTGGAGCGGTAGACAGCAAGACAACAAGATAGAGAAGAGAAACTTTGCAATTACCCGGCCTTTCTTGTCATGAGTTTATACTGCAAGAAGAGAACAGCTTAAATTTTGAATAGAGAATGCCAGGCTATTGTTCGCTTCTTCATCATAAAATGAAGTTTTATAGCAGCTCAGTGCACTAGAATACAACCAAAAATAGTCATTGCATCATTCGCTTATGGGTCCTAATCGGTGGACAGAATTAACTTGCACAACTATTTTGCTTGCTTTAAATTTTAGCTCTAATAAAAATGAAAGCTTCTGCTTTTACTTGTGATGAAGGGAATAATCAAAAAGTGTTGCAGGGTCATTTCGACATTAGTTAACTGATTGTTTTACTTAAATTATTTTGTCATGCATATCTGATCATTGAAGAAATTCCTGCGTAAATAATTTCACCAATTAATGCAAATCTAATTCTCGCCCCTAATTATCCCGTTACGCATTTACCCTCCAGATTGCGTCATCTCATCATTTTCTCATGCTTCATTAGCGCCATTAGCCGGCGGCCAATTGGAGAGAGGGAGCCATATGGCAACAGCGTCGACAATTTTGGATCTGGAGACCGATAAATACGGCCACTTTTGAGCTGGAAATCGTTCCAAGTCTGAGAACTTAACCTAAGTTAGATTGAGCAAAGACTTTGAGTCTTTAGTCAAGTGCGACTATACGTCCGCTCAACCGCCGCCGTTTCGGCTCCCAGCCTCGATCTCTCTTTCTCTATACCAACCGCCAGTAAGTATTGCACTTGTTAGCTATGTGTTCTTGCATTAATCAGGGCATTGTACCTAGAGAATTGAGCTAATATTTAAAATATAATGTATTCCACTCTGCCTGTATGCCTTGTCTATCTCGCTCATGGATGAAGGAAAAGAAAGGATTGCTCGTCTAAAACTGCGTCCGTGGCCAAAGCTGTCGTCAGATTTCGGATATTCCCCCCCATAAATTCTATTGGATGGTGAAATTAAAAAAATATGCCCCTCATGAATTTTACTGGCTGGCTAGTTTGGGAATTCCAGTCAAGACTTTCGTAGCGCTACTGTGTTTACTAGAGAGAAGGGATAGAATTTCCCAACTAAAGTTCCAGCTAGTAAAATTCATGAGGGGGGATATTTTTTAATTTCGCTAAACATTCTTACTAAGTAATCTCCGCTGCCATAGACAAAACGATACAGGAAGCGGAGATTACTTATAATCTCCGCGAATCGAGTCAATAATCTCCGCTCCCTGCATTCGTGGAATATAACAATATGGATAGGCTGCTTAGGGCAGAAATGAGCGAAACGGTCGAGGCGTAGCGCCTATCTATCTATCTATCTATCTATCTATCTATCTATCTATCTATCTATCTATCTATCTATCTATCTATCTATCTATCTATCTATCTATCTATCTATCTATCTATCTATCTATCTATCTATCTATCTATCTATCTATCTATCTATCTATCCATCTATCTATCTATCTATCTATCTATCTATCTATCCATTTACCTGTCTATCTATCTATCTGTCTAACTATCTATCTATCTATCTATCCATCTATCTATCTATCCATCTATCTTTTATCTATCTATCTATCTATCTGTCAATCTATCTATCTATCTATCTATCTATCTATCTATCTATCTATCTATCTATCTATCTATCTATCTATCTATCTATCTATCTATCTATCTATCTATCTATCTATCTATCTATCTATCTATCTATCTATCTATCTATCTATCTATCTATCTATCTATCTATCTATCTATCTATCTATCTAGTAGCGCCTCGACCGTTTCGCTCATTTCTGCCCTAAGCAGCCCATCCATATATTATTGTGGCATAACAGAGCCAGCCCCAGCAGCGGGTACGAAATGAAATTATGCGCCCGCTGCAACTATCTATGGCAAAAACGTCTTCATTCCAATGCATTGGCTTCATTTCGTGCCCGCTGTCGCGCCCGCTGTCAATGTCTATGGCAAAAACTCTTACAAGCGACTTTAACTATTTATGCGTACATTATACTTTGGCTTAGCTCGCTCGTAAAATAAATTTAATTAATTGCGGAATCTGTGTTTCTGGAAAATTCTCCTTGTTTTATCGCTTCTTTTTGTCAAAGCATACGTTTTGGCCATAGACATCGGTCGCGGGCAAAAATCGTTGGTTTCACCCTCGTTTCGGCCCGCTCTGGCGTGCCATAATACATTTCAATATCCAACTGAAACTCGGAAGAATGTCTATGGCAGAACCTCCTCGGCTTCGCCATATTAGCGTGGTGTTTTCGTGTGTTGCGTTAGCATGAATATTGCCTATACGAGCGTAAACAAAGCATTTTCATCTTCAACACATCGCTCATTAAGCTATTAATTGACCTGCTAAGCCTTCACCTTAGATGGTGAATTATAGGGAAGTTAGGGAAGACTAGCGACCGAACTTTCTAGGCGGGCCCGCCATCATGGGGCGGCGCGCCTGTGCGTTAGGTGTGTGTGAGCAGTGTGGAAGCTATGATGGCAGGTAGAGATAGCAAACTCAGGTTAAGCGAACCACCTCGCACTGAAGCGATCAAGCTATCAGAGCCTCATGTTCCCTCTCTCTACTCTTAGTAACCTGTCCCTGTAGTATCTGCATTTCCACACAGCTTCCAAGGATTCCCCTGCAAAAAAGCGTCAAAATGTCGTCAGGATATGAAAGCTAATGTGCGTCAGTATAAGATAAATAGCTTAGCTTAGTTGTCGCGTATTGCTATTGATTTTGGGCCAAATCTTGAAACTTTGAGGCTTTATAATTATCTAGAGTGGTGTTTTTCTGGAAATAACAGGGTAATAAACTGTCAAAAATCAATTTACATACAGATTCTCTAATAAAGCTATGGCTAATTTTGTTGTATCCTTTGTCCATAGTCAAGAAAATTCCTAATGTTAAATTTCTGGCAACAATATAAAAAATGCTAGCAAAATGAGTTTATTCTTAATAGAATTCGATGAATCTAGAATTATGGAATAACGAATGCACATGCTGCTTGCTTCCTGCGTCTTGCTTCCAAACATATTTTTGTAGCTACGGTCTCAATTTATTTCCCAGTTGTATTTAAGAGGTATTTATTTACAAGTTAAAAAATGATTAATTTATACCATGAATATCATATAAATTAAATTACTAAGTAAAAAATATTTAAAAAAATATCGAGTACGATAGACAGACCATGTGAAACCTTGTTTTAAAGTAATAATCTAAAAAACCAGCGGTCAAAGAAAACAAAGAGCAAAGTTTGATTCTAAGCTCATTGATAATTACTCGTAAAAATAACGATGCCTAAATGTTATCAGACCTAAAGGGATAAATGGCATCAATTAACAAACCAGTTCATAAAATTTAAGCTCGCGAAAACCAGCATTTTATTAAGCAAAAAGTCTGCTGATTATAACTCAAACTTTTTACTACGATTCGCTCGACTATTTGAGCGTCAGACACGGATCAGAAACTCCCCAGCCTCGATGCTTGACAGCTCGTGAGGCACAGCGGCAAATCGCAGCAGATGGCAGGCGTCCAAGTGGAACAGCACGGCCTGGCAACTGGCGTCGCACCGGTAGACGCACTCAGCCGCGCTTCTGACCGGCTGCAGGCTGCGATGGAAGGGTCCGCTGGAGGAGGTCCCGTTCAGGCGAAGTAGGACAGCCCGAGTGAAGTGATGGCCAACTATAAGTGTTTTAAAACATACCAAATGATGAGGGTACAGTGCAGTGATAATAGAGACGACTATAGGATAAAAATGGACGACTATTAAATGGTGAAGTGCGATCTATTTTTACTGCTGCTTGTTGAAAAATTTCCCCTAGCACAATTATCTAAGCTTTTAGTAATCGGAATGAGCCACGGATCAGGCTGCACTCACTGGGACGGATGTAGATCTGCCGGTAGACCGAGTTCCGACGACCGGCGCCGCAAATCTGCTGTGAATTTCCGGCGCAGGCCATGTGGCAGTTGGTGCTGGAGGCCACACCCTGGCTGCCGTAGGAGTTTCCGCAGAAGCAGTTGCTGGCGTACTGTACGCCAAAGTACTTAAATTGTTCGATCTCGCAGATCTGACTGCACAACTGTAAATTCATGTCATTGCGAATGACCCCCTTCTGATAAGTGTCAATGGAGTAGGGCCCGATTGTGCTCCGGCCGGCCAGCCCGTCGAGGTCCCTGACATTGCCTTCGTTGTCCACGTAGCAGCCCAGCGGGCCGAATTCCGCGGCGAGCGACCTGCCAAGGACTACGCACAGATGGAGCAGAAGCAGTTGGAGACTGGGCCAAGGTTGCATCGTTCTGGTCGAATTATAAATAATTCATTTGACCGGTACGTGCCTAACACGAGGAAGGAGCCTTTCTGAGGCTTCAGTCCTTTGAGTCCAGGACTTATAATGCGGAGTCGCTGGGGGGTTTGCCGTCTTACCGAGGCTGGGCGATTCTGCCTAGCAACCAACCAAATAAAACACGCGGAGTGGGGGATTCGCAAAGGATTACTAAAATTTTTGTACAATTTTAACTTAGGTTAGTAAATTATTCCATGTTTTGAGCGTTTCTGGCACTTAACTTTGCTTATCTTAACTTTGAATTCTCATAGATTTTGATAGATCAAATTTTAGCCTCACTTTTCAGCAACGCACAAACTGCCTATCATTTGATTCTAATGAGTTATTTTAAGATTCAAAAGTCATCTTTAGTATATTGAAGAGGACCTGCCCCAGATTCAGGGGATCCGTTCCAATAAGTAAAAGATCCCATTGCTATAATTTTCGTAGCAAACCTGACACTTGAACTTAGTTTAAAATCATAAAATGATACGAATTTGCCTAAAGTAGTCACGCGTTCAGATTAGCTGGATTCTGGGAACTTCATATCATTGCAATATGGTAAGTGGTAAATTATGAAGGTTTGTATGGAGAGCAAAAATCATTTGCTAAAATTACCAATGAATTCACACAATGATTTCCCTGCAGTTTTGGAAAGTCTAAACTTTCAAATTCTCATAACTACCATTTTTAAATTCTCGCTAACATTAAAAATCGCCAAGAAAAGCCCCAAGCTGGTTTTCCTACACGTAAACATGGCCTAAGCTTCTTTTCTTTGTAAAAAGAAGTCCAAAAAATAACTTTATAATAAAAATCCTGACAGGAAACTGTTAACAATGCAAAAGAAGATCCCACTCAAAAAGAATATTATTGCTTTGAGTTTCATGAGGAAAATTAAATCCTTTGGGATTCATATAAGGACGAATACAAGAACAATTGCTGTAACATCAGAGAGGCAGCTAAGGGCTGTGGCTAGGGGAATAATTAAGCCCTAGCCTGCACTTATAAAATGAATTATTTATTGGGTAATAAAAAGGCAAAATTTACTAGCTGAAGTAAAAAAGAATGCCTCTAAGCAAAATTGCGAAAATTCACACACGAGGATTTTAAAGCTGAGAGGGATGAATATTTCCCTTTTTTAATAAAAAAAAATTTGGGCAAAAGTAACATTCAACAGAACCAGAAGTGACATTAGAAACTTTTTTTTACAAAAAATGCATTCACTACTGTCCAACTGGAAGCAAACCAAAAGTAGGTGCGATTTGGAAATAGCTAGTACGAACTTTTTGAGATTGGGATGATTGATAAAGTCTAAGAAAATAACTTTCCTTAGATCAGTGACTATTTCAACATTTATCAATCTTTTATTTTATGTCCAAAAACAGCAAATTTCCTATCTCCGTATTGTATTTTCGCGAAAATAGGACTCCAAAAACTTTCCAAAAAACGAAGTTTCCCGTCCTTCCACTTAAGTGTGACGGTGTCATCAATAGTTCTAATAGTCACTCGCAACTTTTCTCAAATTAAAAATGAACTTTATGTCTTCAAAAAAACATCATGAGTCTATATATTTGTTGATGCGCATTTATTTATTATCAAATTTGTTTAAATGATTTTTCTTCGAATATAAATGTATTTAAATAAGGTTTTGAAAGCCTGCGCTCCTCCTCGTCCCCTTGTGTGCCACGTGTGCTCCATGCGTATCGCGCCTATTGGCTTGGGTTAGCTGAAATAATAATATACCGCTACACCAAATTCATCGCAATAAAACGGCACTTGAATCGCGCGTTTATATTTCTACATTAAGCTACTAATTCGCGTCTTCACAAGTATTCCTACTGTGTAGATCAACGCTACTCAACGCAGGATTATTCAGTAGCTACTCGAACTCGAAGCTACTTTCGTCACATAAAAATGGAGGGTCCCACCGCTTAGACAAGACTCATCACATGCCCGAAACCGGTTCTATCCGGTTCTGCTCTGCAAATCATCTCAATAACACAGCCAGCCCAGCCAACTAAGAAGTTTTGCATACTATCATCACGTTACAACTACAGCCTAGAACAAAAATTGGCGCACGCTAGACAACAACCCCCAAAGGCCGCCTATTTTGCTACCGTCTAAAGTCTGCACGCCTTGTGAGTCATCCAAGCTTGCAAAAAAGTGCACAATCAACCTGCAGTCCTGTCCGTCGTAACTGCGACCTAGCCAGCCGGCACTGGTTCGCCCTTTCTCAGCCAAGCCTAGGCCTAACGAGCAAACAAACAAGCTCCATCCAAGCGAGACGTGTCCAGATTCAGTGGTCAGCATTTGGCGTGGTGCGGCACAGGTGAGAACGCGTCTTTTTTCCTGCTCTCCCTTTAGGGACTTGCTGGCAGAGTTAGTTTTTCTCTGTGGTGTCTCTTATCAGTTAGGGAGCTGTTTAGGCTTATTTAGGCACCTTTTGGTCTCCCTCTCTGCCAGTTTTTCTGCGTGTATTTCTATTCCTCTCTTCATCCGTTTTTTCCTCTCTCTCTCTGTTCCACTTGTCTTCGCTGTTTGGAATGCAAGGAGAAGGCGACGAGGCGAAGCCATCTGAGGATGGTGGGGCCCAATCCGACTTGCAGAAGGTCTTGCACACCTTGACACTGATTCTGGAGAAAACTTGCGACCGTGAAGCATCCGCTGCTGCAGACAGACTGCAAAAAAGCCCGAGGCTCCGCCCTCCACCGCCTTTCCAGCCGCAGATGAACTTCGAACTTTGGAAGACCCAGTTCGTAACCTATATTGAAGCTCATCATGTTCCAACGCCACAGCAACCTGCAGTTCTCTTGTCGATGCTATCTCCAGAGTGCCAGGAATTCATGTTCAATAACTCATTGCATCGAGTCGCTATTGAGACTGCGCTTAAGGCTCTTGAAGAGCGGTTCACAGATTCAGGCACCAAGCAGAAAAAATACCTAGAACTGGTCGCTGCTGAACAACTCGTATCTGAGTCAACGCAGGAGTTCTTTGACCGACTCATCCATCTCTCCAAGTCTGCAGGGTTGACAAAGACTGAGGCTGAACCTTTAGTCCGTGCCCGTTTCTGCTACGGACAGAGAGACAAAGCTTTAGCAGAAAGGCTGATTCTTCTGGGCCAAGAGAATTCTAAGTATACTGCTGAAGATCTAGCAAAGAAGGCCAGGGAGATTGCAGGTGTCAAGAAGCTCTTATCCAGTGATAGTGCAACTCCTATAGTCAGGGCTGCGGGCGCGGCTTCCGACAGGACAGCGGAGCTCGAAGCACGAGTCCTTGAGCTGGAGAATCTACTGCGACAGAATCAACAAAACCAGTCAGTAGGAAATGCCCCTGCAACTAAATCTCAGCCTAGAACTAATCAGGTCAATTCATCGCAAATGCCTGCAGTGCCAACTTCGGCTTCTAATCATTTCAAGCAAAATGCTAAATTCCGTCCTCATAAATGAAAGAAATCCTCAAAGTCTTGCAATCGCTGTGGCGCATCGGACCACTTTACAGCTGACTGCCCCCAACCTCCGCCATTCAACGGGAGAGGGGGTGGAGCACCTCAGAGTCATCACCACAACAGTGCTAAATTTCACGCCAGAGAGTCCGGAACTATCACGTCTTGGAGAGGCGGATATGGTTTCGTCCAGTCAGCTCAGATGCCAGACTCTCTTTTTGTCCACTACTCAAAACTTGACAACGAGCTGAAGCAGCTTGTTGATAGCCACCAGATTGTTGGCACAGCTGTGCAGTTCCAAAGACAAGCTGACCCCGGACGCGAACGCGATCAGGCAGTGTGGGTTAGTTGTCACTCAACGCCAGTCCGCTGTGACCAATCTTGCACTGACGAGGCCGTTTTGGAGTCAAGCATGTTCGTGCAGCTGGATATTGGCGACAGCAAGGTCATCGCCTGCCTCGACTCTGGCTGCAACGCTAGTGTCATGGGTGTCAAAGTCAGAGACCAGCTTCTAACTAAAGACCCAATTAACAACGCCTTTACTCCGGCCAGGAGGTACCAAGCTGCGACCGCGTTCAACGGCACCTCAACTCAGATTATTGGCACACTGCACTGTGAAGTTAAGATAGGCAAAGTGCTTAAGATACATGTCTTCCTAGTTACCGAAGGGCAGCTTACAGACGTCCTGTTGGGAATGGATTTCATGAGGAGCTTCAACATGAACTTGCTCATAGCCGATGGCCAGGCCACAGTGGATGGTGATCCTGTCCCCATCATTGAAGGTGACAAAGGAATTTTCCGAGCTCTTAGGGTCACTGCAGCCTGCAATGTCCAGTTGCCGCCCAGATCAGAGACAGTCGTCCCTAGCAGAGTCATCGACGCTGATCCTGGCTCCCATGGTGTCATAGGAACTAGATTATTCTGCACGGACTCGGAATTCTTTGTTGCCCATTCAGTGGACAATGGGGGTTATTCGTAGGTCGGACCTCTGGATAATGTCCCAACTCACGAGTGCGCGTAGCGCACGAGTGGGATTTTGGGACATTATCCAGAGGTCCGACCTACGAATAGCTGCATTGTCACTTCTCAGATTCTGCCATAGACGTAGAAGAATGAATGGGGTAGAGTGAGTGGTCGTGGCCATAGACACTGTGGAAGACGTGTTTAAGATTCGTTGACGGAGGAGTGGTTTAAAAAATTCATCACACCACTGAGAGAGGACCAGTGCTGAGATTTATTCCTCGTTAAGCCATGGCTGTGGCTGCGAATCCGATTCGTTTGATTAATTGTCAGAATCTGCCAGTTGAAGCGCTGGCGAATGTGAGTGGCGACGAATTAAGTTGGATTTCGAGACTGTCCATGTCTGACAAGGATTTGACGCATGATGAGGATTTTCGTAGATTCTTGGACTATCTGGAGAGTGGTGATACTGACGAGGAATTGCCGCTGCTTCCCGCCGAGGATGTAGACCACGTAATGGAAGAACCAAGCACCTCTGAGGCTGCCGAAGTCGATGGAACAAGTTGCATTCCCATGGACATCCAGGAAGCAATGTCTCGGGATGAAATTTTGAGTCTACCGACCAAGACGAAGGAGCAGATGATCGCCCATGGGACTGCATTCGTTGAATTTCTTCCCAAGCATGGAGCCGCTGTTCATGACCTTCGCCCTGAAGACCTGTGTGAATTCGTTCGGTACTACTACTACCAATTGCGTCGCATGGATGGTGGCGCATACTCCGCTGCAAGCCTGGTGTGTATTCGTGCCGGAATTCAGCGTTATTTGACGATGGTTGCTGGACTGAAGGTGAACATCATTGCTGGCGAAGAATTCACGAAGGCGAATCGTATTCTGCGAATGAAAGTGAGGGAGTGGCAGAATGGCGGTGGTCATGTTCGATCGTATCCGCCGATTGAAGAGAGTGATATGCAGAAGTTGTGCCAATACTTTGATCGATCATCTGCGGAGACCAATCAGGACGAGTTCCTTTTCCGTGTGATGTACAGCCTTGGGGAGCGAGGAAGGGAGCATCTCGAATCAATCGAATCCAGGAAGTGGCTGGTAAGGTTCAACGATTCCGATGGAAGACCTTACTACGCGCTGCCCCCGTTGAACACGAAGAACAGGTCGGCTGATGTGAAGCGTGCCAAATCTGACATTGAGATCAAGCAGGCGAGGATCTATGACACGGGAATCTTTGACGAGTATCTCTCCCTACTACCAGAGACCACCAAGGACGACTCGTTGTTTCCACGTCCACTGAAGAACGACACGCATGGTCGACGGTTCTGTTCCAAGCAGAAGAGAGGTGTGAACTACATGAGGAACTTCATGAAGACGTTGAGCAAGAAGGCGTCATTGTCAAAGGAGTATACGAACCATTGTATTCGGTGAGATTTTCTGAATGAATCCGTTGTCTATTTTGAATAGCTTCGGACGATTCGTTTTGATTTCCAATCTCATTGCAGTGTGAGCAGGGTGTGCGATCTGGAGGCCGCGGGTCACTCAATGAGTGATATCATGGCCATCACTGGTCAGAGGTGCGAGAAGACAGTTCGCCGGTACCTGGCAATCAAGAGGGACAAGACCCTGCAGAAGTGCGGCGATGCTGTCTCAAGTGCTTTGAGGATGGATCAGCGTGCTGGTGTTCATGGACCGGGGTCGGTGCCAGTAGCCGTCAGCATCCAGAACTCGGTCGTGCAGGAGGCTCTGAACCTCTCCGACGAACGTCACAACGGGAGGAACATTTTCGTGATGAACAACTGCACCTTCAACAACTGCAATCTGTAATTGCTCGGGGGATCATTTAAGTGGCTTTTTTCTTTAAAAAACACTTGGCTTAGTAAGAAGCGAAACCGTTGTATTGAATTGTTTGCTCGTATAACTGAATTGTTCACTATTCGCTTTTTTCAACATTCTAAATATAACCACCCATTATCCACAGTTGCGGGACATTATCCCGAGGTTTTGGTATAGAAGAGTAGCCTGAGTTTTATTTTTTCACCATAGACACTAGACATTATCCAAAGGTCTGACTAGTGACAATGTAAGTAGCACTAATCATGTCCTTGGGCGCCTACTCAATAGTAGCGATTAACCGTCAACAATTGTCAAGGGACAAGAGATTGCGTCATTTCAGAATTTGGGGGATGGAGAAGTCATTTCCCAGACAACTCTCACGGAAAAAGACTTCAGCTTCTCAAACGTAGAGAAGCTGGGTGCTCAGCTTTCAAAGCTTCCACATCCCGATCCGAGTACAACAGCTTGGCTAGTTAAGCAGTTCAAACTGGACGAGACAAAGTTATCTAACAACCAGCTGGCAGTCACGGTTAAGCTCCTGAATCACTTCCAGAGTCAGATTTCTAAAAGTGAGACAGACTTGGGAAGGACTAATCTTCATGAAATGAATATCGAACTGCAGGACCCTGCTTGCCGGCCTATTTCACAACCTTCTAGGCGCACAACACCTGCGCAGAAGGAATTTCTTGACAAGCATATACACCAGCTCTTGTCGTAGGGTGTCATTGAGGAATGTGATTCAGAATGGGCATCGCCAATTGTCTTAGTAAAGAAGAAAGACGGCTTTCAAAGGCTGTGCATCGACTACCGGTTAGTCAACAAGGTAATAAAACCCTGCACTTTTCCTTTGCCCTTAATTGACGAAAGCTTTGACAGCCTCGCCGGCTCGAAACTGTTTTCCAGCTTGGACCTCACTTCTGCCTACTGGCAGGTAGGTATTAAGGAACAGGATAGAAACCTAACAGCTTTTTCGTGTCCACAAGGCACCTATCGGTGGAAAGTAGTCCCGTTTGGCATAAAAACCGCACCAGCCAATTTCGCAAAGCTTATGCATCGAGTGTTCAAGCCGCTGCTAATGCGCGTCAGCCTTATCTATCTCGACGACATAATTATAAAAGCTAAAGACAACGACGAAATGATCGTCCACCTTGCACTCGTTTTGTGGCAACTGAAGAAAGCTAATTTGAAGATCAAGCCTGCCAAGTGCGAACTGTTCAAAGATCGAGTCCGTTTTTTAGGGTTCATAGTTTCCCCAGATGGTATCGAGGCGGACCCGGCTAAGATCGAGGCCGTTCGAGATTGGTGTCGTCCAACGGACAAAAAGCAGCTGCTCGCCTTTTTGGGCTTTTCGAACTACTATCGGAAGTTTGTTCCCCGATTCTCTGTCGTTGCTGCTCCGCTCTACTCTTTAGCAAAGGGCTCAGCAAAATTCTGCTGGCTCGAGCATCATGACAGGGCATTCGAGGAGTTGAAGGCCAGCTTGTGCGCGCCCCCTGTCTTGGCGTACCCGGACCTCAATGCCTCTGCAGGCCTCTTCATCTTAGACTGCGACGCATCTCTTGAAGGTGTCGGGGGCGTGCTCTCACAAGAAGGCCCTGACGGTCAGGAGCATGTAGTGGCCTACGCCTCGAAAAAATTCACTCAATCTCAGCAGAATTACTGCGCCACCATGCGAGAGTTGCTTGGCCTTGTAATCATGCTCGAAAATTTCAGGACTTACCTCCTCGACCGTAAATTTCTTGTTCGCTCAGATGCAGCAGCACTGCAGTGGCTGCACACTAAAAAGCATGCCACTGGCATGCTAGCCCAGTGGTTAGCTACCATCGACGTCTACAATTTCAAAGTTTGTTAGACTCCACTCGAGCGTCTCGCCGAGTACGACTTCGCTGTTGAGCATCGTGCTGGTTCCAAGCATATCAATGCTGATGTGCTTAGCCGGAATCCACGCTTTCGAGCCGACCACCATGATTGCCCGACTTGCAGCAAAATCCCCGCTTTCCGGGAAAAGTTCATTCAGTCGGAGAAGCCGAGACAAATTGATGAAGACAACTGTAGCGTGTCCATGCAACTGAGAGCTGTGCAGGTAGACACCGGCAACCAGACGGAGTCGCTTGATCTCCAAGCGGACGCTCTTCCAACGCAACTCAATAGCAAAATGCTAACCATGGAGGTCACAAGCGTTTCCATTAGCACTCAGACTCCATCGGGGGCTCATACTCAAACTGAACCGGAGCAGCCTTTTCTGCAGGCGTTGCACATGAGCCTCACCTCGGACACCGCTTCTGCTGAGAGTGCCAATCACCAACAGAATGCTCTTGCGGCACCCGAGCTTCCGCAACAATTCCCTGGTTCGAGTGAGGCGGACCTTCAAGTGCCATTGCTTAACTCTGCCCCAGTAGTCGTCTCCCACACGCTGGATGAGCCTGATATTCAACCAGCATCTTCCGCGCCGCCAACTGCGCAGGACAATGACTCCAGTGACGAGATGTCTGAGGCTGCCGAGAACCTCTGGGCCAGAGATGCCCAGGAGACCAGTGTTGACTTGATGAAGCTGACCGAGGCCGTTGCTGGTAAATCGCCAAGGCTTACGAAAGCAGATGTTCAGGACTGCAGCCGAGAAATACGCACCCTTTGGGCTTTGTTTGACGAACTCGAAGTGGAGAACGGCTTGCTAGTTCGATTCAAACCTGGCAAGCATGGCAGACCTGTCAGTCGTCTCATAGTTATACCAGAAACAGCCAATATAGATGAACTTGTTTCATGCTATCATAAAGACATTAACTATTGCGGCGTGAACAAGACTGTTCGCACGCTGAAACAGCGCTTTCAAATCACCAATCTCGAGGTATTCGTGAAAGGAATCATAGCGAAGTGCGAAATCTGTAGTCGTACTAAGAAAAGTAAGCGCAAGAACAAGGAGCCACTTCAACCTATCCTCACAGGATATCCTAATCAAATAGTTCATGCAGACCACGCGGGCCCGTTTCGTGAGCAAGATGGCAATCGCTATTTACTAGTTTTAGTTGACAACTTTACAGGCTACCTTGAGATAGTGCCAGTTCCGGATGTGTCTGCAGACACTACTGCCCGCGCCATTCTTACAGAGTGGATTGTGCGTTATGGCACTATGGAACAACTCGTTTCAGACAACGGCACCGCTTTCATAAACAAGACAGTAGCTGAGCTCACTAGACTACTCGAAATAGACGTAGCGCGAATCATGGCCCGTCGGCCACAAGCTAATGGGAAAGCAGAGCGGACCATCCAGTCCATCAAAGCGCAGATCCGCGCAATCTGCACGGAGAAGCAAATAAATTGGCCGTTAGCAGCCCGCTTGGCTGGTTTCTCTATCCGATCGACTGTTGCAGAGTCCACAGGCTGGTCCCCTGCCAGACTCTTCTTTGGTCGAGACCTCGCTATGCCGATGGACCTGCAGTTTAATCCACCCAAGCAAGATCGATATGATCCAGACTGTTATGCCCACAGACTCCATAAGCTATTAGTAGAAGTTTCAGCGATCGCCCGATCTACTCGAGGCAAGGCCCAGCAGAGGCAAAAGAGGAACTACGATCGAAGTGTTATTCATTCCAACTATGAAATTGGTGAACTTGTTTGGGTCCTTAATCCTGACCACAAAGGCTTGGAGACAGCTGTATGGCAAGGCCCGTACAAGGTTATCCAGAAAGTGTCCGAGCGCAATTACCGTCTCATTCCGGAGCTTTCGCGCGTCAATCCAGTGTCTCAACCACCGAACCCGGCTCACAATATTTACAACGTCGACCGCTTGAAGCGGTGCGTCAGGAAGCAGACGTACCAGGATGTCACTGACCGGTACGGGCTCCGGGTTCCAGCGCTCCTTCCGCTGTCACGCCAGGGCCAGCGAGACGACCTGTCTTCGCAGCATAATGTCCTTGACTCATCATCCACCAGTGAGTCCGAAGCGCAAATCTTGGAAACTGCGCGAACTCCCGAACCTTCCAACTCGTCAGCAGATGAAGCGCCGCCGCAGGCAGTGGGGACCCAGCCGACTCTTGTAGCGACTGCTAACTCACCGGTATTAGCAGAGTCAACTGAGCCGCCAAACATGCAGGACGAGCACCCAGCGATGTCGCCGGTTCATCAACCTGCCGTCTTGCCAGTACTGCATCAGGCGCCGCAACAAACGCTGTCGTCCCCTCAGGAGTCGCTAGATCGCCGACTAGCGATGCAACTTCCTTTAGCGACGCCCCGTTCTTTGTCCACTGAGTCAGAGGCTGGGTCTACGCGGAGTTCGAACTCGTCTTCCTCCGAGCAGTCTCCGGTTCCTTAGCACACAGACGCAGTTCCAGAAATCGGCGCCGAAGTGCTCGTCCCGACAGAGAACCCAGTACAGCATAGTCTAAACCTAGAGCATGAGAACACCAACAGCACAGTGCCTGCGATGGACGACAGTCCAGGCTCTGATAGCACACTGGACAGCAGCCACTCCGAAGTGCTTTCACCTGGCGCCACCAATGCAGTCGTGCCACAAGCAACTGAAAGTCCAGTCGACCCTAACCCGCGGGCGCAGCCAACGGCAGCCGAACCAGTAGCTCCGCCTGCCCAAACGACGCGTTCAGGTCGCCAGGTGCGCAAGCCTCACCGTTTCCTCAACACCATAGTGCAGTTCTGTACTAGAGCCAAAAATCTGAACAACCAGTCAGGAAGTCCCAGAAGTGGAAGTAACCACTGCAAATTTCCAGCACCTGAAAGCAGCTTATCAACTCATTCGTGGACTAATAGCCCTCGCAGTTCTCGTTAACCTCAAGTTGGCAAGCCGTAGCTTCAGTTTCGCAAATAAAAAAGTTTTAACTAGTTTTCTAGTATATTTAAATAAATGAACTCAACAACTTAAAGCACAAAACTTGCTTCAAAGAAATTTAAAAGAAAAAAAAGAAAGAATTTAGAAGTGCCAGCATAATAAAGAAAATTCATTATCTCATCATGCGTTTTAAGAAAAGCTTTGCTTCGTCAAGTTCAGCTCCAATAAGAGTAATATAGAGTTGCAAGTAAGGCCGCTGTATGAAGAAGTTATTGAAAAATCAAAGAAAAAGTTCAAAGCAAGTCCGTCATCATGGTTTTATCCCGGTATTAGTGCTCAATGTGTGCAGTCGGCTGTGGGCGATTGGTGCTTTGCTTTCCTTGGTGTCGGTGACGCAGCGCCGTGTTCGCCTGGCATCCCTTTGTGTGTGTCTGTTCAATCTTTTCGCCTTGTTAGTTAGTATGCCTCCGCTTTCTCCCTGTTCTTGTCTCTTTCGTTTTTCTGGGGAAGGGGCGACTAGTAGTGTGTAGGTGGGGGCTGCGTGTTCCCTCCTTGTGCCGTGCCAAGCCGCCTGTGCTGTCGACTGCGTCTGCCGGTCTCTGCCGGCCTGTCGACTGCGTCTGCCGGTCTCTGCCGGCCTGTCGATGGCTTCTGCCGGTCTCTGCCGGCCTGTCGATGGCTTCTGCCGGCCTGTCGACTGCGTCTGCCGGTCTGTCGATGGCTTCTGCCGGCCTGTCGATGGCTTCTGCCGGCCTGTCGATGGCTTCTGCCGGTCTCTGCCGGCCTGTCGATGGCTTCTGCCGGTCTCTGCCGGCCTGTCGACGGCTTCTGCCGGTCTCTGCCGGCCTGTCGATGGCTTCTGCCGGCCTGTCGATGGCTTCTGCCGGCCTCCGCAGCATCATTGGGCCTCCGCAGCATTATTTACTGTCAGCTTGTCACAGCTAATTTCCGTTCTCCTTCTCGTGCGCCGTGTGCAATCAATTTAGCCTTATAATCAATCGTGCACCTGCATTTTGTCGCGCTGAACATCCTTTAAAGCGTCCAAAAATATTTTTTGCGAAATTGCTCTTTCAGCCTTCCGTCAATATATTGTCAATTGTTTCTCGCATAACGAATACTCACCTGTTTTTAACTCCCATTTTTCTTACAATATTTCGGCAAATACCAGTGTACTTTTGTACTTTGACTTTATTTATTCATTGATCAAATATTCGTAAAAATGTTTTCTTTATCGTTCCAAAATGCTTTTCGATTTTTTTGCGTACAAAATATTTACAATTTTCGCCCCTCGGTTGCATGCTTTCGTTTTTTCGGAGAGGAGGCGGGTGTGACGGTGTCATCAATAGTTCTAATAGTCACTCGCAACTTTTCTCAAATTAAAAATGAACTTTATGTCTTCAAAAAAACATCATGAGTCTATATATTTGTTGATGCGCATTTATTTATTATCAAATTTGTTTAAATGATATTTCTTCGAATATAAATGTATTTAAATAAGGTTTTGAAAGCGATTTTGCCCGCGCTCCTTCTCGTCCCCTTGTGTGCCACGTGTGCTCCATGCGTATCGCGCCTATTGGCTTGGGTTAGCTGAAATAATAATATACCGCTACACCAAATTCATCGCAATAAAACGGCACTTGCATCGCGCGTTTATATTTCTACATTAAGCTACTAATTCGCGTCTTCACAAGTATTCCTACTGTGTAGATCAACGCTACTCAACGCAGGATTATTCAGTAGCTACTCGAACTCGAAGCTACTTTCGTCACATAAGTTTTCCTTGGCCGGGCCGGATTTAATTAAAAATTTTGCAAAGATAAACAAAAAATTAAATTATTTTTGATAATTTTAAAGCAGCAAATAATTAAAAAATAATCTTATGTTGTTGCAGTATTTTATAGTAATTTTATTGGCTGATAAACATTGTCAAAATTGTGACTTTTTAAAGTTTGGCTTCTAGGAAAAAAGTTGCCAAAAACACAAATTTTGCGGGTCGCGTTTGTTCCTAAAATTTTGCTAATTATTAAAAATTATTATTTAAAAATTTATTATAAAATTATAATTGATTGTAATAAAAGCTATATCCCTTATGTGCACGAGAAAACCTTGTTTGTTAATGAGGGCGGGGGTTGAAAATATGATTGGTTGGAAATAAAATTGGTTGTGGCTTGGTTGGTCTCGATTTGGAGATTTGCGCTCCGCGTTCCCGATTGAATTCGCGGGGAAAATTTTCGCAACTGACCGTCGATTTAAACAAAGCTGGTGTTAATATTCGGGGAACTCCACTGCCGGGTCCTCAAAGTCCGGGGGGAGGGTAGCTGAGCGGTAGCTGAGCGGTCTTGACGGCACAAACTCTTCGATGTGGTTCAGAATCCGGTTGACACTCTAATATTTGATTTGCCTTCTTTGGTCTGATTATTGCGCGAGTCTTGGCGATTCAAATAAATTTAGGCAATAGAATGCTATAGGGCTTACTATTAGTAGCTTGTCGCTGCCACCAGTTGAGGGCGGGGGTTGAAATATGATTGGTTGGAAATAAAATTGGTTGTGGCTTGGTTGGTCTCGATTTGGAGATTTGCGCTCCGCGTTCCCGATTGGATTCGCGGGGAAAATTTTCGCAACTGACCGTCGATTTAAACAAAGCTGGTGTTAATATTCGGGGAACTCCACTGCCGGGTCCTCAAAGTCCGGGGGGAGGGTAGCTGAGCGGTAGCTGAGCGGTCTTGACGGCACAAACTCTTCGATGTGGTTCAGAATCCGGTTGACACTCTAATATTTGATTTGCCTTCTTTGGTCTGATTATTGCGCGAGTCTTGGCGATTCAAATAAATTTAGGCAATAGAATGCTATAGGGCTTACTATTAGTAGCTTGTCGCTGCCACCACCGCTAATTAGCGGAGAAGGAAAAATTAGTTTGATCTAGCGCGAGTCTTACTAATGATCCTCCTGTTAGTCACGGATCTTTATCCGGTTTACGTTCGAAAGTCGGTATCGAGTCAAAGAAAAAACTAGTAGCTGTAAGGCAGGATTTAATCCAAAAGGCGCAGCGGCGCTTTAAAATGGCACGAGTAGACGCGAGATGTTTATTGGCAGACGTAGGCGTTTATTAGAATAACAAAATGATTCGGTCCTTAAACAAAATAAAAGTTTCGGCTTGGCGCTTCAGGGGGAGATGCAAATAATATAGCTAGGGGCCTCGAGTATGGAGCCTACTTGGACAGGGAGGGCGCTCGACTCAGAGTCTGAGGAGGGATCCGCTGGAGTTCTGAGTATTTATGGGCGGGATCTCCAGCGGCAGGACTCCGGGGACGGGAGCGATCCGGCAGCGGGACCCAGCCGGGGGAGCGGGCCAGCGGGAGGAATCCCTACGGGGGAAAGAAAAGGCAGCGAGGGGAGTGACGCATTAGAAAATGTCCCGTCGCAGGATCAGCATCACATCGGCTGGGAGACGTCCGGTGACTGGAATCCTTCCGATGGCTGGAGACCTTCCAGTGGCTGGAATCCTTCCTGCCACACCCCCCTCCCAGCCGGCGAAATCGAAACCGGGGGGTGGCCGAGCTGGTCGGCGCAGGTGGCCAGCAGCAGGTCGAGCGGGTCGGCGAGGTACGGATCCGGGGCGGCGGCCGGCGGCCAGGCGGGCGGCCCTTCAACGCGGGCCAGCATTCTGAGGCTGGGCGGGCTGGCGTCTGAAGCGGCGGCGGCTGAAGCGGCTGAGGCGGCGACATTTGGGGCGGCTGCGGCGGCTGAAACGGCTGAGGCGGCGACATTTGGGGCGGCTGCGGCGACTGAAGCGGCTGAGGCGGCGACATTTGGGGCGGCTGCGGCGGCTGAAACGGCTGAGGCGGCGACATTTGGGGCGGCTGCGGCGACTGAAGCGGCTGAGGCGGCGTTCGGGACAGCGACGGTGGCGGAGGCAGCTGAGGCGCGGGCGAGGATCACTCGCCCCTGGGCGTCGCGGGCGAGCCGATCTGGCTGGGGCTGGTGGTGGCTAGCCCACAGCAGGTGGAGTTCTGCCGGGCAACCCTCCGCGGTCAGCCCAGCTTCCCAGCTGATCAACGTCAGGAAGCCCACCAGGGCCGGCCGCAGCCCGCGGTACCGGGGTTCGCTCGCGGCGACGCGGCAGACTTCCCGTACTACTTCCTTGGCGGCCTCCGGTCCCACCCATCGAAGCAGGGGCCGCCATTCCCCATCGGTCGGGAAACGGCGCTTGACCGCCGCCTGTTCGACCAGTTCGAGCAGAAGCCCCTTCAACCTGGCTTGGAGGCCCGAAGCCGGACGCTGGGCTCGAATCAGTTCTCTTAGGCGCTCTCGCAGTTCGGGGTTTAGGGCTTCCGCGGGCGCCGCTTGCTCCGTGCGCTCAATTGTACGAATTGCCCGCCCTTCCGGGGACGGGGGCGGCGTTGCCGTTGACTGCAGCCAGTCCACGAACACTGGTTCGAAGTCCAATTCGGGTGTTGCCTCAGCCATTCTGGTAAGGTTGCAGGGCTTAGCCGAGAAAATTGTACTAGTAGCCGAAGGCTCTGAGAAATTGTGGGGTCGCTGAAAAAAAATTCTGAGGCTCCGATTAAACAGGAGGGGGCTCCAGCCGCGGGAGTGATTAGGTCCCTTTAAAGGAGCAGCATAAAGGGGGGTTGAAAATCAATTTTTCCAGCCGCGGGAGCGGAGTGGGGTGGCTGCACGCAGGCACCACTAACCCACTAAGCAAGAGGAACCAAACTAAACTATTATACTATTAGAAAAGTTAGGCTTGAGGGTTGTCCTTAGACCCCTCAATAAATGCCTAAGTTAAAAGACCCTACTTGAGAAAGGTGCCGAAACTATCGCTTGCACACAGGCAGGCTGGCAAAGAGCAGCTAGAAAGATTTATGCTCCAATAATGATTCGCATTACAGATGGGAGCGATAAGAATAGCGTGGGCAGTAGCCTCACAGGGCTCGCACAAAAAGGGAGAGCAGAGAAGGACACACAGAGTCCAAGTTGTCTGGCGGCTTCCCCGGAGCTTAACAAAGACTCGGGAGGAAAATTAAAGTGCGGCCGCAAGGTGGGGAAAACGTGGGAGGTCCTGGCTTCCTCTGGCTCAAACGAGGAGCAACGCGGACTTACAGCAAAAGGGACAAAACGCTGGCGCTATCTAGCGCTAAGATAAATTACTCGAGTCCTGGCAAGCTCTTTCAACAATAGAGATGCAACGTGGACTTTCAGCAGAATTGAAAATGGGAAAATTGCGCTCTAACTAGCGCTGAGAAAATAATCATAACGACTTTCGCTAGGGAGAGCTTGCAGCGCAGAGAACTTATTAAAATTACAGGCATTGTTTCGCGCGGGTGAAACTTTTCAGCTTGACGGCGAGCTTAAGAATTTTTTAAAAAATTACATTGGCAATTTTTTGAAAGCAGAAATCGGCGGATTCCACAAATTTTACAATAGGAACGTTTGCATCGCAGAGAACTACAGATGAGCCATAATTGGAAAATTATTTTTAATTAAATAATTACAATGTTAACCAGTCTCATTTCGATTCGCTGGTTTGCGGCTGACAAAATTGAGAAAAGGAACAAGGGAGCTTAAGCTCTCACATAAATCGGGGCGGCCTGGGGCGACGCGGAAAACGGAGCTTACTAAACACACTACTGCTAGTAACGTACATAAGAATTTTTTGCAAAATTTTGAAATAAAATCATTAAATTATCGCGTTCGCAACAGCATTAATAATGGCTTACACAACGACTTCCTGTGCGACATCGGGCAGATTGGGGTGGCCTTCCGGGAGGATCTGAGGAGTCGGCTGGAATAGGCGGCTGCCTACTGCGACTACCTGGCTGGGCTCGTAGCCTGGCTCCGGGTGGCGATCTGGCTCGATCTCGCTGTCTTCGCTGGACTCGTGCGGCAGCATTGGACGCTCTGTTCGACGCGGCGGCTCGGGTGGCGGGTCAGGCGTTTGCAGGGGAACCTTCAACAGGTTGTTGCGATGCACCAGGATGGCGGCTTGACGACCTCGTCTCCTCTGCGTTGTCGGGCGAATCCAATATGCCACTTCTCCTACCTTCTCCATCACTTCGAATTTCGCTTTGTACGGCTTATGAAATTTTGGTAATTCTCCCAATTCAAGCTTCGGGTTGGCCAGGAACACCATGTCTCCGGGTTGAAGGTCAACTGGCCTCGGCCGGTTCTGATAGAATTCTTCGCGACGTTGAACCTCTAGATGCAGGCGCTGTCTCACAACACGCTCGGCTTCGTCCAGCCGGCGCTGATGGTTGGCGATGTAGCGGGGAAGGTCCTCGGCGACCTCCAATCGGCCAAGTGCGTTGTCAATCGGATAGCGGAAGTGCTGGCCGAAGACTACATAGTGAGGCGACAGTCCCGTGGTCCTATTGACGGAAGATCGCAAAGCTGACAGGGCTGCAGGGAGCATTTTGTCCCAGTCCTGGTGGTCTTCTAGCAGACACGTCAAGACTCGTTTGATATTTTTATTCATCGACTCGGCCTGGCCGTTAGCCCATGGTGAGTACGGGGGCGTGGTCGAATGTCGAATTGAATAAACGTCGCAGAAACGGCGAAACTCGTGCCCAGTAAATTGGCGTCCTTGATCCGTATGGATCCATGCGGGAATTCCAGTTATTGGGAACACCTGTTCCTGTAAAATTGTAATAATAGTTTTGGCTCTCTGGTTACTCATGGCGAAGGCGAAGGGATACTTCGACGTAGTATCGACGTAGGTGAGAATATATTTATTCCCGCGATCTGTGGGATCTCCAGTCGGTCCTAGGATATCCATGGCCCAGCGGCCGAAAATCTCGCAAACAGGGAAGGATTGGACGTGAGCAGGGATTTTTCTTCTTCCTTTGCTCTCGGAGCACACCAGGCAGGAGGCGACGTAGTCGGCGACGGCTTTGGCTAACGCGGGCCGCCAGAAGCGTTCTCGCACTCGTGCTAGGGTGATGTCCCTTCCTTGGTGTCCACAGATCGGGGAGGCGTGCAGGTTCTCGAAGACTGCGGCATCAAGACTTCGGGGCAGCACGATTTTCGGGGTTGAGTCGCCAAACTCAGGCGGCTCCAATTGCACAGTCAGGATGCCGTCCTCGCTGACTTGCATGTACTCGAAGAACGAGAGTAGATTGCGCTGTTCTCGCGTGTAGTTGAGCCTCTCCGTAAATGAAGGCTTCGGCAGATTCATTTCAATCAAATTGATGATCAGACTGATGGCCGGATCGGCGCGTTGGTGGATCTGCAGGTCCTCGCGCGTGGTGGGCCGTGGAATTCTGTCTAGGAGGGCGGCAGGCTGCTGTCCTGCGGCGGTGGCTCCTGGTTGTACAGCGTCTCGATTGCGGCCGGCAGCTGATGGCGTGGCGGAGCAGGTCTGGAGCTCTTCTCCTACCATGGCGATCGTGGCTGGGGCTCTCGATTGTACAGCTGTGGTTTCTTCTTCGGATTCAGCATCGGTTTCTTCTTCTGTTCCAGCATTGGATGGCGTGGCGGAGTAGGTCTGGAGCTCTTCTCCTACCATGGCGATCGTTGCTGAGTTACTATGGTGTCCAGCTGGTGGTGCAAAAGACTGGGTCGGGAGCTCGCAGGCCGTTGCAGTACACCTAGTCTGGGAGCCGCAGGCTGTTGAAGACATGAGAGTCACGGTCTGGAGCTCGCTATCTTGCATGTCGTTCGTCAGGGGGCTCTGGCATCGGCTGTGGTCCGGTTTCACAGGCGATCCAATCTTTGAACTTCCCGAACGTCGGTTGGCCTCTCGTGGGCGATTGCCGATCGCTTCGGAGTCGAATTCTTCTTCAGAGGGCGTCGAGGAGGGGGAACTGGGGCATTCTAGCCAAAACTCGTCATTAGACTCACTTGAATTGCTCGACGGCCTCTCAGGCGGACCGTGGCTTCCGTTGAAGCTGTCGACGGCTCCATCGTTGGGGGAATGGCTCGCTGCCTGCGGCAGACCGCGGCTCCTCGCTGAAGAGCATCGTGCAGAGCTGCCTGAGGGCGAGGCTACTGGTCGGTGGCGCTGGCGTCCGGTCTTTGCTGGTGATGGCGCTCCGGAGATCACTCGCAGTTCAGTCGGCGTCGTGGGCGCGTCGGCGCGGGAAGGCGCGGCGCCTGAGGCTGCTGAAGTTGCGGGATTGTCCGGCCGCTCTGTCTCCTGCTGAGGGACGGGCGTGTCCACACGGGGGTGATGAATCCTCCTTGGATTCTGTCGCTTCTTCTTCTTCTGGGGCCGAGGCGCGAGAGTAGCGGTGCCGTTGGCGCCGGTGGCGCCGCTTGATCGCTGAGCCGAGGCTGGCGCTGTTGCCTGCTGAGCGCTGACGTCTACGCTGACGCGGGTGGGCAGGTTGGCTTCGTCGGGGCGTCCCCCGGCGAGCGGTTGCTCACCGGCTGATGGCTGGCCAGGTCCGCTGGATGGCGCTGGTCTCCTGCTCGCTGATGCTGGCGGCGTTGTTGGGCGCGCGGCTTCGGCTGCCGCTTCTCGCTGGGCATCGGCTAAACACTCGCCGTCATCTTCTGGACGGCGTGAAAGTCCGTCAGCGTTCTGATGCGCTGATCCGTGGCGGTGCTGAATCTCAAAATTAAACTCGCTTAAACGTTGGACCCATCGTCCAAGAATACCAGTCTGCCGGGTCTGGTTTATTATCCACTTTAATGAAGCGTGGTCTGTTCTGCAGATAAATCGTTTCGCCAGTAAGTAGAACCGGAAATGCCGCATCCCGTCTACTACTGCGAGTAGCTCCTGTTTAGTAATGGGATACCTGGCCTCAGTGTCCTTCATGCGGCGTGAGTAGTAGCCGATGGGGCGCTCGACGCCATCTTGTTGACGCTGGCTGAGGCAGGCTCCAATCCGGGTGGCTGACGCGTCGGTGTCCAGGATGAAGATGACGTTGGGATCTTCATTGAACTGAGGGTAGGCCAACACGGATGTTGAAATCAAAGCTTCCTTGAGCTTGTCAAAGGCGCGCTGCTGGGGTTCTGACCATAGAGACTCGAAGTTTCGAACAATCTTCTTCTTAATAATGTCGTGCAAGGGGGCTGCTAGTTCCGCGTAGCCGGGGACGAATTTGGCGTAGTACGAGCATGTACACACGAAGCTCTTAAGCTGACGAGTCGTTCGGGGTCGGGGCCAAGTCCTGATGGCGTCAATCTTGCCTGGGTCTGTTGAAATCCCCTTCTCTGATACAACGTGGCCGAGATAGGCAATTTCTTTCTTGAAGAGGTGGCACTTCTTACCTCGGAATTTCAGGTTGGCTGCCCGGATCCTTCTGAACACTTCTTCTAGGTGCTGCATGTGGGCGTCGAATTCTTTCGAAAAGACGATGACGTCGTCTAGATATGCCGTGGCGTACTTGAAGGCAATGCCTGACAGCACCATGTTCATGCACTTCTGGAACGTCGCAGGCGCGGAGCTCAGTCCCATCGGCATGACTTGGTAGGCGAACTGTCCTCGGTGCAGGGTGGAGAAGGCAGTCAGGTCTTGATCCTCCTTTCTTAACGGGATCTGAAAATAACCGCTGTTGAGGTCAAACGTGCTGAATAGGCGGCTTCCTTCCAAGCTGGCGAACGCTTCCTCGATTGACGGGATAGGGTACCCAAAGTACTCGCACTTCAGGTTGAGGTTGCGGAAGTCTTGGACAACTCGCAGTGATCCGTCCTTCTTGGGCACTATCAATAGCGGGGTGTTGTAGCTAGAGAAACTCGGGCGAATGACGCCTTTGGCGAGCAGTTCGTCGATCAACTGGTCGACCTTCGGCAACAGGTGAGGCGGGATTCTCCGAGTTGGCAGACACACTGGGTCTCGATCCTTGAGCACGATGCTGTGCGTGACCAGATGAGTCCGTCCAAGGTCGTTGGGGCCCTGGGAGAAGATGCACTTGTACCGTCGCAGCAGGTCGATGACTCGCTCTCGCTGTTCGGCGGTCAGGCTGTCGCTGATGTTGATCTCGCTGATCCATGCATCCTCGTCCTCCTCAGCTAGTTGCTGCACTGTTGCTCTCGGCTCCTCAGGCGGGAAGAACTGAAGGTCGGGCAGGCGGAGTGGTCTAGCAATCCCGATCAGCGTGTTGGCGCGGATTCGAGCTGCGGACTTCCCTCGATTGATCATCTCGATGGCTCCCTCACCGTCAGGCATGGTGATGAGCGCCGGGGCAGCGTCCAGTTCTTCTAGGCCGTCGTAGTTCGCTGATCTTAGAATTTCTACGATTGATGGCGTGCCATAGTTCTCTTCTCTGTTCTCCGGCAGCTTGATCTTGACTCTCGCCGAAGACTGCGGCGGAATAACGGCATTGTTGGCGACGTAGACTCGACATAGCGTAGCTTCAGCTCGGGTGTAGCGGAGGGGCGCGGCAGTGCCGCACTTGAAATAGAGCATTCCGGAGGCGAAGTCCAAGGAGGTGCCGAATTTCTCCAGGAACTCAAATCCGAGAATGTTGTCGTGGGAACCGCGGGCTAGCAGGAACTTGACAGGTGCTTGAAAATCGCCGATTTTTATTGGTATTTCTAGTTGGCCGGCCATCGGGATCTGTTCACCGTTGTAGGCGACGATGCGGTCCCGACAGGGCTGGATTTTATCGCGCAGATAGGCAAATTGTTTACACAGCAGCGTCCAGGTGCTGCTTCCTAGTACATCGCATTTTGATCCGGTGTCTAATAAGAACGCAAAATATTTTCCACAGAGTTCACCTGATACGAACGGATCCCTCCTGGTTGGCTTAGGTGCAGTATTTACAGGTGAGGCGGCAGCTTCGGCAATATTCGACTGGGCTTCCGAGGTCCGGGTCGTGGACCTTAGAGGCGCTGGACCGGCGGAGCCGCGCTGCCTCGGTTGGCGCGGACCGCCTGGTCGTTTCCCGGACTGCTGTAGCGCGGCGCTGGGGCTCCAGCAGTTCGACGATGCGGACACTCGTTGTAGCGGTGGCTGCCTTGGCACCTGTAGCACATGGCGTTCTGTCTTACTAACTGCGGCTTCTGAGGCGGAGCGGGCCTCGGGTTGCCGCCTGCGGCGCGGTTGGCGCCACTTATTGGGGCGCGCGGTGCCGGCTCGCATTGATACTGGCGCGTCTGTTGCCACTGCTGGAGGCACGGGCCGCGGTGCGTGATCTGTTGGCGATAGTCAGCACCTCCGGGCGGCTGTCTCTCAGGGGGCGGGTCGCACCATCCGGATCTTTCGCGGTGTTGTCTCTTCAGTTCTCCGAAGCTGTCGTGACATTCCTCGTCTAGATCGGCGAAGGCTGACGGGCTGATGTTGTTCATTCTGCGAGCGAGAGCTTCAATTGTCCGCTTCTGGGCTTGGATCTGCGCATTCTGCTCTTCAATCATCTTGCGCAGCCAGTTCTCGACCGTCTTGGGCTCCTTCGGCGTCGTGGCGTCTGCAGCGGCAGCGGCCTGCTGTTCCTCGTGGGCGACGACTCGTACATGACGTGGGGGCGGAGCCATTCGCTGGGCGAGTTGATAGGCCGTCTCCAGGCGCTTGACCGTGCGCTTGGCGGCCGCCAGGTTCGCAGGGCGCACCAGGATCAGTTGTTCTCGCGCCGCCGGAGTGACTCGGACTCCGACGATCATCTGGTCGACGAGCTCGGCCTCGCGTTGCAGCGGCGTAAAGTGCGGAAACGCCTTGTCCGCTAGGCAGATCAACCTGTCCCCATACTCATCAATGCTTTCATTCTTACCTTGCTGGCAGGCTCGAAATTCCTCACGGAAGGTCAGGGCGTCGCTGCACTGCGAGAAACGTTCTGACAGACGCTGTTTGAAGTCCTCGTAGCCGATGTTGTCGGGCAGAGACATCCTGACTACGGCTGGGTACGCCGTAGCGACGTCAAGGTTGACCAGGATCTCAGCCTTCTTGCGTCTCGGGTCGGTGATTCCATTCAGACGGCAGCGTTCTTCCAGTGCCTGGACCCAGATGTCGAAGTCCTGGCCAGTGGTGTAGCGCTGAATCTTGACGGGCTTGGGTTGCTGACGCTCGTTCTGGGGCTGCGGGCAGGCGTGTTGATGCTGCGGTCGTCCCAGTTCGGTTCGCTCGAGTCGTCTTCGCACCTCTTCGGTCACAGCCAGCAGCATCTCTTCGTACGTAGGCTGCGGCTGACGCGGTCGCTCTTCGGCGGTCGTTGTCGGTTCTTCGGTGTCCGATTCTGGGTCCATGTCATAGAGTTTGTCGAGAGGGCTGATTGATTCCACCACGCTGCCACCAGTTGAGGGCGGGGGTTGAAAATATGATTGGTTGGAAATAAAATTGGTTGTGGCTTGGTTGGTCTCGATTTGGAGATTTGCGCTCCGCGTTCCCGATTGAATTCGCGGGGAAAATTTTCGCAACTGACCGTCGATTTAAACAAAGCTGGTGTTAATATTCGGGGAACTCCACTGCCGGGTCCTCAAAGTCCGGGGGGAGGGTAGCTGAGCGGTAGCTGAGCGGTCTTGACGGCACAAACTCTTCGATGTGGTTCAGAATCCGGTTGACACTCTAATATTTGATTTGCCTTCTTTGGTCTGATTATTGCGCGAGTCTTGGCGATTCAAATAAATTTAGGCAATAGAATGCTATAGGGCTTACTATTAGTAGCTTGTCGCTGCCACCAGTTGAGGGCGGGGGTTGAAATATGATTGGTTGGAAATAAAATTGGTTGTGGCTTGGTTGGTCTCGATTTGGAGATTTGCGCTCCGCGTTCCCGATTGGATTCGCGGGGAAAATTTTCGCAACTGACCGTCGATTTAAACAAAGCTGGTGTTAATATTCGGGGAACTCCACTGCCGGGTCCTCAAAGTCCGGGGGGAGGGTAGCTGAGCGGTAGCTGAGCGGTCTTGACGGCACAAACTCTTCGATGTGGTTCAGAATCCGGTTGACACTCTAATATTTGATTTGCCTTCTTTGGTCTGATTATTGCGCGAGTCTTGGCGATTCAAATAAATTTAGGCAATAGAATGCTATAGGGCTTACTATTAGTAGCTTGTCGCTGCCACCACCGCTAATTAGCGGAGAAGGAAAAATTAGTTTGATCTAGCGCGAGTCTTACTAATGATCCTCCTGTTAGTCACGGATCTTTATCCGGTTTACGTTCGAAAGTCGGTATCGAGTCAAAGAAAAAACTAGTAGCTGTAAGGCAGGATTTAATCCAAAAGGCGCAGCGGCGCTTTAAAATGGCACGAGTAGACGCGAGATGTTTATTGGCAGACGTAGGCGTTTATTAGAATAACAAAATGATTCGGTCCTTAAACAAAATAAAAGTTTCGGCTTGGCGCTTCAGGGGGAGATGCAAATAATATAGCTAGGGGCCTCGAGTATGGAGCCTACTTGGACAGGGAGGGCGCTCGACTCAGAGTCTGAGGAGGGATCCGCTGGAGTTCTGAGTATTTATGGGCGGGATCTCCAGCGGCAGGACTCCGGGGACGGGAGCGATCCGGCAGCGGGACCCAGCCGGGGGAGCGGGCCAGCGGGAGGAATCCCTACGGGGGAAAGAAAAGGCAGCGAGGGGAGTGACGCATTAGAAAATGTCCCGTCGCAGGATCAGCATCACATCGGCTGGGAGACGTCCGGTGACTGGAATCCTTCCGATGGCTGGAGACCTTCCAGTGGCTGGAATCCTTCCTGCCACATTAATCTCCCTTATTTTTAAATTAAGTTTTGCAGGCCGAGCCTGGCCTGGCCTGAAAAAAAGTCACACCACAAAATTTCCCCGTGACCGTAGGACCTAACCGTAATGAAAAATAAGGCTACAAAAGGGCCGCTCCCGTCATATGGGAGCCGTAACCGTCATGACAGTAGATTACTAAAAACAGGTCTGGGACAATATAAATGCCATTTCAATTGGCCTAACTAAAATATCAGCGTAAGTAAGTTTTTCGTTTTAAAACTTTTGATCTTCGAGATCCACTATCTTGTGACTTTAAATATTTTAATTAGGCCCTTAAAGTTTTTTATTTTGAGCTTAATCATACGTGTAAATTGAAATTTTTGCATTATATTCAATATTGGCATTTCTTGTAGTCATAGACTTTTAGTAATAGAATATTGTAACACTAACAGTGCTCTTTCGTCTTTCCTTATTTCTAATAGAAATTTTCTATAATCTCCTGACGCCTGTGATTGCAATTTGCAATGCCAAGCAGTAAGGACTGTTTACCAGTCAATAGGCATTTCCATGGATCAGAGGGTCACAGCTTTCACCTTTCAGTCCCTAAATTCCTAAGGTTCAAGTTCAAGGCCCAATTTAATTACTCAATGGGCAATCATCTAAATTGCTGCATTTAATTATTTCAAAAATTGAAAACTGTTAGACAGCATAATAGTGGGCAAACAAGTATAGGAAGTTGCCAAATGAGTTGTCTGGGTACAGGCAGCACTAGAGGCAAGCTAGACAAACCCATGTATAGGCCTAGCCATCAACAAACTGGGCACCAGCACAATGCTGGAGTTGCATAGCATGAGCTCCAGGGCAATTGTTATAGTTAAGCACATTGGACAGCAGCTGGTACTTAGTAAGCCAGCGCATAATTGACAGGTTAGCTATCCAATGATTATCTATAGATCACCAATTCAAATGATTGTGGTTTATGCGGATGGTTGCTCTGCTATCTTTAGTCAGTTGGTAAGTAGCTGGAATGTCAAATTTAATGTGAAATAATTAAATTCAACAAGCAATTTAGATAATTGCCCTTTAATCCCTATTCTCCTATGTTTAGACCCTACTTTACATGTTCCTGGCACTTGGCCCAATAGCACTTGGCCAAATAGCACTTGGCTAAATGGGTACCCATAGTCTTCATTATGCTAGAGCTTATGCTAGGATTCAATTCTATCATTTATGCCAGGCTTATGCAAATAGAAAAGAATAAAAAAGGATGGATTTAGACTTTATAGCCATATTTATCAATAAAGATGAATAATAATCAATTAAATCAAGTCAATAAAAAGAAATAAGATTGATAGATAATGACAATGTTTATTGTAGATATAGTAGATGGCTAAAGTTGAAATAAATTTGACAAGTTTAAAATGTGAAAATTTGTATACCAATAAATTAAATCATTTTAAATAATTTTGATAATCATTATTTGATTGACAACATCAAATGAAAAAAAAAGTATAATCTTTTCTTAAAAAGTCTAATTGAATACAAAAAGAATAATTACACCAATCAACCATCATTGAAGAATTTATGCCAGTATAGTCTTATGCCATAACCCATTAGGGTAAATTTATGTTGTACCTTCTGTCAACCCAATTAAAAAAGCCAAATTTATATTAAAAAATCCTGGTACAAGTTATGTTTTCTAGACTAAAGATTGGAATTATGCCCCTTTCTCCTTTACTAGGGGTGCTTATTAAGTTCCCAGAAAAATGTACTAAAAAAACTTCAATGAAAATGATTTTTTACCAAAATGCTTATTAAGATATTAAAACTTCTCAATGTAATTTCCGGCCAAATCCAAGCACTTCTGCATCCTGTGGAACCATGCATCAAAGCAACCCCCAAGGTCAGCTTTTGTGAAGCACTGCAACTCAGTCTGCATGGCCTCCATGAGCTCCTTAGAGGACCCAAACCGCCTGCCCTTGAGATTCTGCTTCATCCTGCGGAAGAGGAAGAAGTCGCAAGGTGCTAAGTCAGGCAAATAGGCCGGATGAGGCAGCAGAGTGAGCTGGGTAGAACTTAGGAACTCCTGAGTCCTCTTCGCCTTGTGCACCGGGGCGTTATCAGTGATGCAGGAAGATACCCTTGTCGCCGGTCTTGGGTTGCTCCTGCGCCAGATGCCATAGCACCTGCGGCAAGCAGACAGTGCTGTACCACTCTGCAGTGACTGTGGCTCCCTGCTGCAGAAGAACTGGTGGCAGAATGCCACAGCGACGAAAGAAGATGTCTGCCATCATCTTGCCAATGCTGCGCTCGGGACAGAATTTGACTGGCGCATCCTCCTCATGAGTGACCCACTGCCGGCTTTGCTCCTTGGTTTCAGGGTCATAGAAATATACCCAGGTTTCATCACCTGTAAGGATGCAGTCTACTGATTTTGAGCAGGCCTGCATCAAACCTGGCGAGCATGAGCTGCATGAATTCAACTTGGGCCCGCATGTGATCTGGGCTGAGCTGATGTGGCACCCATCGAGTGGACAGCTTGTGCATGCCAAGATGGTCATGCAGAATCTTAAGGATGGTTGAATCTGACATACCAACTAACTGCTCTAACCAACAAGTGGTCACTCGTCAATCCTCGTTCACACAACGCTGCACAGCATCAATGACAGTGTCGGAAACAGCCAAGCTTGGGTGTCCCTCGCAAGGATAGTCGTCCAGACTGGCTGAACTGCATTGGAAGCGCGCAAACCACTCGTACACCATTGTCTGGGATGGCGCTTGATCCTGAAGGGCCGTGCGAAGTGTTTGGTGGCACTCGGAGGCTGAGCAGCCAAGTCGGAACTGCACCAAGATTGCCACTTGTTTGTCGTGATCAGTCAGCTCAGGCAAGGCTGAGCTGACATCGTCCAGATTTTATATTGTGTTTTCTCTAGGAACAAAATAATTTTTGCTTTTTATGTATAACTATTTTTATCATAAAAGTGTTATAAATAGTTTATAGTGTAAAATTTACATGAAATATTCATGTTGTGATGGGCCCTAGTAAAACTGCAAAAAATAAATAAAAACATTTGTTCTTTTGAATTTTGCCAGATTTTGTTTAATTGCTTACTATAAAAAATAATATTTTGTTAAAATCATGTAAAACAAAATGTAAAAATTTTTAGTATATAAGGCAGCAAATTTCAAGAAAGAAGAATAAATGCCTTCATTTCAGAGTATAAAGCTTGAAAGCAGTATTTGTAATACCTTTGTGAATTAATTGTTTATTAAAGATGTTCTCAAGAAAAGACTTAGTTATTTAAAGGCCATAGAGCCAGAAAGGGCCAAAGTGCCAATGAGCCAGAGTGCTATTGGGCCAAAGTGCCAAAAGGGGAACCAGAGTGCTATTGGGCCAGAGTGCCAGAGAAGGCCAGAGTGCCAGAATGAAGCCACAGTGCTATTGAGCCAGAGTGCTATTTTGGCTAAGTGCCAATATATGCAGGATAGGGATTAAGGCTAGGAACTGAAATAATATAATTAGGGCCTGAAGTTTAGGAAACTTAGGGATTGAAAGCCTGTGACCCTCTGATCCATGGAAAGCAAAAATTTTAACTAACAGCAACAAATTATTATTGTTTTTATGTATTTTTTATAGAGCCTATTGCAACTGTCCTCTCTTAAGTATTTCTTATGAATAAAAAATAAATTTTTGAGCAAACAAAAATAAAATTGTGTTCAGCAAAATGTCAAAGCATTAAAAATTGCATAAAGTAGATAAAGAGTGCAAAAAGTAAAATTGCACATGTATAAAATTTTGCAAGACTGGTATTTTGGCACATTAAAATATTTTGGCAAAAGTATTCATTAATCAAAATGGCACATTAAAAAGAAAATAAAAAATGGAATGCTAGCATTGCTAATCAATAACTATTTAGTTAGTTCTAATTTTAGCCAAAGTGGTATACCCCCAATATCTCTTGAAGATAATCGTAACCTAGCTGCACCAATAGGTGTGGTAATCTGAATTGTATAACCACCAGTAGCCTCACCTGGTACCATGTACAGGCATATAGGCATGCACACAGCAGCCTTGATCATCACCTTTGTCTTTAAATGCAGTTTGCCATCAGTTATTTGTCATAGAATTGTCAGCCTTGCCACTTGTCTGTGGCTATGACTGCCTGTTTGGTAGTGGAGGCAGTGTGTGCCATTTTGTTAATTTGCCTAACTCACTATCTTCATCAAAAGAAGACATTATGGGGCACTCAATTTTTTATTTTAATTTTTTTCCTTTTTGGACAGTTTAAATACTAAAAAGTTTATTTAAATTTGCACTTGCATTTCTGCTGCTTAGTAAAATCCTGAAATGCTTATAACTTCACAATGTGCATACAAGAAAACTGCATCTTTCTTTCTGCTTCTGCAGAAAAGTTATATAGAGGGCTTGTTTTTCGTATCTCCACAGTATAAAACACAAGAAAATTAAAATTGCAATTTTCACGACTTTTTTTCGGTAGACTATTCTTTCACTGCGTTTAAGAGAGGAAGGTGTAAGCTTTATTCGCTGCAATTGGTTTTCCCGTGCCTCCTGCCGCAGCAGTGCTTAAACGGTTTTATTTATTTGAGTAAAAATGAGAGACACTTACAATAAGAAGATAAAGGTTTCGGCTGAAATTAAGGTGTTTTTTATTTCATACATGCTATACCTTCGATGATAAGTAAAAAAGTCATCTTTTTCATCGTCCAGAAGATGCAGTTCGCCGGATAGAAAGTTCCAGTACATGTCTAGTTTTTCTTCTTTGTCTGGGAATTCATCGTAGAGGACGACAAACCGTTGATTGAGGACGTGCCAGCAGTCCTTACACGCTAAAGCACTGTCCCCTCCCAGTTCTCGCTGTCGGGGGTAGATCTCTGCTCCAGCATAGACTCCGATGTCAGGTCCAGACAGCTGTGGAGGTCGCAAACCCAAATGAAGTTGGGCACTGAAACTGGGCTTTCATGTAGGAGCTGTATTTAGACAGCTTGTCTGCTTGGGCGTCCCTACTTGTGCTGTGAAACCTGACTTTTCTTCTTCAAGGTGCTGAGGTCTGCAACAAGTTGGTCTTTCCCGCTGCACTAATTGCACCATGAGGGAGGCCCATGGTGCGCTGCAAGTGCACTGACTGCTCCACTCCTCTCTCGCCCTTGGCCTTTGCCTTGGGATCAAAGCTCAAGGCCTTGCTGTTGCTGATTGGGCGGTAGCGCTGAATGAGAGGGGAGCCAGCCACTTCAGCATCGCCAGCACCAGCCGCTACCATTGGATTTGGCTTTGCCTTTGGCATTGGAGTTGAGTGCATCTGTGGCTCAGTCATACAGGGGTCAATGATCTTAACAGTCACACAAGCTGAAATTCCACATAGTTAAATCAAAGGGGTTAAAATGAGACAATCAATTGATTGTTTTTGCATTAGAAGGTACTGAACTTTAGGTGAAGCAGTGTGTGCATACCATAATTTTTTACTATTATCAAAAGATTATTGTATATAGTTGATACTATACATATCAGTAGTCATATGCATCATAAAAAAGTATGTATAACCATTATACCAGATGTTTTGTATTCGTAGCATATAAAGATAACAGCTATTAGATATGTGAAATACTTTTTATATACTAGCCATTCAAAGTTGAAAAAGGCAGATTTTAGTAAGGCCGTAAAAAAGTAACCAAAAAAATTAATTTGCTAAATTTTTTAACCCAGGCCAATGTTACCTAAAACGGTACTTAGATACATTTTTCAGATGTTTTGTAGCATAAAAATAACATTTTAGATATTTCGCATTGTTTCAAAATAGTGTTTGTTTAAATTTGGGAAAACTATGCCATTTTAGAGAAAAAATTTTATGATTTTTTAATTCAGTCTATCATAACAAAAATATGCATGCAGTAACAAAAAAGTTATTCGTCTACTATTGCTTTGTCAGCCTAACTGAAAAAACCCATCCAAAGTGAGAATCCTGCCTACGCTGACTGCGAAGGGCCTGGTTGCGTCCAGCCTTAGTGTATAAAGGACAAGCAGTGAGAAAAAGCGATCCCATGTCAGAATCGATCGATTTTCTTTCCCCAAGCTCTCTCCACTCACTCCAAGCGCAATTCTGTTTATGCTATTGGCTAGTCATACGGCTCAAAGTTGTATAAAATAAATGCCTACGACACAGACCAACAGCGCGCATAAAATTATACACTAAAATCAATTTCCGTAACGCACTTTTGTGATCCTAATTGCTTACCTATTACACCTCTATCTCGCGTCATAGCGGGCAAGTCTGCATCATCGTCTCTCAGCGTTCTAGGGTAGCTCAGGAGAGGCTTGACTGGCTTCACGCGGATTTGGTGGCTGCGTTGGGCCTGTAGGTCTCTCTTCATCACTTTCGTGAGATGATTCGGTCGGTAGCTTCGGGTGCCCACTCGGCTTTCTAGGCTCCTGTGGTCGCTCCAGACAGTCGCTCCTGTGAGGCACCTTGATGATATTATTACGGTGTACCAGAATCTCCGAAGGCGCTCGACCTCATCTCGCCGTCACGGGCCGGAAATTATACGCGACTTCTCCCACTTTTTGGAGTACCCGACACGTACTTTTATTATGGCTATGAAATTTTGGCAATTCGTCCATCTCGAGCTTTGGGTTGGCCAAACACACTAGATTTCCCGGCAAAAGGTCCACTTGTCTAGGATGGTTCTGGTAGTACTCTTCTCGCCGTTCGACTTCAGTTCGCAGACGCTGACGTACTACTCGCTCGATCTCCATTATCCGCTGCTGATGCTTCTAGATGTATTCTGGCAAGTCTCCGGCTAATTCCAGCCCATCAAGCGTGTTATCGATCGGGTATCTAAACGGCACACTGTAGACTATGTAGTGCAGCGAGAATCACGTCGATCGGTTGACTGCTGAACTTAACGCTGACAGGGCGGCAGGCAGCATCTTGTCCCATTGCTGATGATCTTCTAGCAGACAAGTCAGCATTTTCTTGATCTGCTTGTTACACGACTCCGCTTGGCCATTCGCCCATGGACTATACGACGGCGTAGTCGAATGGAGAATGCCATAGACATCACATAAATGTTGGAAATTTTATTCAGTAAATTGTTTTCCTTGATCGAAATAAATCCGCACCGGCACTCCAGGGACAGGAAACACCTGCTCTTGCAGCAGTTATTATTGTCTTTGCCTCTGATTTTTCCTTGCGAACGCGAACGGGTACTTGAATGTAGTACATACATACGTTAAAATGTACCTATGTACTCGATCCGTCGGTTCTCCTGTTGGTCAGATTATGTCGATAGCACATCGTCCATAGACTGGGAACGATTGTATCAGTATACATGCAAATCTTTCGCCGTCCTTTACTTTCAATTCAGACTTGGTATGCCGCCACATAATCGCTGTCATCTTTAGCTAATCCCGGTCTATAAAATCGCTCTCTTTCCTTCGCTAGGGTGTTGTCGTGAAGGTCTGCACACAGCATATAGTCTAAGCTTCTTGGCAGCACGATCCTTGCCGTTGATTCGCCATCGGCGTCCTCGAAATTTATTACCAGCCGGTCATCATGACGTAGTTTTAGTTGCTCCTATAACATAGAATGAATGCAAATTCCGTTCCTGTGTGGTTAGATTTAGTCGCTACGTAAAATTTGGTTTCGGTTGGGTAGTTTCTAACAAATTGATCACCATACTGATGGCCGCGTCAGCTGACTGATGAATTTGGAGCTTATTTCGATTGACTGATCTTGGTATGCAATTAATTAACTCCACAGACTGCTGCTATGCAGTGCTTCTAGACGCTCGTGCAGCGGAGGTTCTGTGGTTCGGGGTCTGGTGCTACCTTGCCAAAGCGGCGACTCTCCCCGACGGCAACGCGCTGATGTGCTCGAGGTTCGAAGGCTGCTTGCAGGGCTTGGATCACTTCGGCGTCCACATCGCTATTCTCTGTCTCTTCGTCTAACGTGGCATTGAAGTAAAGTAGCCGTCGCTAGAGCTGCTGAACCCCAACTTCCGTCGAACATGGAGACTGGCTGCTGTCCTTCGTCGCAACTTCGTCGGGCTCCATCTCCTTCCTCTTCCATCTTCCACGCCGCACTGTCTGCCGTCCGAGGTTCGGGGCTGTGGCCGATCGCGCGGTCCGACGTTGTCGAACCGGGCTGCTGACGATCTTCCGACTGGGCTGTTTTGTCTCCAGGACCACAGGGGCGCTTCAGAGAAGTACTAGAAGTCTCGTCAAGGCGTCCCTTGGCTTTGGCGGTCATCGTTTCCACATCCTTCTCTCGTCGATCCGAGTCAGCAGCTGCGGGAGTTCTTGATGCACAACTTTGTGTGCATAAAGGCGTGGTGCGCTTTTGCGATACCCGGAATTTTAGACAGAATGGACATTCGTTACACAGAGGGGTACTTTTCGATGTCTTGTGACGTCACCTTAAAAGTCTGATCTTCCGCTTGTTCTCTGAAACGGCTAGCATTGCATCGTCAGGCGTAATAGTATTAAGGCCTCGGGATACTCGGGTGTCACACCACGGCTGGATGGCAACACCGACTCCGTCTGCTGCGCCTTTGCCGTGTCCAGCCTTCGTGTAAATCCACTGCCAGCACTTTATGCCCATATTGCATAACAACTTGTCAAATATAAAAGTGTCATGCTGTTGCGATATTGGCTGGAGGGGGAATCAACGATGATCGTGACTTGTTTGAGTTCCTCCTTGAAAGGAAGGCATCTGCATCTGCGTGAGCACAGGCTGCGGATGCGCTGCGATGGCCTTTACCTTCTTGTTTCTGTTAGCCGATAATGTCGCAAAAAAGAATGAAGGCTGTTGAGCCATCTAAGCGACACCTTAATGGATAATCCCCTCACTACGATCACCGAAGTGCATCGCCTGAATCTCAGAGCTGATCTTCTCAGCGTAATTCTCTGATAAATCGATGTGAAGCGCGAGGTAACTAGGTGCGTGTCAACTTCAAATTTCTGATCGAGCGAAACAGGTGGTGCAAGCGAAAAAATATGCACCGTACTTGCCTAGCTGCTTAAACAGCTTGTCCAACGTCACTTTACATTCCACCTTGGTGGCACTCCTTGGTGACAACTTCCATCCCAATCTAGCCTTCCTTTTCCTTCCACTTGCAGAACGTTGCCTCTGGATTCTTGGCTGCCACATCGGTGTTCACTGGCGATCTCATGCAAAAAGCCTCGCACTGTCGAGTGAGGCAAGACGCCTGATTCGGAGAATAGGGCCAAGTCTATATTGGCATGTTCTACGAGAGTCGGTAGCTCCTCTTCTCAAATAATTTGTTGATTATGCTGTTGCATTTCAGGTGCATTGTTTTTAGCTTTTTCCCGATTAGTTTATTCATTTCAGACCTAATCTAGGTGATGCGAGCTAGCCAAGGTGCTTTCAACCCAGTTTAACAAGGCATTAGGATTCTGTGGCGTATAGTTCAACACTGACGATACCAAGGCCAGTGTGAGGGATGCGCTCCTCGAATGGAGACGGAGCAGGAGCTAGTGGGGCGATTTTTGGCTAAGAGCAGTTACAATTAGGGTTAGGATCTTCAGCAGCTCACCTAGCTGAATTGTAACTGGAGCTAGGTGGCCGCGACGCTGGCTGCTGCCGCCGGTGGCAGGTACGTTTGCCTTGAATTCGGACCCTGCAAGGCATGGTTGTAGGATCGGCCAGCTAGGACTTCGACGGCTAGTTCCGAGTCTGCATGCCAACCGCAGGAGTTGCCGTCATCGTAGAAGTGTATAAGAACGGAGTTGAATGCCGGGAGTTGGAAGTGAGTCCGGAGCCAGATTGCAAGGTTGTTGACTGCCGGATGCCACTCGTTGTTTTCCTCAAGGGGCTCGCCAGAGTAAGAGTGCCTGGGACCACACCAGAAGATAAGACGAGGTTCCGTACGGCCGTAGAAGGATTGACGGAAGGCTCTCAGTCGCAAGTCTCGGGGGATATTCTCGAAAAGAGTGGACTCAACGGACTTAAGGGCCTTTAGATAGTACAATGGACGAACCTTGTCTAAGCCCGAGGACCTTGCTACCTTCAAGATTCGGACGGAGTTTCGCCGCTGAGATTAGGCTTTTCCGGCCTCTGCTGCTGCGGCCAGAGCCGCTGCTGCTGCTGCTGAGCCAGATGGACGCAGGTCGGCGCGCCGAGGGGGCGCAGGCTCGCCTGCCGTTATTGCGCTTGCTGCTCTGGCCAACGCCACTTAAGGAGTGACGCTGCCGTTTGCGTCCCACCGGCCGGAAGTTGCCGCCTTGGCTAGCGTCGGTCGGCTTCGCCTCCATGTTAGAATTACACAACTAGTACTGGGGCTGGAATGCCGTTGGGCGAGCGACTAAATCAGACCTAAAGTTGTCCGCACAACATAGGTATGCATCATACAAGAGATTGGGCAAAAGAAAGAAGATAAGTGAGGTCAACAGCGTACTTGTAATAAATTAAAAAAGTGGCGACTGGTTTCAAGCCCCTAGGCTCTTCGTCAGGCCATTTTTGAAGCTAGAATTGCTATATCGCTTTAAATACTGAATTCATCAAATTTGGTAGTGTCGTTATAGGTGTTCCAACCAATCAGGCATTTTCCCACTGTTCTTTCCCAAAGGCCGCGATGTGAATATGTACATTGCTTACGAGTATGTTTTTCAGTTTTATCTGTTCTAACTTTACCCTAAGTAATAAGCCAGAGGCTTTAGCCGGTCGCAGTGACTATGACGATATATTTTGACATTTAAAAGTCAACTGGCAAAAATCTATTGATAAATAATATTTTGTGACTAAAAGTGCAAGTGACAGTGAAATAAAAAAACATAGGAATTTTAATAGCATGCAAATGGATAGGGCAAAAAGGACACTAAAATTATTGAAAATAAATTAACACTAGTCAAAAAAACTAAATCGTACTAGGTTTATTTGTCTCTTGGCTGAGACTTAAACTTGTTCGGGGCAAGTAGGCTTTTCCTCTAGTTGTTCGTCAGGAATTTCGTATCAGGTATTTTCTCGGGTTTTTCTTCGGCTACTTATACTGTTGAATACCCTGAATAAAACCTGACAAATGACCGGATGAAAGTGCAATAGCAGAACCCGGCAAATAACCGGGGCAAAATCTGACTAAAACCTAACGAAAGCGACACGACGACCCAACCGGACGAATATCCGGAGCAAAATCTGACTAAAACCTAACGAACGCGACACGACGACCCAACCGGACGAAAAACTCTGCATCCCTACCGAATTGCGTCTACTCTCCGAAATATGTAGTGCCGATTTAGTAAAGCATCTACAGTGCTCTTCTTTCAACGGATACCGTGAAGAGTAAAGAAGTAAGACAATTGTCAGTTTGATGAGTTGCAAGATGTAACGTAACTGTTCCAAATCACCTACAAGATCAATATACTCCTCTGTTTTGTTTATTCCAAAGATGTTGTAACATACAGTCAGTAGGCGCATCGTTGTTAGTCATCTAGGCGCATCAAGGCGGGAATTTAAAATCAATTCTGACTGGCCAAAAGTATGTTGAGATAGTCGCCGCAGCTTTTCGTCCTCCCCCCCCCCCCAGATCCCGCATTTCGACCTCTCTGTGCATCTCCGGCGTCATCGCCGTCATCGGCGTCATTAGCGTCAGATGCACCTGTTGTACTCGAGCGGGCCGGCTGTCATACTTCGCGGGCATTCTGAGAAAGCAGCTCTGATCCCTGAATAAGCAGCGAGTTGCACTGCTGCATGCTGCTGACCAGCAGCACGTTACGATAGTGCTCTTCCTCCAGTAACGGACGCGTAAAAGCGTCCGCTCTATACGATTCGCGACACGAAGCTGCTCCGTTAAGAGTCGGACGCTTTCTCGCTGATTCGTTTCTTTAACTTCGCTGTGCTGTAACTGGCTCCCTAGAAAAGTATGCGGTGATTCAAACAAAAAAGACACTATACTTGACCTGAAAGTGCAGAAGTAGCTACCAACAATTGATGGCACTCACGCCGTGTGTCTATAGGCGACGACTGTCGCTCATTCTCTATAGCAAACGTCCGGCAGGATGCACAGGCACGTGAAAGTTCCGATGGCTGAGCGTGTACGTTTCCCAGGACCGCTGTACCGGTCGCGATGCTTCTGGAAGCGAACAGCCCACGCACTAGTGTCCCGAGCCATTTTTCGCGGCCGTCCTGTTCGCCTTAGCGACGAAGATTAAGACTTCGCTGCCGACACTGAAGGGCCCGAAGTTTGTGCAGCAGACATGGTGTCAGTATCTTCGACGGCTGACAATAGCGGATCCTGCAGTCGACGTGATTTCTAGGCAGTACGGCCGAGAAATTGACTCAGTGACTCATCCTCATGAGTCACAGCTTTACGCTTTTTCCACAGGACTTACTCGACGGCGCCTTTATTGGAGCTGACTTGGAGGTCGGCTTCGACTTCGGCTTTGAAGTTGACGTGGAATTTGATTTCGATTTGCCGACTACGGCGGTAGATTTCTTTCCAGTGCCCATTAGGATTAGAGCAGCTGAAAAAGGTGAGTTTTTTGTGTCAATACTGTGTAATCTCACATGGGTGAAATGGAATTGTACTCGTAGGTTACTTTAACTACCTGGACTCAAGGGTAACAATTAAGGCTGTCGGTTTCCTCATTCAAAAATTCGTACAAATTGTGCCGACAACAAGGCCTTGTTTATTTATCAGCATTTGGTGATATGCATACATCGTTCATCGTACATAACGTCCATCTTCTCATTGTCATCATCGTCTCAATGTCATCATCATCTCAATGTCATCATCGTCTCAATGTCATCAATCCATCAATTGAGGCAGTCTCCAGTCCAGCAATTGCAGTAGTCACTCGTCTTCAGTGCGGGGTCTCGTTGACAGACCCCAAAGCGGCCTTCGACGCCGCTTCCTCACTTTCAGTTGATCCAACGGTACGGGAGGTGGTGATGGCGGCATTTCAATCGCGAAGAAGTTTGGCGTTTGCACGATCCGCCTGTGTCGGTGGCGGCCATGCAGCGCTAAGCGGCGTGCTCGGCTAGTCGGCGACCTCCGCGTACCATGAGGCACAGTCCCGGCAAGTTTGCGCCTGTAGTAGTCGTCGCTCGTCCCAACGCCTCGACTCAAATGACGGTGGAGCAGCCGGTGGTAGCCGGTTTTAGTCCTCCCACGTATACTTGGACTCAGCAGTGGCTCGCGCGCGGGTCGACGTTGGTGGCAGGCCGGGAGAGTGACCACCGATTGTGGTCTCGCTGCCGTCATCGGAGTCGACGTTGGCCTTGGGACCGTCATGCAGCTGCCAAGTAAAGGCTGTAGAAGCACTAAGCAGAGACTGGTACGCAGCCTGAGTCGAAGTTGGTGGCGGGCCGGAAGAGTGATCACCGATTGTGGTCTCAGTCTCACTGCCATCATCGGAGTCGACGTTGGCACGGGCATCCCCGTCAGCGATCAATCGGTCGTAAAGTTTTGGCCAGTCAATTATGGGGCAATCCGACATAATTTGGGTCAGTCTGAAAGGGTTTTGACCACCTATAAGAATATGAACACAACAAAAAAATGAAGAAATATAATATACAGTGTTCTGGCTATCAAGCCGCAGCGAAATTCTGTTTTAATATTGTTCAAGGTCTCGTTATTTCCTTTCGCCTGTTGGCTTCTCTGCATAAATAAATTTCGGCTCTAAAAGAAAGCTACTTTACTGAGAGGGGACTTGGCCCACAGACACATGGGCACTTAATTATTCGTAAAATATATAACAAAGACAATTGAAAATTAAATGAAAGAAAGCTCTTATTACATTCCCCCCTCCCTGATAGGACTCCCTATCAGAAAAAATACCATACATACGAGCGTACATTCCGCAGAGTTTCTTGTCAACTTTAACATGTCCACTCAAAGTTCCTTCACCCTTCAGTTACTGGTCGCTTTGCTCAAGCAAGCAAAATTTAGTTACAGGTCGCAGTAGCTCGCCACTGCCAGTCCGAACTCGAACAACCCGGACGAGCCCGTCGCGTCCCGGGAACACCTCGTTTACCCGACCGAGAGGCCAGTGTCCACGCGGCGTGTTTGGCATTAGCACCATGGACATCACCAACCGCCAGATCCGCTCGCTCGCTTGTCCACTTGGTCCTAGCGTTCAGGCCAGGCACCCACTCGCGGAGCCAACGATGCCAAAAATGCCGCACCAGTTCTTGCACTCGCGCCAGCGCCGCTTGGGGTCTCACGTGCGTGACCTCTGCGTCTGCCTGCGGTGCGAAACGCCCGCCAAGTTGACCATGTAGAAAATGATTGGGCGTCAGCGGGAGACTGTCCTTTGGATTTGTAGTCTGGTCGGTCGACGAAAAGTGAAATTAGAATGCAACTCTTCGTCTGTGAAATCGGTATCTCCTAGAATCGCATGCACAGCTCTCTTTGCCGCACGGATCATTACTTCATGAGCCCCAACAAAGTGCGGAGCCGCGGGGGGCTGAAAATGCCAGATACTTCGTAATGCCGCGTTCCGCTGCTGCTTTCTGGAAATCGTCTATAGGCAGCGCCATGAATGCTTGTAGTTCTTGTCTGTCTTGACAAATTTGCTGGCATTGAAGAAAAAACTTCCTTCGGCCCTCTTCGTCTATTCACCATGTGATAGAAGGCGTTCAAGAATGAGTCCGTGTTCAGGCTATAAGCCATCTCCATGTGGACCGCTCTTGCCTCTAGACAGGTAAAAAGCGCCAAATATCTCTTCTGATGCTTCCTTCCACGTCTTTGTATAGTCACAAACGAGCCTCCAAAGTCTACAGCCGAGTAACTGAACGCTCGGAGAGACCGCTTCAAAAGTGCGCGCGTTCTGTTTCCCACTCACGAATCGCTTCCCTTCCACCGATCAACCAAAACTTTTCGGACATTGGCCATTCTGAGGACGGCCGGGTCGGTCGTGGCGATGTCCATGTTGACTAGCGCTTCCGCAACCTTCGTCGTTCATCTGTTATTCCGTTAAGTCTGCAGCGCTCCCCGAGAGCCTGAATACACACGTTGAAGCCCTGGTTCGTCGTGTACCTCATAAACGAACTCTGTATGACTTATTATCTTCTCGTTTCAGGCAATTATATATAAATTCGCTTCACACGAGAGCTTGTAAGACACCAGAATGCAGAGAGTTTCTTACCCAAAAGAGGCAACAGTGCCAGTCTATTAAACGTTTACCATCTCTTTAAACCTCCAACAAAATCCTCGCAGCAACTTGCAGTACAGCAACACAACACACACCTACTCTATAATTATGAAAACATCCTAACAAAACAACCTAAACGAGGACGTATAATTACACAAAAATCGCTTCGTCTAGTGCGAAGACAAAAAATTAAACTGTAAAAAGTTACTGGGCGTCTCCGAGGGTCATCGGGAGCCTACACAACACACATCCCGAACCCGCCCACACCAAAAGTATCCCCAAAGGGACCCGCAGGCATGCAGAGACAAACGCAACAAGAAAACACGCCGAGGAAACCCGCCCCGCCGAAAAAAACAAAACGAGAAACCAAACGCGCACGGAAGACACAAGAGGGACCCCCACACTACTGGAACAAGCCTGGAAAAGAAAACAAACAACTTACACACACGGACAACACAAGACAAGCACGAGAAGACAGGCAGAAACAGACAGCAGGCAGGCAAGTGACGGCGGGGATTTTTAAATAAAATGTGTATTTATTTCTTTTCTTCCTTTGGGTGTTGGTGGTAGTTATTCAAATTTTTGCCGTTAAAATCGGCGCCGATATTCCGAGAAATAAGTCCAAGTTTTTTTAACAAAGTTGCTGAATTAGTTAGGAATCTCCGTCTGCCGGGTGCCTCAGGTCCGGGGGGAGGGTAGTTGATTGGTAGCTGAGCGGTCTGTAGGCGACGTTGCGATGAAATGGCTACTAGTAACGGTAGCTTTAGCGGAGACTCGAGTTGCTGCAAGATTTCGAATTATTCCAGACGAATTAAATTCTGTCAGAATCTCCAAAAAATTTTTTCAGTATTACAAATAGTAGGCTGCTACCAGAGAGAGGGTTAAATATTGTCGACTGAAGAGTCTAATTTCTTATCTCTGGAAGATGTCAAAGGGATCTCCTCTTAGTTAAAAATGAAAGTTTAATACTCGAAAGGTTTTATCGAAGAAAACGTCGAGCCAAAATCGGTTACAATATAAGAGGTTTCGCAATCAGAGGGCGTAGGTAGTAGGATGTCAGCGCAGATTATGGCAGCTGGGAGTCCAAGGCGGAGACTGCGCGCGAAAATACAATATAACTAACTAGAAACGCTTGTAACCAGTGGTCTACCGCTCGCTCGTATTTATGCAAAAATCGAACATTAACAGCAATGGAATTACATTAAAAAAAGAGAAAGCGAAAAGGCGGAACCATTTGGGAGAAAGGATTTTCGCCGCGTAAAAGCGTAAGCGGAACCCCGAAGAAAAGCAGCGGAACGTGACGGGAAGGCGCGTAAACATACTAGACAGGGAAGCAACGGAAGAAACGGCGAAAGAAACAAAAATTCACAGAACCAAGAAGCAGAAACGAAAAGGCAAAAGAGAAGGGAAAACAGAGAAGAAAGATTACAAATTATTGAGCAGAATTAATAACATTTATTATTAAAAATTATTAATGAAAATTACGAGTGGGGGTAGCTCTAACTACCTCACCCCTCGCCAGCTGTAGAAAAGATTTTTCAGCACGCAAACCTCCCGATTCTCAATAAGATGTTAACTGGCGCAATCGCTAAAAATTAAAACATTCTACACTCGGCGTTGACGTCCAATCATCATTACAGCTCATTTTAGCAAAACGTCTTTATGGGTCGCGGCGCTTTGGGTTGATTGGGCCGGAAGTTGCTGGCGTCGAGGCTGAGCCGGCTCCGGATGCGCTGGCTTCTGTCGCCCGGCCGGAGGCGCCTTGGCCGCCGGAGGCCGTCGAGCCGGGATCAAACAGCTGCCCTGTGATCGCGTCGCGGGCCAGACGATGAGGACGGGTGCGAGTGCACAACGTCCACGTTTTCCTGAATTCCGCTGGCCCGTCCGAGCCGCCAGCTCGAAACACGCCCGCCTACCAGTAGGCGATCAACAGGAACGTGGCTACGACAGGGCGCGGTCCTGGATAACGAGCTTTTTCTTCTAGGGCAAACAAACAGGCTTTCTCCACCAGATGATGAGCTCGGGCAGGGCCGTGAATTTGGAGCATCACGCGCGACTCGCCATTGAAGCTACGCATTGGAGAAACGCCGGAAACGCATGGCGTCGGCCACGTTGCGTTTGAGCACCGCGATCAGGTTCTCGGCTATTAGGGCGCCTTGCCAGTCATCTTGGAAGTGCTCGCCTAGAGCGCGGTTCGTGACCGCATCCAGGCTCTCTTCGAGCGGTGGGTGGGGCGGCGGCACTGCCTCGTTCGTTCGACCGCCTGAATCGCTAGATACTGGTCCGTGACAAGCTGTTCCGGCGGAATATCAGCCTGTCCCAGGGCCCATGCAGTGGCATCGTCTATCAGAGGCAGGAGGGCCGATTGTATTGGCGACTGAACTAATTCTAACAATGATCCGAAGTCCTCCGGCGTTAGTTCCAGCTCCGCTAGATAACCTGACGGAGGGTGTACAAATAGGCGCACGCCTGATCCATTGATTGCTTTGTGCTCGAGACGAGCTTGGTTTAGGTTTAATAGCGGATTGATTTTAGAAGCTTGCCTGGCTGGCTGACTGGTTAGCTTATATTTATACCGGCCAGTTCCTTCCCAAAAAAGTAGTAGCTTGGTTCCTCACAGGAATTCCGTTAGTTCCAAAGATCCATTAGTTCTTTGACGGAACAATTGGCTAGTGTTGTTCCGCGGTGGCACCAAAGTTGAGCCAGTTGAAACGTTTAGAAACAGTGTAGAAACGGATTGAGACAGCCTCTCGCGTAAAAATCTCGTCCCTAAACTGGCACTAAAAGGTTTTTATAAAAAGACCTTCCCGCGGATGGCTGACAAGATTTATGGCCGTGAGGAAGGAAAGAATAAGATGGCGGTAAGGTAAAAGCCCCTTATTTTACAAAGATAGCAAAATTCGCATAGAGCCAGACAAGGCGTCTTTGCCAAAACTAAAAACTGCCTTAAACTTGAGAGTTGAGGGGACATGAAACAAAGTGCCTAAACAAGGCCAGCTGGCCTTATCTAACCAGTTACATTGAAACTAAAATGGGGCAATGATTTGCAAGTGCACAAGGTTTAAAATGAAGTAGGAGGCATTCGGAAAAAAATTGCTTTTTTACATAAGTTTGCCAATGCCAAAATACAACAATCAAATGTAATAGAAAGGTTAACGCATGCCTTCAGTAATGGAAATTGCAGAGAAAGGCTTATAGTAGAATTGAAAGCAATTAAAACGCATGCCTTAGCAATTAAGATTTCAGAGAAAGGCGCACAGTAATGACAGCAAAATTAGACGCCAACTACACAAAGAGAGCTTGAAAGGAAAAACGCGTAGCAGCGAAAGAAATTAAAAATAAGTTTAGAAATTTATTGGAGTTAAATTGAGCAACTTCGGCGGGTTGCCACCTAAACTCAAAATCTTTGAAATTCAAACAATTACAATAGCTAAACATTACGCGCGAAAATAACAACTGAGAGTGATCAAAGATCCGAAGACTGTGTCAAACGAGAGGAGCAAAGCTAACACCAAATATTTTGAGTAAAAATGATAAGTGCTGAGCTACTTACAGTACCATAATTCGCGCAAACTACTAAAAATTAACTAATTATGGCAAACGCTTCATACCTCTATCTCCATTCCAACGTCACGCAGATCAGGATAGTCTTCTCGAATGAGGTCCGGCTGTCTCGGAGTCGGCTCGAACAGTCGAGTGCCTGTGACTGGCTGCAGCGTTGTTGGAGACGGTGAGCCCGACGAATGGAATGCCTTGTCCGCCAGGCAGATTAACCTGTCTCCAAACTCATCAATGGACTCATTCTTACCTTGTTGGCACGAACGAAATTCCTCGCGGAGTCTGAGTTCATCAGACGCCTCGGTGAAGCGCTCTAATAGTCGTCGCTTCAATTATTCGTAGCTTAGGTTGTCGGGCAGCGACATTCTGACCACGGCGGGGTACGTTCTGGCAACGTCCAGGTTGACCATAACCTCCGCCTTCATGCGTCTAGAGTCTGTGATGCCATTGAGTCGGCAGCGTTCCTTCACCGCCTGGATCCATGTGTCAAAATCCTGACTAGTCGTGTAGCGCTGTTTTTTAGCAGGCTTAGGCTGCTGGGGTCGCTCGTTCTGAGGTGGCTGATAGATATGATGATGGTGCTGTCGGCCTAGGTCGGTCCTCTCCAATCATCGTCGTACTTGTTCCGTCACTGCGTACAGCATCTCGTTGTACGTTGGTTGTTGCTGCTCTTCTGCTGTCGTTGAAGCCTCGGTTGCTGCTGTATCCGCTGCCATGTATTCGTTACTGGCCATAGCAACGTTGAAAGGTCGTTCGGCATTGTCAAAATCCCACAACAGCTGACACCAGTGAGGTCGGGGTAGGGAAAAATTTTGTGGGTTGTTGTTTGGTGTCTAATTTACCTGTCAAATCGGCGCTGTAATTCCGCAAAATGAACCGATTGATTTAAAAAAATCTGGCCAACTAATCCAGCAATTCAAAAAGTTGAACACTTCTGGAGGCCAATTGATCCATCAAGTGACAGGCTGGTTTCTTATGGGCAGGTGTTGGTTTTTTGGTCGCCAGCATGCACAAGGCTGTGCTCTAGCAGAGGTTGACTTGCGTCTGCTGCCTTCAAGATTAGTGACTGATTTTAAGTTTTCTGGCCGCCTGTTGGCCAACACTTGCTCTCCAGACTTTTATACGTTGAGTTTATTAGTTTTTTCAACGCTAGCTAGAGACTGTTTTGGTGGGCTTTACGTTATTAACTAGTTGACTGGCTCCATATGGATCATTTTTGTGTCGACGATTACTATCGTTTTTGTCAGAATTAACTCCACAATTTAGAATTTCTCTTTCGGCAGGCAAAGGCAAAAAAGATAGATAATGCTTTAATTTTCTTATTAAAACGTGAGCAATTAACCTGGGTTTTGACTGGTAGAAATGTTGTAAAAAAAAAAAAGTGAATCAACTAATATTTGAAAATGTGTATTTTTATATAAAAATCCTAAAATATATAAAAAGTATATATCCTAAATTTGACCACATCGAAAATATTGTTTGTGCTTAATTTTTTTTTCATTTTTAGTGCTCTCAAAGACTTGTAGCAGGCAAGATGGATAAAACGTAGGGGCGGGGTTGGAGGCATTTCCATCTATAAAAATTTACGATCTTAGTAGAAAGGCAAATGAAAAATCGACTGTGCCACGGAAAAAAGTAAACAAGCAAATGAGCACATCGGCTTTGAAAATGTAAATCGAAAATGCACGCTTGACAAATCAGTTCCGCCACGCGAAAAATGTAAACACGTGATGAAGCTTAGTTGCTTGGATTGAGCTTCCGCAGTCTACGTGCACTGACATTAGGTTGTCTCTCTGGTTCGCAGTCTCGCAGCACTAAACCATTAAAACGCTAGCCAATCTTCTTGAGATGCGGCAATGCAGATCAGGTTCAATGAGTCTATGAAGGCTTCATAAACGACGGAAATGATTGCAAAAAATGGTTAACGCAGTGCGAGATAGTGCTGTAAAAGAACGAGTAGCAGTAAAACAAAAAACCAGCAGCCATTCTTTGAAGAATTCCTCAGCTGAACTCGGGATAGCAGTGTCGTGAATTCGCTTGAATCAGCAGCATAGGCTACATCTGGGGTGTCGGTTTCCATGGGCAAATTCTCTTTTGCTGTAACATACCTACAGATGTAGTAGAGCGATGCCTTCTCATCATCCGTTTTATCGCTCGTCTTATCGGGTAGACTGTCCATGGTATCTATCTCTGGATTCGTCATGCCAGCTGTGTAACATGCGGATTGCACATGCTCGACATTGCTGAAATGCAGTTTGTCATATTGCTGCATGAGACGAAGTCTGGCGCTAGCGAAAGCTTCATCCACCGAAATAACAACTTCCGCGTCCTTGGCGGTAAACGCCGAACTCTCCTTCAAAACGATCCGACTGCAGCTCACCTAAAAGGCAGTGTGTGCATAAAAGAAAGTAGGTAAAAAATATACACAGGAAATAGTAAACGCTTTACTTTCCTACAATAATAGTAGTGCTGAATTCCAAAGCAGATATAAAAAGAAAAAGAAAAAATAAAGGAATAAAGGAATGCTTGCCAGAAGAACGTGTGCGAAACCATAATTGTTTATCAGATGCTTGCTTAATTCAACTAAGTCATGAAGAGTATGTAGAGAGCCTTCTTAGTCACGGTATTTAAAGAACGCGGGCGGCTTGCTCCCCGACTGCATTGTATTAGAATTACAAGTTCAGAAAAGCTTAGAAGCTCGGTTCAGCCAACGCAGTCAGCAGATTCGATTAGAGCTCTCATTTCGTCGTTAATCCGAATGTGCAAACTAGGGGATTCAACATTGGCGATTTTCCAGAAGTTCGAGACGCTTTACAAATTCGGCAGTGTCTGAGTGGCCATGAGCTCGGAGAGCAGCGACTGTTTTATCATTAAAAATGTCTACCACCAGCTTAACTTTTTGCCGCTCTAAAGCAGACGGGCTCAGTGTAGTAGGCCGCACGTTCGACAATATCGTTCCATTTGGCAGTAAAAATCACACCAGATGCAGAGCGGAACTGGACTTCTTTGTATTCTTGCGTGTACTAGTTGTTTCTAATGGTCTTCAAAAGATAAACTGTATCGAATAGGATATACAATGGCAGAGACGGATCCGCAGGATTGACTGCCAATCATGGTGCATCCGACCTATCTTGTCTAAATAGTTCAAAGTTCCGTTGAGTAGTAAAGTGGTTGTCATAAATCAAACTCAAAACTGTCCCACCACATTCGTGAACCAGCTCGATTAGACGCAGCAGCTGGCCATGCAGGAACTGGGTCTGCAACCTAAAAACTGGCACCAGCTGAGCGAATCTGAGCAAATCTGAGCATTCTGCTCCTCGATCATCTTGCGTAGCCAATGTTCGACTGATGGCGCAGACGGAGGTTTCGAGGTGCTGTCGGCGTCTGCTGCAGCTTCCGGCTTGTCATCCGCATCTAGCACTCGTACATGGTGACTTTACGCGGGCGCCGACGATCACTTGATCGACCAGTTCGACTTCTCGTTGAAGCGGCGTTAAGTGCGGAAACGTCCTGTCCGCCAGACAGATCAACCTGTCTCCAAAGTCTTCAATAGATTCTTCTTACCTTGTTGGCACGAACGAAACTCCTTGTGGAAGCTGAGTGCATCAGACGCCTGGGTACATACAGTATAAATACGTACATAGTCCGATGGGAGTAAGAAGGCAAGAAGCACATATCAAAATATGCTATTTGCATCTGCTTCCCCGCAGTGTATCTCCGCAGTGTATCTTTCGCGACGAATACATGCAGTAGGGAGGGGGTTTAGAAGTTTTAGTTGGGGTCGGTGATTTCCGAGAAGTTGGAATTCGAATCCGCTGCCGAAATTTAGCTAAAACAGGTTCGCTATAACAAAATTTTAGATCAGAAGAGTCGTTCCGCGTATCGTAGCTACGGCGATTTAATTAGCGAAGTTAAACCGAATTTTCTCGCGTCAATTAATTTAGACGACAATTTGTCGAATTGGCTGCTTGTCACAGTAGTATGTAGGCTGCCCCAGTCCGTTTTAAAGTTGGGCAACTCTAGTCAAGTATCAGATCTAGCGCAAATCTGTACTCAAATAATTTCGCTCCACACAAGACACCAAAGGCTGAGTTTCTGTGTCCAGAAATAAAGGGGCAGCAGTGCCAGTCAATAAAAAACAATTTATTATTATCCGTCTTCTTTTATATCAGCTTCGCAGCAAACAAACAGGCGACTCTACAAATCACCCCGACCAAAAGTACTAAACAAAACTACAAAATACTGTCTAACTAGGACTAAACCCTAGGCGTAAAACGGCAAACACGGTTAAACACGAGCGGTAAGAAAAAGAGGAGTAGGGGTGGTGTTTTTTGAAAAATATAAAATCCGCTGCTTTTTTATAATACGAGGGCACAAAGGATAAACTCGAGGGCTACGCTGAGCCTCTCCGGGGGGGGATCATCAGGATCACACACTGGAGCACACACCCGACCCGAACGCACATCCAGGACCCCAGAAAGGGGCCCGCAGGCACACAGACTAAACAAAACAACAAACCCCAAAACAAACGCAGAAAACACAACGAGAAACACACTAAAGACACCCACACTCGAAGAAAAACAAGACAAGAAAACCACACGCACGGAACAAAAAACCCGGAAGAGAAAAAAAACAAAGGAAACACACAAAAACGCATGGCAGGCACAAGAAGACAGGCAGACGAGAGGACAGACAGGCAGAGACAGGCAGGCGAGAAACACACACACAGAGGGTAGCCCGCCTACCTCAGTTTCTCTAACTCCAGGACACCTTAAGCAGAAGGGCGGTACACTTTGTTTCTTGCAAAGATTTTGCAGTCTAATTTTCGCGAAAAATACACAAAATTAAATTAAAGATTGCGCTTGATTGGAAGCAGATACAAATCGAGGCTTCGCCTCGGAGATTCTGCATAGACATTCTCCTCGTTTTAGTAGGATATTATATACATATGCATGTGCATAATCCAATGTATCTCACTTAACCCGTACCCCTTGTCTATCTTGCTAATGCCTTGCAAGCGGAGATTCTCAGTAAGTAATCTCCGCGGCCATAGACAACACATTTTTTTCAGATTTTAGGAAAAAATTTATTTATTTTACCGTTGAAAGGACAAACAGTGAAACAACATTTTATGAACCACAGAAATAAGCAACAAGCAAGTAGTTCAGTACCTTCGGTAATTTAGTAATTCCGTATTCTTACGCGAACTATTTCGTAAAATAGACGGTTGATGGTCCATAGAAATTCAGTACGGGAGCGCCCCATTCCTGATGCCAGCTCAAGTTACATTCATTCTTACGAGTTGCATGCTCGCAGCCAGAGGGTGCCACGACGTTGTTGCCGTAAAGGACTTTGGACATTTGCTTTTCGCTGTTGGAGGCGTCAATGTACGCGCGATCAGCCTTTTCGCTGATTCGCCCGGTTTTTGCAGATACAACCTCTTTACTGATCCCTCCTTCGACCAATCGCGTTTTACAGGTTCATCGCAGACTGCTATTGCTGATTCGCACGGTAGGATCAGCTCCGTCGGTAGACAGCAGCTGCTTGACGACTGTCTCAATTGAATGAACACCCATAGGCTGCGCGCGATACCAGATCGTTGAAGTTGGGTTCTTAATCGGCGAGAGATAGAAGGCGTCACATCCTCGATGTCCATGGCTTTCTGGGCGATGGGCAATGTACGCCTTGTACATAGAGATTACACATCGGCTTGAATCTTCACACGGGTAGATGCGCGTCGTTTTGGGTTCGACATGAGCTTTGCGAAGTCCGACCTTGCTATTTTTCGATGTCCGCTCAGTGTACACTAGCACCTGTTCATTTTCTATGGTTAGTAGCTGCAGCTGCGACTTTTCGCCGTAGACAAGTGCGCGATGCTCCGAGCAGGCTCGTAGAGAGAGATGCAATCCAAGGTGATACACCAAGGTGTTCACTAGCTGAGTTGGGTTCGACAATCCGAACCTGCCATCCGCCCACATGGCATCTTCTTCCAAGCTTATGGTGCGCGCTCGTTTTGGAGTCGCGTGAAATCCATTCTTAGCAGACAACTTCATCGCTGCATCCGCACACTGCTGGGTTCGAATAAAATCCGGATCCGTTAGTATGGACCACTTCTTTTGGTAGAAGTTTTGCAGCTTGAATTGGATACCACATATGAATCCCTTGATTGTGGCGGGAGGGTAATGATCACCGTTGTCTTTGCGTAACTCCATCAGGAAATGTTGCAGGACATAATCCCATTCGTCTTTGGTCCACTCCTCGATCTGCTTTAAGACCTTCAATACCGTGTCACCTCGTACTCTCCATTTTTCGTACCACTTTAGAAACTTTCCAAAGTTCCAATTCACTCGCCGTAGTGTATTCACGGGGATTCTCGATTGTATGAACTCGTCAATAGCAGCATCGGATCCGGAACTTGTACTTTGAATATTACTCAGCTCTTCCAGCGTAACCTCACCTCCGCAGATCGCGTCGACATCCTCCACAGTAAGCTCTTCCATTACTTACAATTTAAGAAATTTTATCGCACTTTATAATTGTATAACTTTGAAGACTTAAAGTTTAAATACTCTGGCTTCAGAGTTGACTTCTAAACTCTGGCTGAAGAAGCCATAGACATAAATCTTATAACTTTCAGGGTGCGGAGAATATGAGAGAATTTATTCTCCGCGCGCCTAAATATTCTCCGCTCCCTGTTTGCGTGAGATACATTTTATTATCACACTGAGACTCAGAGAATATCTATGGCAGAATCTCCTCGGCTTCGCCTCGGAGATTCTGCATAGATATTCTCCTCGTTTCAGTGTGATAATATACCTTTTTGCAATCAATTTCGTCGTTTTTGCGTTCAATTTCGGCGCGAGTGCTAGTGTGCAGTCTAAAAAACTGAGCCATAGACACTGGGCAACTTTTGCGTTCAAATTCGGCCTTTTTGCGTCCTATTTCGGCAGCTTACGACATCAGACATTCTCCATTTGAAATTACATAAACTAGCCTCGCCGCCACAAAATAACCATGGATATGCATGAACAATAAAGGACAATACAAATACAAGCTAAGAAACAACTAGACTTGAACAGTGTAGGAGACAATAAAGGACTCCGCCTTTTGGAAGAGGGTCCGCTCTGCCCTGGTTAGCGTGGGCTTTGATAATGCTTGCCGCAGTTTGGCGCGCGAAGCCCAGCACACGAACGAGCGCTCGCCAGTCTGCATTGGAGTCGTAAGCGGCGATCAGTCTCTGTCGATCAACTGCCGTGACCCCCGTGTATTGTCCTCTTGGAGGCATTCTAGCCAGGAGCAGAAAGTAAAAACACCGAAACATAATGTGCCCACAGTGCCCTTGTGATTGCGCTGCCGAAATAGGACGCAAAAAGGCCGAATTTGAACGCAAAAGTTGCCCAGTGTCTATGGCTCAGTTGTTTAGACTGCACACAAGCGCTCGCGCCGAAATTGAACCCAAAAACGACGAAATTGATTGCAAAAAGGTATATTCATAACACAGGCACGAGGGCTACGCTCGTACGAGGGCTACATTTATGCATATATCTGCATAAATGTGCAACGCGCGGAAAGATAAAGTATAAACGGTGCCAGAAACGTGGGAAGAAACTCGAGGAGAAGGATCGTACAAACATTACCAAAAAGGGGGCTGAACTCGGGGATGACGAAAATTAAGGAAAGTTATGGCGTTAGCTAGACAGGGAGAGTAAATTATAACATCTTTACCGACACAGGGTGAAGAATTATCAAAGCAAAGGGGAGAACTGAGCGGAGAAAACCTTACCAAAACGAGGCGAAAGTACCCCTACAAATTTAAGCAAACGGGGGAGAACCTTAAAACAAACTCCACCGAAACGGGAGTCAATCACTGCAAGAATTAATAATTATTAAAAAATTACTGTTTATAGGAATTATTAACAACACTTATGCCCCAGAAATAAAAACTTACACGCCAGTGGGAGGCTCACCCTACCACAGTATTTTTTTCGCGAAAATTGGACTCCAAAAACTTTCCAAGAAACAAAGTGTCCCGTCCTTCTACCCAGATTGTCTGAGGGCGGGAAAATTAAGTCTTGGGCAAGTCGGTGGTGGTTTAAATTTTGGCCGTGAAATCGGCGCCGATATTCCGCGAATGTAGTCCTCGGATTTTAACAAAACTTCCTCCGTCTGCCGAGTGCCTCAGGTCTGGAGGGAGGGTAGTTGATCGGTAGCTGAGCGGTCTGTAGGCGACGTTGCAGTCAATTGTGCAGTCAATTGGCTCCTGGTAACGGTAGCTTTAGCGGCCGTTCAAAATCCGCCGCGAGTTCTTAATAATTTTCCTTCGCAAAGTTGAGCGAAACTGTCACTTGTATTAGTGATAGTAGGCTGCCATCAGAGAGAGTGGTGGCAGCTGGATACAAAAACTGGATAAGTAGACTAACGTTAAAAGAAAACTACAGGCAAACTGGGAAGTTAGGCATGCGGTGCCGTATAAAAAAGTCAGGGCTTTGCCCCTTCTTATTTATAGTCAATTAAAAACGGTTAAAAATTTGTAACGTATTTTATAACCGCAACTTAGTTTCCATAAAAATTTTACATTAAGGAACCCTTTGGCATAAACATGAACGTAGAAATTTTAATTGCGTAAAATCCACAAAATTAGGCCATTGAAAAAGGTAGCAACCCAACGGCCACACCCGCGGTACAGCCGGGGGAAAAAGACAAAATACAATTTCCAATAGGCGGTCAGCACCAGATTTGCGATGGCTGGCCGCGGCCCCGGAAAGGCTACCTTGCGGGCAATGGCCTAAAAAATGCCTCCTGCACGGGGTTAGCGGCAGCCTCTGGCCCGAGCCAGTGGATTGCCCGAGGCCAGTCGCCGTCAGTCCTGCTGCCCCAATAGGCATCATCTACCGCCCGTTTCGTCGTCTAATAGCGTCCTGGCCATTCCATGCGTCGCACTTGTACTCGGAGGCTCAAAGTTCCTCACCAGTTGCTGTTCTCGCCCTGATAGGCTGGCGTTCAGGCTTTCATCGAAAGCGAGGCCATGAGCCAGGACGTCCAAGCCTCCTAACGACAGTGCTACGGCCTGGTCTCCTACACTCGGGACGATCACTGGTTGACTCTCCGGCGTGTCCACCACCCGAATGATTCTGTCGAGGATGTCTTCCTCTGCAGCGGCCAAGGCTACCGGCGGTACCGGAGGTGGGAGCATCTGCTGCCAGCAGTCCTCACCGGCGGGCGCAGTGTTGGCCTGTTCAGGGCGGCATTGCCGTAAGAATTCCGAAGGGGCAGGCGAACCGAGCAGGTCATACAGGGAATCGCGGCTTCCTGAGGCTGGGGTGTCTTCCAACTCAGCCAAGTAACCTGACAGTGGCGTCCTTAGATCGTTGTTCATAGTTGCTGCCGAGTTTATTTTAATTTTGAAATGGCAGAGTCGCTATCTGGAGATGCACTTGGCTGACGGACGCTAATCGCTAGTCTTGTTTTATATATATAATTTAGCACCGTTTAGGCACCGTTTAGGCTAAGGAGAAAATTTGCCAGAGGGTTGTCTTTAGTAGACCCCTCTAAAGTCGCCCGCTAGGGTGGAATAAGACTCACGCCTGACATAAATGCTAAAATAAGCAGCGCATAGGTGCAAAACGATTTCATATAAACGGTGCCGAAAAGGCGTACAGTTTTGCCTAGCGCTGCTTCTTCTAACCAACAGATGCAAAACCACGCAAAGGGGGCTAAAAAATTACAGAGATCGAGCAGGCTGGCTCAGTGCAACGGAACCTTCTGCACACGCAAGAAAGAGGCCCCAAAAGGTGCCTAAAGTTCACCGCTTCCTAACCGTGGGAGAGAGGGGAAGAAAAACTGCCCACACAGGGGCATAGCATTGTCTCGGAAGACCAGGACCAGGCTCCTACGGTTTACAAATTCCACAAAATTACTGAGCCTTATTTACAATTAGAATTCCTCCAGGGAAATAAAAAGAATTGAGGTCAGCCAACTTACAGCAAGAAAAGGAAATGTCAAGTAAGAACTTAATTTGACAAAATTGTGCAAGCCTGCAGCAATGTGAAAACTGCAGAGGAGCACTGACAGCAACTTAACAGCAATTAAAACGCAGGCCTTTGCATTATAACGAATACAGGGAGGACTTGCAGTAAAATGACAGCAAAATAAAAACGCAGGCCTTTGCATTATGACGAATGCAGGGAGGACTTACAGTAAAATGAATTCATGTTCGGAAATCATGTGTCGGAATTCAAGGCCGGTGAATTGTCGACCTTGATCTGTGTGAATCCACGTGGGTATTCCAGTGATGGGGAAAACCTGCTCTTGCAATAACGTAATAATAGTCTTCGCCCGCTGATTGCGCATAGCAAACGCAAACGGGTACTTTGAAGTCGCATCGACATAAGTTAAAATTTAGATATTTCCTCTCTTAGTTGGGTCACCTGTCGGTCCCAGAATGTCGGCGGCGAAGCGTCCGAAAATCTTGCAGACCGGAAATGACTGGATGTGGGCCGGAGTTCTTCTTCGACCTTTACTCTCCGTGCAGATGAGACATGTGGCGACGTAGTCGGCGACAGCTTTGGCGAGCGCTGGCCGCCAGAAGCGTTCCTTAACTCGTGCCAGCGTGATGTCTCGTCCTTGATGTCCGCATATTGGGGAAGCAACGCAGAGGCGAATGGCGTGATATTTTGAGCGGGAGCGCAGTCCCAGATAAATAACTTTAACATTGCACCAGTATGTTGCTAGGTTCTTCTGTGCACCACGCAGGTTGAGGGGTTCGGAGCCTGGATTTTAGCATTGGTTGCGTTAGATGAAGACCTAGGGGTTAGAGTTAGTATCAATTATTCGTTCAAATCGTCAGTCAAGCACGGATCAACCCCAGTCTTCCAATCGTCCCGTTGCCAAGCAGGGAGAAGCGCGATGAGGTTGAGGGCCAAGAAAATTCCGCGGCCGTTCCCAGGCCTATCCGAATTTCTCCCCGAGACTCCGTCTGGGTCATTTGTCAACTGTCACCGTCGCCTTTTGCCTTCTCGCCGCCTAGGTCCAGTTTCTGCAATACAAAGTCTGTTTTGGGTGGGGCGGAATGCGATTATTTATGATGCTGCTTCATTCTTTCCGCCATTTTCTAGTGTGGCTGCTGCACCGCACTAGGCCTGGCTGCATGCCTTTCTAAATTTAACCTTTTAGTCTACTTCAGTTTCTTTAGTCTGCTTGTACCTTAATAAGCAAAGCTAGTTTGTCTAAAGTTATTAAACTATTTATCAATATTCTATTCCTTAGGCACAGAAATCCTTCTATTCCTTGCGCTGTCGTTAGGTTGTCCTGGCTAAGAAAGCATGGTGGTTACGGTCGGGAGCTCGGGTTCCATCATGGCGAACATGGCCGAGAATTGTAGCTTGGCTGTCGAGGAGGTGAGTCACGGGAATCGCAGGTCATCGAGGGGGTGGAGCTGTAGCCTGCTGTCTTGCTATTGTCGCTTAGTCCGCTGCTCGAGCGTGAACTACTCGCTGGCCTTCATTGAGGCAGCACGCGGCTGCGCCTTGAACTCGGGGCTGCTTCTCCTTCAGCAGACGGCTCTTAGAAGGGCGGCATGTCAAGCTGCGGTTGGCTGAAGCGCGGTGACGTCCATGTTGACAATCAGCAGCGAGCTAAATCTTCCGTCTCAGCGTTCGTCGACCGGAGCTCAGAGTGCGCCGGTTGTGCGCGGCTGTAGTTCAGCTGGGCGCTGTTGGCGGCTGACTCGGAAGGCCGGACTTGGAAGCTAGTCACTGGCGAGACTTCACAGGGCTCACCGTCGGGGCAACTTCTACTAGTTGGCGTCGTCTTCGTCGCTTACCCGATCGAGGGGCCGAAGTTGGCGTGTCGACGTCGGCTGCAGCGGAGCTAGACTGTCGGTGGGCAGCAGAATTATCAACGGGCTGACTCAACGTCTTCGCCGGCCAAATCGGGCCGAGTGGTCGCTCCGGGACGTCCCCCAGAGGCCGGCGGCCTACTGGCTGACGGCTGGTTGGGTCGGCTCGCTGACGTCGTTACTCGTCTCGACGTCGGGGCTGTTGGTGCCGGAAGCTCAGTGTCTACAATCGCTTCTTGCTGGGCTTCGATTTGGCATTCTGCGTCATCTTCGGGACGCTGGGATAAGCCATCGGAATTCTGATGCGCCGACGCTTTTCGATGCTGAATCTTGATTTCGAATTCGCTCAGTCGCTGTATCCATCTGCCGAAAATCCTGATTTCTTGATTTCTTCGTAGAAGCCAAGTCAATGCTGTATGATAGCATATCTGATCTCGGTGTCCGAAAGATAGCAAGAGCCCGCTTGGACTGTTCCCCATGCTCCATCTGGCTGTTGTTGCTTCAGGAGGAACCCTAGGCCCCTAAGCCTCGAAGCATCTGTATGTAGTGCCGTTGGTTTTGATTGATCGTAATATGCCAACGATGGTGTTTGAGATAGGCGCCGCCGTGCTTCTTCGAATGCTTGCTGGTGACACGGCTGCCAGGTGAACATATTTTTGCTGCTTAGCAGAGGTCGCAGTGCTGCCGTTGCTTCTGCCAAGTTTTCTGTGAATGGTCCGACTTGAACAACAAGTCCCATAAATGATCGGAGATCGGTTATGTTAGATGGTGGTGGGAATTCTGCTATTGCTCTATTTCGTAACTCTCCTTGGATAATTTAAATCCTGCGAAATTGACTGTCTGCTTGGCGAACACAAACTTGTTTCTATTCAGAGCGATTCCGCGTTCTTTGCAGCGAGTCAGGAATCGTCTTACAGCTTCGACGTGGCTTTCAAAACTCGAACTCGTTATCAGTCAGTCGTCTACGATGTGTCGGACTTCTGGCAGGTCTTGGAAGGCCATGTCGAGTCACTGATTGTAGAACTCAGCAATGGAGCTGATTCCAAATGGAGTCATTCGAAACATATGTCTTCTGAATGGTGTGATGAAGGTTGTGAGTGGCATACTGTCCTCAGCCAGAGGGATTTGGTGGTACGCCTTAAGAGCATCCTCTACAGTGACAACTTCTAGGGGCGTTGGAAATTGATACCTTGCCCGAATGACGAATTTATTGAGTTGACGAAAGTCAATGCAGTCTGATCTTGTCTGTGCCTTTCTTCGGTGCGACAACAATAGGAGCACACCACTGGGTTGGCTCTGAGTCTGAGACAGGACAGATGATTTTCTGTTCTTCTAGAGCGTCCAGTTCGTCCTTAAGTTTTTGCTGCAGAGGTACAGGACTACTGCTAAAGCGTCGAGGAGTTCGAACCGCGAAGGGCTGAGCGCCGTCCACCAACTGAATTTTTAATTTCTCTCCACTCATGGGGCGTATCTGCCCGTCGAAAACTGTAGGAAACTCTCTGACGAGCTCTTCCTTAGTGGTTGGTGGCTTATTGATGCACGTGGTGCAGGCTTTGGAAAATCAATCGGGATTATTCCCAGCTCCTGGCAGGTATGCCATGACAGGACAAGCTGAACAAGCCTTTGTAGTACATGCACTTCTGATAGAACAGAGCGCTGGCCCGCAATCAGACGGGTTTTGAACTTCCCTACCACGGGAATGATCTGGCCGTTTGCTGCCCTTGGAAGGGTTATGGAGCGCTGAAGTTCGTGATCATTAATCTTGAGCTTGCTGAAGTCGGTCTCGCTGATGGCATCAATATTCGAGCCTGTTGTCTCGCAGCAGATCGTCCAAATGTTTGCAGAATGCGCACGTTCTCATTAAGTCTCTGAGCTGAGCTCCAGGACATACTCATTGAATGGTTCTCCATCTTTTTGCTGCCTTTTCCAAAATCTGTTGCTCTCCACGATAATGTTTACCTGTCCCATTAGGTGCTGCCTAAGCGCAGTGATGACTTTTTCGGGGTCCTTGATGTCTGCTTCCGATAATGGTAAGTTCTTGTACTTACTGAAGCTCGCTGATGAGAATGCGTTCAGCATGCAGGCGCGTCAGCTTGCTCTTTTATGTGCGATGACGGCTGCTGGATCGCTTGCCAGATGTTGGATGCCCATAGCCTCGAAGTAGGCTTCTAAGGTTGCTTGCCAGGCATCGAAGTCGTCCAGTTTGTCAGTTGCAAGATTTGCAAACCAGGGAGTCCGAAATTTAGCGCTCCCGGCTCGCCGCCGCTTCTCGATGGAGGCGCCATTGACGGCGACTTTTCTGGTGTTCCAGGCATTAGCTTGCTAGGGAACTGAGGCGCACTCGAATTTGACCAGACTAAGAACCGCTGTGTGACGCCATGTTAGAAGTTAATTGTTGGGCTTTTATATTAAGCCCAGTGTCGCAATGTATTTCTTACTTAAAAAATAAAAGTGAGCCTGATTGACTCAAGGGCCGATCTCTAGGCTTTACCATCGAGTAAGGCATAACAGAATTTATCTCTGCCAACATTCTTGAAAAATAGCCGATTGAGCGCTCGACTCCGCCGGCTTGTGTTGACCAGAGAATTCACCGGTGATTAACGGGTCACGTCTCGGCCGTTTAGGTGCGCTATTGACTGTTGGTGAGGCAACTTCTACTGATTCAAGCTGAGCAGCTGATGTCCGGTATTGCTAATAGTAGGCTGCCACCAGTAAGAGTATAATATTTGAAATGGCTCCTAGTAACGGTAGCTTTAGCGGAGATTCGAACCTTGGCGTATTTCTGAATATTCCAGGCGATGTAATTCCGCGTGTTTGGTTCTGCGAAATGTCTTACGTATAACTAATAGTAGGCTGCCACCAGAGAGAGTATAATTAGACCTCGAGACTAACGGTTGAAACAAACGATGGGAAAACGACGGTTACACAAAGCACTACGGTCGTACGAGAGTGAGAGAGAGCAAGGTTACGCTTATAACATTCCCTCTCGGGCCTATTTATATAAAACGTCAATTCGCAAGAAAAACAGATGGGCGTCTCCGGGCTTGCTTCGACAGGCATACCAAGCTAAAATCTCGTGTAGCCGTAAGTTTGAAAATGTTCCATGTCGAAGCAAGATGCAAAAAACAATTGGAAACTGCAGGTTCACGTCTGCGTTGCACTGGCTTGGCATCAAGGGAAATAGTCGCCAGTTATCCAGAGGATTTTGAAGCTAGAGTCTAACCTTTTATGCCATAGATATATTAATAGTCTATTCATAAAATACTTGTTTCCTATATTGAAAGCTAACTTTCAAGTACTCAGACTAATACATTCTCATGACCTTCCGGACACACGAAGTATAAATAAAAAACAAAGGGGGGCCGCAACTTGTTAACACAACACGGGAACACGCAGCACAAAAACTGGGTGAATAAAATGGAGAACGCAGCGATACTTGAGAAAACAAGACAGGGGACAAAAATTGGAAAAAAGAGAAAATTAGTTGACATATCAGGACGACAAATTGAAGAAATAAAAAAATCCAGAATTAGATACATAAAATGGGTACATAGAAAAACATAGGAGACAACATTGGGGCCACAAGATGGGGAGTAACATTTTCACATGGGAGAAAAGTGATGTCAATAAAATAAACAAAATGGTGACAAAAGTTGGGAAATATACACGAATTAGGAACAAATTAATTTACTAAAATTATTATTATTCTTATTCATGAAATTATTAGTTATTAACCAGAACTAACATTAATCACTTAATTTCAGTGGTAGCCATATTCGGTGGGGGGGGTATCGACTGTGTAGTTGGTCGCCGAACGGTCGAAATTTGGCGCGAACGCACAGAGTAGTCTGGCTGAGAAGCGTTGTTGACTGAATTTGAATTTGCTTCTAATTCTTCAACTGTTTTAATAACTTCCTTGTTATAGTGCAAAGCATACAATTCAATTGTCTATGTTCTAAACCTCTTGTTCTAAATCTTCTTAAGTGTTAAAGCCTCGTTATAGCCCCCTCCAGGCCCATGCCGTGGAGAATCTGCTCCGTCTCGACGGTCATCAGACCAAGATTGCCGGCCATAGCCTCGACCATAATGTCGATCTCGGCTCCAGAAATCAAGACGCCAGTGTGCACCTTGCTGGCGAAGTTCTGGTTCTGGGCCTTCACGACGGCAGACAAATTGGCGAATCTGGCCTGATTCAGTTCGGGGATTGAACCCCTCAAGATGTAGAGGTGCGGCATGATGTCGCTAGGGACCGTTTGCTCCACGATTCTCAAAGCGGTTGAGAAGTCACGCGCTTCTCGGGCAACCGAGGCGTGGCACAGGGCGATGCGCAGTGGGTTGGTGAGATAGGCGCTTCAAATGCGCTTCATTTTCTAGAACTAAGTGTTTGCTACAAGTTTCTTCTGCATTACAAGACTGCTTAACGTAATGGTTCGTCAACGGACGGTTCCAAAGCTAAAAAACGTGACCTTATCAGGTGCGAAAATTTATTTCGCATCACTATGAGGTTTTATGTGCTTAACAGGCTCAAATGACCAACAGATATGCGCAGTAGGCTTTAATCCTCAATAGTGAGCAAAAACTCATAATTTTTATACAATAGTATTTTTCCATTTTAGGGGGGTTAAAATTGGGCGAAAAAATGGTTACATTTTGTTTCACCGCCCTTGACTTACTTGACTTAGCTGCAGGGGGCATCCGGTAGGTCCGGATACAGCGAGGAGGCGTTGCCGCCCATTTCGCTAACCCCTGGCGACCACAGGCCCTCGAACAGAACAACGCCTGGACCTGAGTGAGGTGTCAATGAACTACATTTTTGCTGGCCTTTTTACCAACAACAGATTTGACGCAAAACTCTGCACTGATGGGCGTCCATGACCCCAAATATCCTTTTATCTGGAAAAAATTGCTCGAAAGTAGGAATAAAATTTGGCAAATGTGACCAAAAACTACTGAAAATGGTCTAGAACAACGCAGCAAAGTGTTATCTAAAGCTTTGCAGTGTACCACTTTTCGCTAAATATCGATGGTTACAGCCTGTGATCTGACAAAGGTAAAAAACGTGATTTTGGCTATTTTCGGACCTTTTTTATACAGTTAAATGGGTCAAACATTTACGAAATGCTATGATATGCTACGCGATCAACGTTGAAGTGTAGCCATGAATGTTGTGAATCGAATGAGCATAGTGGTTCTTCTAGGAAAAGTCGGGAAAGCTGTTAAAATCGAGGAAAAATAGGGGAAAAATGAGACATTTTTAGTAAAGTTTTCGCGCAAAATTTTTAATTTTGACAATAACAAATTTACCGTAGATAATATTTATTACTGTATTTTGAGCCGTTATTGTTTCAATATACTTGAGAAGAAAGGCTTTTGTGCCTTAATTTAGACAATTTGTAGGTTTTAATTTTTAACGAAAAAATATGAAGTGATAATTTAACGAAGTGTACTAAATTGATTTATAAATCTATCGTTAGCTTTTATAGTGCACGCAATTGATGATTGTGGCTCTGGATTTAGACGTGAAATACAACCTTTAACTTATTATTAATTTTATTTTAATTTGTCTAAAACTGAGAGGTCTGTGTCACCAAAATTTTTGCGCCTTCATAATAGCTTCTTAAAGCTGTTAAATATTGCGGTAGGGGGGGGGGGGTTGGTCTTTTAAAAAGGGGGGTCAGTTGGGGATTTCCGAGAAGTCGGAATTCGAAATCGGGAATTCGGGGGGAGGGTAGTTGTTGTCGTAGCCGAAAAAGTCGAAAGGACCCGAGCGTTCAGATGCGTCGTTGGCGTAGTGATGGTGATTCAAATTGCTGAGTTGAAACCGAATTTCCGCGTCAGTTAAATTTAGGCGTAGATTTGCGGAGTTGACTACTCGCGTCAGTAGTATGTAGGCTGCCACCAGTCCGTTATTGAAGTCGGACAACTTGAACTAAGTATCAGAGCTAGCGTGAGTCTGTACTTAAGTAAGTTCACTCCACACAAGAGCTGGTAAGACGCCAAAGGCTGAGTTTCTTTGTCCAGAAAATAAATCAGACAAAATGCCAATAAAAACTGTTTTATTAGCGCTTTCTTCGAGTCACCTTTCACTTTCTCAAATCAAAAAAATTCCAACAGGCAATGACGCCGCATTGCTAAACCGCGACAAACAAACAAGACAAACTACACAAGTAAACCTTAAACTAAAACGTGTGACAAAAGAAGCACGTCTAAATACAAAAAAACAGCGGCCCTTAAATAGTACGAGGACCATAGGCGAAAACAAAGGTTGGGCGTCTCCGGGAGTGTCGACGGGAACCCTCGCAGGAAAAGAGCCCCGAAACAGAGCACACCACTAGGACCCCAGACGGGACCCGCAGACACACAGAGAGCAACCCAAAACAAAACCCAAAAACAGATGAAGAAAACAGCACGAGAAAACACGCCAAGAACACCCACACCACAAGAAGAAAACAAAACCGGGAAACGACGCGCGCACAGAAGACACACGAAGAACATACGCACGGAACAAAACCCGGAAGAGGAAACAAACAAAGGAAACACAAAGAACACGAGACAGGCACGGGAAGACGGCAGACAGGCAAGAGGACAGGCAGACAGAGACAGCAGAGACAGACAAACAGACGGAGACAGGCAGGCAAGAACAGACAAACAGAGGGTAGCCCGCCTACCTCACCTCCCGGGACGCCGACAAAGAAACGACAAAGTTAGTACAAAATTGGCAACTCAAATCGGACGTCCGGAAGCTCCGCTGCCGCGGCCGCGCTTCGCCGACTGGCGGAATGCCGCGAGGCCGGGGTTTGCTCGCTGGCTGACGAACTTCTGGCCATCGGAGGGGCTGATTGCGCTGCTGGCTGCCGTTCGTCGCCGTCGTCGGCCCGCGGTAGCTGGCCCCCCTCCGGGGTGGCCACGAATTTCCAGCACTTCGGGCCCTCTCGTTGTGTGGCCTCCCAGAAGGCCTCCTCCTCTGGCGGCCAACCGTCGTCCAGCAGTCCAGCTTGCCAATTGGCCAGGCCGATGACGAGGCCGCAGCTGGGCTTGGGCCCTTGAGCCATTCTCAGTTCGCGCTGGGCATACTTCATCGCTTCCTTCAGAGGCGCGCGCGACCCTTCCGGCCCGAGTATGTCGGCGTTGAGGCGCCATTCGGCATCTAAAGCGACTCGGCCAGAACGTCGCGCCGTATCTAGGGCCCTTCGAAGGCCCTCCAGCAGCTGGTCGCCCACGGTGGAGCCAGGATAATGGGCGTATACCAGGTCGTCTATTGCTCGCTGCTCTTGTGATGGCTGGCACGGCCGGTCGCCTTCCATGTTGAGCTTGTCGCGGAGAAAAAATTCTCAAAATTTGCCGAATACGTAGAGCGAACGATTAGATCCCATATAAAAGTTGAAAACGCAAGCTACAGTGGCTTATATACTACTAAATCGTGTCCCGAGTCGGGAAACACTCTCGGGACACCTTGTCCCACGGAAGGACAGAAAACGCGGAGGGGAGGGGCGTTTGGGGCCCCAGCCTGGGGTACCAAACTCACATCAGTTAGGGGGAAGAGAGAGGGGGGTTAGGCTAGGGTTTGAATGTGCTAAACCCTCAGCCTTTACATCAATTAAGTGGCATTTTCTCCTTGTCTTCTTGCAGGTTGCTCAGCTGAGTTAGCGGCTTGGTTCGGGGTCTGGAGCTCCCTCTCCAACACGGCGATCCTCGCTGGCTGTTGACTTCTCGCTGACGTGGCCGAAGGTCGAAGGCACTCGTTGGTGCACGGATCGGAGGCTTCGGACTCCACATCGCTAGTTTCTTCCTCGCTCGGCGAAGTCGGCCCTGAGGCGCAGTAGCTTCCGCTAGAGCTACTGAACTTCAGCTTCCGCCACAGCTTCGCGTACTTTCGCTGACGTGCAGCGGCCTTTGCGCAGGCAGCGTGCTGCTCCGTCCTTCTTCTTGTCGCGTTAAGCTTGTAGACGGCGGCTCTCGTTGGAGCAACATGTCGAGCTACAGCTGCTTGGCGACAGTTGACAGTCCGGGCGACGATTGGCTTCAGGTTGCTGCACAGGTGTCGACGCCAGGAGCTCAGGCTGCGTCGGTCGATCGCGGCTGGATTGTAGCGGCGTGCTGTTGACGGCTGGCTGCACTGACGGACGTTGGCTGCTGTCCTTGGGCACAGGTTCGCTGGACTTCACCTCGACTGGCTTCTCTTGCCGACCTCGGGTTCTTCGGCGCTGTCGAGGCTTCTGGTCGACGCTGAGGGTGGCGATCTGCGGCGTCTGGCCGGGATGCTGACGAACTTCTGACGTTCCGGCTGCTGCTCTAGGAGTCGGTCGACACTTCGGGGCAGTACTTCGAGATCCGTCACGGCGTCCCGCAACGGCCGTTTCAACATCTCCGTCGTGCCGGCGATCCGAACTGGCTGGTGTCGATGCTCTAGTCGGCGGCGTTGGCGTTGACTGCGGCTGTCGCTCGTTCTCTGCGGCTCCCGTTGGGCCTCTCGTTCGCATTCTTCCTCGTCCTCTGGATGTCTGGACAACCCGTCGGCGTTCTGATGCTTGGCGGCGCTCCGATGCACGATCTCGAACTCGAACTCGTTGAGTCGCTGCACCCACCGTCCAAAGATGCCGAGGGTCTGAGTCTGTCTTAGTAGCCACTCCAGACTCTTGTGATCGGTCCTGCAGATGAATCGCTTAGCTAGCAGGTAGAATCGGAAGTGTCGCATTCCTTCCACAACTGCCAGAAGCTCCTGCTTAGTGATAGGATACCGGGCTTCAGCCGGTTTCATTCTTCTTGAAAAATAACCAATTGGCCGTTCGACTCCGTCGGACTGACGTTGATTCAGGCAGGCTCCGATCCTAGTGGCAGAGGCGTCCGTGTCCAAAATAAACACCACATTAGGGTCGTCATTGAACTGCGGATAGGCCAGCACTTTCGTTGAAATCATTGCCGCCTTTAAGTTGTCGAACGCGTCCTGCTGGGGCTTTCCCCATAGACTATTGAAATTCCTCACGGCCTTATTTTTTATAATATCGTGGAGTGGAGCGGCAAGTTTCGCATAGCCAGGCACAAATTTAGCATAGTAAGCGCAGGTGCAGACGAAGCTTTTTAGTTGACGGGCAGTCCTCGGTCTTGGCCAAGTCCTGATAGCGTCGATTTTTGCTGGGTCCGTTTCAATTCCATTCTCAGTCACCAGATGTCCCAGATATTGTAGGCTTCTCTTGAATAGATGGCATTTCTTGCCCTTGAATTTTAGATTAGCTGACTTGATTCGCTTGAAGACTTCTTCCATGTGCTGAAGGTGGGCGTCGAATTCCTTGGAGAAGACTATGACGTCATCCAGATAGGCTGTTGCAGTCTTGAATGCGATGCCGGATAACACCATATTCATGCAGCGCTGGAAGGAAGCTGGTGCTGAACTCAATCCCATTGGCATAACCTTGTAGGCGAATTGTCCGCGATGCAGCGTTGAAAATGCCGTGTAGTCTTGGTCTTCTTCCCTTATCGGAATCTGATAGCCGGAGTTCAGGTCGAAGGTGCTGAAGATCTTGCTGCCTTCGAGACTTGAGAACGCTTCCTAGATGTTAGGAATCGGATACGGGAAGTATTCGCACTTCAGATTCAGGCTTCTGAAGTCCTGAACACCTCGCAGGCTTCCGTCCTTAGGAACCACTAGCAGCGGGGTGTTGTAACTCGAGAAGCTTGGTCTGATGACGCCTTTGGCCAGCAGGTCATCTAGCAGTTGGTCAACCTGCGGCAGGAGATGCGGCGGAATCCTTCGCGTGGGCAGATTCACCGGATTCTTGTCCTTCAGGATGATGCTGTGCGTAACTAGATGAGTGCGGCCCAGATCATTCGGTCCCTGAGAGAAGATCGATTTGTACTTTCTCAGCAGGTCGAGTACTTTTCCGCGCTGGTCAGCTGTCAGATCCTCGCTGATGTTGATCTCCTTGATCCAGGCGTCCGGGTATTCTTCTTCTTGGACTTGTCGAACAGTCGTGCGCGGCTTCGGGAGTGGATAAAACTGTAGATCGGGCAATCTAATGGGTTTGGCCATCCCAATCAGGGCATTGGCTCTGACTCTCACTGACGAATTGCCTCGATTAACCATCTCGATTTCTCCCTTGCCGTTGACCATAGACACTAGGGCAGGTGCTGCGTCTAGCTGTTGCATGACGTCCTCCGAGTGGGCTGGTTTCATTGGCTCAATCATGGCTGGAGTGCCCTCATTAGCCTCATGCCCTTTAGCTAATTTGATTTTGATGCGCATAGATGACTGAGGTGGGACTATAGTACTTTCAGCAGTATAGATGCGACAGGTTGTTGCCTCTGTCCGCGTGTAGCGCAGCGGGGCAGCAGTGCCGCTCTTGAAATAGAGCATCCCGGCGGCGATGTCCAGAGAGTTGCCGTAGGTCTCCATGAACTCGAAATCGAGGATGTTGTCGTGCGGGCCTGATGCTAATAGGAATTCCACTTGGACTTCGAAATCTCCAAATTTAACCACGATAGTTAGTTTTCCAGACATTTGAATAGGCTCGTTGTTGTAGGCGACGATGCGCTCGTGACACGGCCGAATTCGAGCATGCAGAGACGGATCAGTAGAACATAACTGGCGCCAGTTGTCGAGTCCTAAGACGTCGCACTTGGAACCTGTGTCAAGCAAAAAGGCATAATAACGACCGTGAATCTCACCAGTGACGAAAGGATCTCTTCGCGGTCGCTTCGGTGCAGTATGTACAGGTCCAGGGACGGTCTCAGCAGCAGCCTGCTGAGAATCTAAGGTTCTTGACGTGGACCTTAGTTCTGGCGGCTCTGCTGTGCTGCGCTGGCCCAGTCGGCGCGCCCAGCCTTCTCGTTTCCCGAACTGCCGTTGCGCTGAGATCTGAGGTTGGCTGTCCGCCTATGCGGGCAATCGATTGTGCGATGATCCCCTTGACACCGGTAACACCTAATGATACCGTCTTGCCTCTGCTGCACACCGGCTAAACTGGGCCGTCTCAGCCGCAGGCGGAGTCCGTGGCGGTGGGTTGCTGCCGTTGAACTGTTGCTGGGGCTGCTGCAGGCGTTGAAACTGATGATGCTGAACGAATCTCGGGCCGCGTTGGGGCTGAATCGGCCGCTGCTGACTGTAGTCGGCGCCACCGTTGCCTCCTTGCAGCCTGGCCATCAGCGCTTCGAGGGCACGTCTCTGTTGGTTCAGCGCCTCGGTCTGCTGGGCCATCATCTCGCGTAGGACTCTCTCGAACGCCGGGGTTGTCGAGTCGGGTTGCACATTTGCTGACTGTGACTGACTGTCGTTGTGGTCGACAACCCGGATGTGTCGCGCAGGTGCTGGCGAGGCTACGCGTTGTGCTAGGCTGGCCGCGGTTTCCAACCTGTGCACTACTCGCCTCGCCTCGGCCAGATTCGGCGGTCTCACCAGGATGACTGAGTTCTCGTGCTGACTGTGCGATCCTCACGCCGATGATGAACTGGTCGACCAGCTCCGCCTGGCGCTGATACGGCGTGAAGTGTGGAAACGCCTTGTCAGCCAGGGCGATGAGCCTGTCACCGTAGTCGTCGACGTCCTCGTTCTTGCCTTGATGACACGAGCGGAACTGCTCCCTGTACTCCAGAGCGTCTCCAGCGTGGGCGAACCGCTCCGCTAGTCGCTGCTTGAACTCGTCGAAGGTCAGGTTGTCGGGCAGCGACATCCTGACGACGGCCGGGTACCTCGTGGCGATGTCCATGTTGACTACCGCCTCCGCGACTTTCCGTCGATCGTCTGTGATCCCGTTGAGTCTGCAGCGCTCCTCGAGAGCCTGAATCCACACGTTGAAGTCCTGGTTTGGCGTGTACCGCTGGATCTTGACCGGTTTCGGGGCCGGGCGCTCCGCCTGCGACGGCTGGTACACATGATGATGGTGCTGCCGTCCCAGATCAGTTCGCTCCAGCCTCCTGCGCACCTCCTCTGTCACTGCGTTTAGCATCTCGTCATACGTCGGCCTGGTCTCCTGGTTGTTGTCCTCCTGAGTCTCCGTTGTTGCTGCTGAAGTTGCTTGTGTCGCCATTCTGAATGCTCGGTCAAAAGGGTTGCCGGGTTTCGAAGATTCCGCTCCGCTGACACCAATGCGGTAGGGGGGTGTAGATTGTGAAGTGGTCGTTTGAAGATATTTCCGAGAAGTCGGGATTCGAAATCCGCTGCCGATATAACAAAGGTCGCACTATAACAAAGCTTCTACTGGGGAGCTCCGTCTGCCAGGTTCCGCGATTCCTGGAGGGAGGGTAGTTGTTGTCGTAGCCGAAAAAGTCGAAAGGACCCGAGCGTTCAGATGCGTCGTTGGCGTAGCGATGGTGATTCAAATGGCTGAGTTGAAACCGAATTTCCGCGTCAGATAAATTTAGGCGTAGATTTGCGGAGTTGACTACTCGCGTCAGTAGTATGTAGGCTGCCACCAGTCCGTTATTGAAGTCGGACAACTTGAACTAAGTGTCAGAGCTAGCGTGAGTCTGTACTTAAGTAAGTTCACTCCACACAAGAGCAGGTAGACACCAAAAGGCTGAGTGTCTTTATCCAACAAATAAAATAGGCGAAATGCCAGTAAGACGTTTATTCACCACTTTAAAATCCGCAGAGCTCACTTTCCACTCAGGTGAAGACAGGCAGTACTACGCTGCGCTAAACCGCAACAAAACAACTCTAACACTTGTAAAACACCAAACGAAAACGGAAGGCAAAAAAACTTTAAACTAAAACCACCAGCAAAAGAAAAATATGACGACGACGAACGCACGAACGCACGAAAAACTTATAAACATAAAAGGTTCGTGCAGTACACTTATTTTATACTGTACGCACAAGACATTAAAACAGGAGGTGAAACTGATTGACGTCTCCGGGGAGCATGGAGAGAACCACCCCGCAGAACCACCACAACCACACCGGGACACAACCCAGGACCCCGCAGCAGCACCCGCAGCCCTGCACGCGAAAACCCGAACAACACGGAAGCAGACTCGCCAGGGACCCCTCCCGGGGGCGCGCTAACGGGACGCGCGCCACGCACTGGGAGCCCGGACCGGGAACACCACCGGGAAACCCACCCGGGGCGCCGGCCGCGGGCGGAACCCACGCCAGGGACGCACAACCCGTACACACCCACACGGGACACACACGCAGACACCACACGGGACCAGCCAACAAACCCGGCAGCAGCGCAAACAAACAACAACAAACAACCAAAAACAAAGCCAACAGAAAAACAGCCAAAACAGCAAGCAAACACAAACACAACACAGGGGTAGCCCACCATAGTTGCCACCGAAAATAGGAAAAAATTAGCGCAGGACCAAAAAAATAGCGCAGCATAGAACAAAAAATAAAAAACAGAATTGAAAAGTACAAAAAGATCATTTTTACTTATAATTAATAAACAAGCACATTTATTCATTGTTCTGTAACAAAAATATGTATTTTAAAGCAGTACTGTGCATCATGTGCAACTGTGTAAGTTAGTTAGTACGGTTGTCTTGCTAACCCTTCCCTATATACTTCGTATTAAGAAGGAATGAAGAGCCCGGTACCCCAGATAAAAGTAAATTTCAGTCGAAAATTTAGTTAGTTAAACACCAGTAGGCAGTCAAACAGTCAGTCAGGCAATTGAAAATAATTTCGGGCAGTTTAATAAATTCCATTACAATTACAAAGCTACAAGTAGCAAGTAGCAACAAATAACAACAAAAAACAACAAAGTACGCTGAAACAACAAAAAACGTTTGTTTCAAGTCACTCGGCATTCGCACCACCCGAAGATCGCGCAACCTTCGAGTTTCCCCTAGGCTGACTGGGCTGGCTTTGCCGCTTGAGTCGCTTTCGGAGCGCAGCTTCTTCCTTTGATGCAGCAGTAAGCATCTCTTGGGCCTTCTTTCGCATTTCGTCTATCGTTTGCTGCTGCTTCGCTAGGTCCTGTTGGAGCTGCTGGGCCTCCCGCTGCTTTTTAGCTTCAGCTTCCTTTGCGCGCTCCTCCTCCATCCGCTTCTGGAGCCTTGCCATTGCACGTTGCCGCTCTTCATTGCGAGATCGCTCAGCTGCCTTGCTTCGAGCTTCAAAGCCGCTGGAGATCAGCTCTGGGCTAATATTTACGGTTTGAGCTGTAGCCGAATTCGCCTTTATCCACGTCTTTATCGTTAGCAAGGAGTTGAGCGTAAATTCGGATAGCTTATTACGCTGCTTAGTCAGATCGTTTGACAGCCACTTCAGAAAGCGCTCACTATCCGCGTTGCCGTGGGGAACGCAGCATGCACTGCGTCCTAGTCTTGTCAGAAGAGGGTAGGTTGCAGTGGGCAGGCTCGACCAAAACTTTTCGGGATCTTTTTCTCCGAGCTCCGAGGTCGAGATACGCAGCCTGGTGACCTCCAGCCGCAGCTCATCTACTTCATTCACTGCGATGACAGTGCTCATTGCTTTGGCGACCCTCAGCACACTCCTGTCGAAGCTAAACTGCTCGCCGAGAAGATACTCGGGATTGACAAACCGAAGAGCTCGAAGAACTTTATTCTGCAGAGGCAGGTAGGAGAAAAGCCTTTGCACTAGCTCGGAGTAAAAGTCCCGCACGCTTTTGAAGAAGCCGATGCGGTCAACTGGCAGCAGCCTGGCTACCGTCTCCCTGGTCTTTCCACCAATGACGAGACTGGCATTCTCGAGCTGGTTGGAGCGCTCCTGAGCACGATCTGCGAGGTCTGAAAGGCTGTCACTGCCGTTAACAACCTCTTCTCGAACAAAACAGGACAAGATGCAGCTGCATAGTTCGTCCAGGGAGGATGCAAGTAGATGCACCTGCGTTGTCTCGTGCTGAAACAACTTCTCAATTTTTTCGCACCTGGGCAACGCTTGCTCGAGAAATTGAAAGCGAGCAAGAACCCTGTCATTTAGCGCTTCCTTAATGCGGCGAGCTCCTTCGTGCTTCAGGTTCTGCTGCTTGGCAAAGAACTGCTGTAATGCGGGCCACTGCTCGAGGATTCGACGCACCACTGAAAGCACTTGGAGCCAACGCGTCTCGACTCGGCGGATGAAGACGTGCTCAGTCAGTTCCAGGGACGTCTGTATCTGAAATTTGCAGCGTTACAAAATTATAAGACTGGGTGCAATACAGCCGTTGCCATTGCAGGTGAAATACTTGCTAGGTACAATGTGTAAGTGTACATGAATGTATCTTTATAACGACAATCTATTTTCACGTTCCACACTTAGAAATATATTTTAAAGCAGGAGAATGAAAAAGAACTGTTACTCGTATGCATTTGCGATTGATGAACTACAACTACAATAAAAAAAACCAGAACTAAACAAAACTGTAACTTACCTCTTTGAATGCATGGCGCCTTCTTTTAAATCGAAAATGGTTGTAGACATCGTCCAGCAAGTTTTCTGCTTCGCCAGAACAGTCAAATGCCTTTACGGCGTACTGGACAGCATTGTGAACGTGGTGGAGGCTACAACCACCTACGTCAATCAGCTGTGGCAGCTCTTCTTGCAGCTTTGCAATCAGACCATTGTTCGGACCTGTGAATGAAAATAGAATGCAGCATGAACTTGTGCTTTTTTATTATTTTATTTATTAACAGCATGGAAATTTTAAATCCATATCCTACTTTTGCAGGTAATAAACAGTAAGTAGCTCATCTCACCTCGCATTGCATTGCAGGAGTCGGTCATAACCGAGAGAACGTGCTCAGCGGGAATGTTGCTTTCACGAAGAAGCGCTTTTAGGATGGTCTTCATTCCTTCAGCAGAAGCATCCGTCACCTCTCGCATCCCAATCAGAACAATAATAACTTTCTGATGCTCCATGGAGAAAACCCTCGCTAGCACGGCCAGGTAGGAGCGATCCCGCTTGGTGCCCTCGTCCAGCATGATTGAAAAATGAGAGCTACGGAGAAGGTGAAGCATTTGCTCCTTGGCATAGGCTGCCAGAGCTTCGTTTACAAGGTAGGTCGTCTTAGTTCGGCAACAAGCAAATTCCTTCGCAATCGCACTGTCTGGAAAGGCCACTGGTAGTAGAGCCGTAAATTGGTCCATAAGGTTGAAAGACAGGTCCTTCTGCGCCACCAGTATAGAAAACCGAAGATTGGCTGCCATTGCTTGCTTGCTAATGCTGACAGCCGAGACTGACTCCTTGGATGTCTATGGATTGGATGATTATGGAGAAGAAGCTTGCCATGCTCTTCTGCTGAGCAAGTGCCGAGACTTGATTCTTGTGGTTTGCTCCATCTGCGTGCTGACGAATGGCACTGACTCCATGCTGTTTAAATGAAAAGGATTTGGAGCAGACAAAGCAGAATGCCTTTCCTTCATTGTCGTCTTTGCGACACCACTTCGACATTGCTTGTCCAGTATTGTCGCATTCTTGTAGCCATCTTTCGTCCCACTTGGTTCCGCGAATAGGCTTTAGCTTAGTAGAAGTCATTGTGCAAATGCAGAGTGAAAATAACAAATACTACCAGTCTTGTATCGGGCTATATATATCTTTATCTTTATATATACATATAAACTTTGTTTTTGTAGCTTCCCCGTCGCACCCCTTCCCCCCTTCCATGGGTAGAGCCTTCCACTGTACATACGATTGGTCAGTGGGGCGGGGGGTCTGGGCTGGACTGAACTGAACAGGGTAAGAAAGTGGCAACACCAGGCTGTTGACACTGGAGTGGGCACATTCGTCTCATCCCAAACCCTTGGACTTGTTCAATGCCTCAAGGCCCCACACACCAGGCTAAGCAGCCCAAGTTTCAGGCATTAACTCTGGGCTCTGGGCAGGGTCAAGTTGATTATTTGTTGTTTTCAGCCTTCCATTGCTTTTTGTAGCACATTTGATAAGAAAGGCAAGCTATGATGAATGTGAAAACGAAGTTTAATTAACAAAATATCAAATAAATGTGACACATCAACAGAAAACTATTTAGCGCAGAAATCATGCAATTTTACACACTTTTAGCGCAATAGCGCAGCTAGAATGAAATAGCGCAGCAGCGCTAAAATAGCGCAAGGGTGGCAACTATGCACCTACCACACTTCTACTCCTAGTGGTCCTTGGATCGGCGTTACTAAAACGAGGAGAATGTGGTCGCGGGGAATTTTTCAGGTTATTATTGGTGGGTAGCGGTTGCAATTAGAAGAAAATCCTTCTTTGCCGAAATTAGAAATTTACCCTGACTTTAACAAATCCGCTGATGTTGGGAGACTCCGACTGCTAGGGTCCACAATCCTGGGGGAGGGTAGCTGTGACGTAACCGAAACGGTCGAAATAGGCTCGAACTGACAGAATTTGTGCCAACAATGAAGCTTCGCTGACAGATTTAAACCACGTAGATTCTCCGCAATAATTTCTTGTCGATCTGCCTCAACTTCCCGATCACTCTACTTATTAGTAGTATTGCAAGGGTAGTACTGCCACCAATCCCTTTTAAGTTCGGATAAACTTGTAGAATCAGATCTGTCCAAGTCTGATGTCCAAATGAATCGCTCTCCCTGGAGCAGTTAAAAGCCAAGACGAAAATTTGTCCAAAATTCTTTAAAACTGAATAATTGCTTGTTTAATAGTCATGCAATAAATCAGACAGCACGGGATAAATAGGCAACAGCACGCACGAACAAAAGGCAAAAGAAAAGGGAGGAGGCGGCGAAAACCTTTTTACTGAAACAAAATTACAGATATATATATAAGAGCAAAGATACAAAACATGGCAACAATGTAAAAACTCGTGAAGCAGAATCGGGAACATAAGGTGGACGCCATTGAAATTATATTACTGCAAAAATTGGAGACACAATTTATACACAAGACGCATGGTGCAGACATTTTAATAAACAAGTTAGATAGACAAAAGAGGGCGACATAACGTGGACACGCACAAAATAAAAGAACAGAATTGGGTGCCACAAAATGGGGAAGTAAAACCCGCATTTTGGGGACACAACGTGAAAACAACAGAGTTAAATGCAAAATGGGACAAAAGTTGGGGCACATGATTTCACAACAATGATGCAACTAAAGAAAGATTATTACTTTTAATGAAAATGTATTAGGTAATAAAATGTTGCTATTAATTGTTATTAAAATGTTCATTCAATTAACTTTCATCAGTGGTAGCCACACTACCACAAGAAAACTTACTACAAAACTATAGGGTAAAATTATAAAATACTATTGTCAAAATAATTGAGTTAATTGAGCCTTTAAAATCCATGAGAACGTTAAAGGAAAATCAACCGTGGGAGGCTCACCCTACCACAAAATACTAAATTATATCTGCAAAAAATGTTAATTAAAAGTATCTGCCCTTAAGAGCACAATCAGGCATTTAAAAAACTGAAATGGGAGAATATTTTAAAGTGGAATAAAGGCTTGTTTTCAAAATGGATATTGTTTATATACATATTAAAAATGAGAAAGTATTTTGTATGCTACTACAGTATTGTTTAGGGCTACCTGCTAAAATTTGGTTGTTCACAATAGTTTAAGGTTTGCTTATGCTTTAATTAGGGGGTTTTCACACAGTAAAAAAGACTAAAAAGGACAAGTTTGTATAGTCAAGTTGTAATTTACCTCCAAATATTTTAAATGCCTAATAAATTGTATATTTTTAGAATTCTTAGTTCATAGCTAGTTGTATTATTTGGGTAATAGTGTTACTTATGCCAAAAAATTAAATATTTTTACTATTTAGTATTGTATAGAATTGCTATTTTTATGCATATTTCTATGATTGCTTTTTTTAGTCTAAATCTCGTGTTAGTTTCCTCATTGGCTTCTTAAAATGGTTTAATTTTAGCCATTCATTTTTCTGTTTATATAGAAATTAGAACTATATTTTTTAAATATATATCAAAATCTTTAAATTTTAGTTAAAATCCTATAGCTATAAATAATATATTGGTATGAATTTTCAATCATTAATATTAAAATGAATCATAAAATTCAGTAAATTTATGCCAAGCTCTTTTAAAACTAGGCAACAGCAATAAAGCTAACAAAATTGCCATATGCTAAATGGCCCAAGTAGTAATTAGGGAAATTATTAAAATAATAATTAATTTCATGCATATTAGCCTGAAGTTACTTTTACTTATATTTTCTATCATTTCCAGGATGCTTAAATGAAAAACATATAAGCTATAACCAAGTAGAAAAGAAGGAAAGACAGAATTTTGGATTATAATGCCTCCAGTAAGATTTCTCCTAACACTGGTTTTCTTTATAAATGTAATAGCTCTGGTGTCAGCTACTAGTGCAATCGCCAACACACATACCACATCTGCCTACTATTATGCTGGCCCAGTCAACTTAGCAAATAATGAAGAATCCTTGCTAAATGATGGAACAGCCGCCTCAACAGCTTGCAGATTTGCAGCTGACATTAGGGTGTGCCGTCTCGATGCTGCTGCATTGGAGGCTTTACGCAAATTGCATGCTGCCCTGGATGATGACAAAGATGGAAAGGTGGATGCTGCCGAGCTAGATGGCTTTGCCAGAGAGGAGCTCAGTCAGGTGCACGATTTCGATCGAGAATATGCGGACTCTCGCAATCTGCCATCTAGTCATCAGTCTTCTTCTAAGGAAACTATTGAAGAATTGTTTTTTTCCTCTGGAACTTTTCCTCGAAGTGACAAAGTCAGCAGCGGTGGTGGTGGTCGTGGTGGAAAAGGCAAAGCTTTGGATCTTTGGCACGCATGGCGGGCCTCTGAGATGCATAATTGGACAGTTGATGAGGTGAGGAGAATTGATGATTTTTCCAGCTGGCGTAGCTTTCTGATATTTCATATAGACATGTTATGTCACTGGAATCTAATAAAAATCACATTTAAAAAGCCTACCTCACACTCACTGAAACTAGGAAACTTACCTTTAATGCACTAAAAAGGCCATCTCTAAGAAAATCTCTTAGCTTATTGTCGAATTCCTCCATGCAGGTTTGCAAGTGGCTCTCCTTTCACGCTTCGCTTGGTCAGCTGGCTCCCCTGGCCAGGCATTTCAACATTGATGGACCGCATCTGCCTCTCTTGACTGACCCGAACTCGCATCCCGCTGTTGCTCCGCTAGCTCAGGCGCTTAACGCGACGGAGAGGCGAAAACTGGCTATTAGAGCTACTGATCTGGTTTTGTTTGGGTCGCCAGCTAGTGAGTTTCTGAATGCTATTCAATCCTATTCTCCCAGATTCTCCGATTAAGCCTCCCAACACCTTGCATTACAAATTCTTGGGTTAGACCGCATCTTTCCTCCTCGGATCCTCACTTAAGCATTCAATCAGATCAAAATAAGAGTGAGACTTGCATCACCCATCCTCTTGTGAGATCCTCAGAATGAGAATACCACCAGCTACCCTATTCTCTGTTGCTCACTTTGACAACTTACCTAATGCATTAGATTTAGTTTTTTTAATGCTGTGTAACTATCAAAGCTATTCAATTTGATGGTTTAATATTCTTTCCTATTTTCATATCTTCATTATCTTATATCTTAAATTCCCTTTGTAAATCCTCATTTTTGGCCTCATTCTCATTAATGTACTCAAAATTTCTGTCAATCTTTTGGCACAATAATCTTAATCCCAAAGTTCACTATATGCGAGTTGCAACTCAACAAACAGATGTCGTTCCCTTCTTCCAGAAGCTCACAATCTGCTGAAAGACTTCCTAATAGCCGTATTCCTATTCAGCAGCCTCGGCCTCATCTGGGTTATTCTAACCCAAATGCGGTTAACTGACGGTCACCGTAGGCGCGTCTTTGACGAACTGGTCAGCCTGCAAAATGCGGAAAAATCTCTTGGCGACTTGCAGAATAAGTGAGTAAGCAGACGTGTCTAAGTGCCTGAACTTGCACAAAAATTCTACTTGTCAAAAAAACTCTACAATCTGTTGCATCAGGCTGACCAAATCTGAACAGCAGAGAGAGCACGACAGGGCTGAGCGCCTTCGTCTGCAGGATGTTTATCAGCGAGAGATTGACAATTTGAAGGCGAGCATTTGAAATATTTTTTTCATACTCCTTTGCTGCTGTTAAATCGTGATTGTGCTAATGTTTCGTCTAGAGTGCGATTAAAATTAGCGAAAGTGAACACATTATTTAATTATGATTCATTATTTAGTGCATCCAAATATTATTTATTGCGTGCTTAGATCAAATCTAGAAGCTTGTTTAGATCATATCTGTTCTGATCAGGAAGGATGCTGTCTTTTTTAAAGAAGTTTTCAATCTTAGCTTGTTAAAGCTGCGAAAAGTCAAAACCATAACTAGCACCTTTAAACCCACGAAAATATCTAGTGTGTTTCGATCATATATCTAAGAGCGTCATATCTAAGCATGATATTATCACAATTATCGTGCTTATGATATCTGACTATCGTAGATAGTATCTAAAAGCGTCTTGAGATCCTATCGTGTTCAGAAAACTTTCTAGACCCCTTGGGGGGCTAAAAAGGCTAGTCCTATATACTAAAATTCTTGCCGGAAAAAACACATGGCCAGGCTGAAGCGGGCCGGCTGTCTAGCCAGCGTTTGAACACAACCGAGACAGACCTGGCCGAAAGACTTCGCCTAGCCGAACAAGAAGTCGCTCAACTGCGCGCCGCCTTAGAAACAGAATCGCAGCGCAGGCCAGCCTCTGCGGCTGTGTCGCCGGAGCTTTGGGCTCTGCTGCAGCAGACCTGGGAGAGCGAGCTGCGCTATTGTCGGCAGAATTGGCAGCAGGCCGAACTGCGGCTGGCTAAGGCGTCTGAGGGAGTGAGTTCTTGGCTTCTTGTGTGTGTTTAGGGTTTCGCGTAAACCCTAATTCCCCGGATCATCTGCCGATTCTATACTGCTAATCTTTGATTTTAGCTGGAGCGTCTCCGTCGAAAGCAGAACTCCGTGCTCGGTGTGCTCAGAGGGGCTTTCAACTCCGCCGAAATGGTTGGCAGTTTTGAATTGAGCATCGCTGAGGCTAAGTAAGTAAGATAGTTGGCTGCCCGCCGTTGTTTTTTAAGTAAAATAAAGTTGATTTCTACGGATTAGATCGCCTTCAGAAAGCCCTTGGAATCGTCCTCAGTCCACCTTGGGAATCTCACTCAGATAGCACCAAAAATCGCTCTTCAAATCGCGCTCAGATAACCGTATGAATCCTCGATTAGACAGCCCAAGGAATCGCCCTCAGACAACCCAAAGAATCACCCTTCAACAACCCAAGGAATCGCCATCAGACAACACGGGAATCGCCCTTTGACAACCCCAGGAATCGCCCTCTGACAACCCTCAGAAACAACCTCAGACAACCACAGCAATCGCCCCTGTAAGCACTTCAAACTATCCCCAACCCGCGCAGGGCATTCGCCGACAAAGTGAAGCTTGACGTGTCCGAACGAATGCAACGCTGGTCCCGCATCGAAGAGCTGCTTGGTTTGGAATTGCAGCAGCAGG